>CM066343.1:168566287-168651287 GCA_033807585.1 Hydrophis major
AAGAAGAAGAAGAGGTGGGGGAAAAAAGGTTTATAATGGCTTTACCTGATGATGAACTTAGAAAGGAATATGGAAAAATAAAGAAAGAAGGCAAGGACGCTGTGGAAGAAGCCTTTCATTTCTTAGAAATGGCGCTTGCTATTTGTTAGCAAACACAAAAACAGATGGAGGAAGCAGAAGAAGAAGAAGCCATCTTTAATGAATCTAAAAGATTGAAAGGAGAAAGAGAGGAAGGAAAATGAAGGATTTAAGATCTAAAAAAATACCCAAGAAAGAGAAAAATAAGATGCAAAATCAATATAATGTTAGAAAGCAAAAGGAAAAAGGAATACAACAGAGAGGGGAAACTAAAAAGGCGGAGGTTAGGAGAAGGGGGGTTAAAAAGGCCAGGTGGGTTAAGAAAGGAAAGGAAAAGGGGGGGGAAAGCCACAAAGGTATGAAACAAGATGGTAAAAGGGATTTTTTTTTTAGGGATAAAGGGTAATGTATAATCTTTTTTTTAAAAAAAGAAGATTCTGCAAGGTACATAAGATGGTGTATAAGAATTAATAAAATATTAAAATGTTTAGTAATAATAGACTTTAAACTTTAAAAAAAATATTAAAGGGAATGTCTAAAATATTGAGTTTAATTATAGAGTTAAATTGACTATTGTGTTGATGTTATTATAAACTTATTATTGCAGCATTTGTTTTTGAAATAGATAGTTGGAATGTTATAAGATTTAATATTTAGATTTATTATCTAATTATGTATTTAATCATTTTAGATTTACTATTTTTTCTTCTTTTTAAAATTTAGTAGGTAGAATGTACTAAGCAGAATTAGATTGGGAACTAGGAGTTATTTTAAATGTTAATTTAGGGGGACAATAGAAAGGCATCATACTTTGATTAGTGATTTCAGGAGAAATCTTTTTTTTTACTATAGGGAATGAGATAAATGGATAATTTGAAAAGAATGGACAAAAGATACAAGTATAATGATTTAAATTAAAATGAAATAAATAAAATAGAATTAAGAAGAGTGTAAAGCGGGGAGAAGCTATATAGAAGATATAGAATGGTAAATAAGATAGTAATGGTATATAAGATGAGCATGAATTTAATTGAAGTCCATATAAAGAGAGGTAATCTGGGGCCAAGCTACTTTCTAAAAAGAAATTTTATGTTTTTGTGTTTTGTATGTTTATGTTTGTTTGAGAATTAATAAAACCTTGGAGGAATGTTAGATGAGAATAATGGTAAACAAGTCAGAGAGAAATGAAGATGATGACTATAAAATGGATAAATATGGGGAAAATAATAATAATAATAATAATAATAATAATAATAATAATAATAATAATGCAATTGAATAAGAGTAAAGAGAAATAATGAGAGATTTGTTAAAGGATATTTGTGTGTCCATGTGGAAATGAGGTAAAATAGAATTGTGTTTGTGTAAAATGGTGTTTTATCCGACTTGTAAAAATTTATAATGGAAAGAGGCTTTATGTACTCAATGGTTGATGATGATTTGTTTGTCTTTAAAATTAATAAAATTTGTTTAAAAAAAAAAAAAAAGACACCCCCCCACAAACTGATTGCTTTTATGAGAAAAATTACAGGCTCCACCCAGAGGCCCCCAAAGCAACTGATCCTGGAAACTTACCATCAGTTATTTAACTCCCTCTAACATGATTGCTGCCATTGTGCCGTCTGCTATTGTTTGAATTAAGAAGAGACAAAACATATCTACCGTGGTTTGTTTTCCTTTTTAATTTTCCCCAAACCTTTATTATAATTGCAGAAGTTTGCAGGAAGGAAATTTCTGCAGCAATTGAGAAATAAATTGGTTTTTCCTCTTTTGGAAGATTTTTACAAGTCCCTGCAAATCTTGTAGAGTAGTCCAGAAAAACCTCTCCAAGATTGGCATTGTGTGAACATGCTCAGCTGAGTTTCTTTCCAATTAGCTCAAGGAAAAAGTTTGCTATCCTTACTTTTTGAAATCAGTGGAGAGTCCTCCAAGTCATGGTTGTCTTGTGGTTGTTGTTTTTCAAGAGACAATTGGACTTTCTGGGTTTTTTCTTTGAAGACCTTTCCATTCTCATCCAAGAAGGTTCTTCAGTTCTGACTGGATGGTGGGGAATGGAAGGATTTATACTCCTTGCAGATAGCTGGTCATTTGCATCCTTTTAGAGGGTCCTTGAGGCCACCCAGAGGTTTATCTGTGTTCTCAAAGTCACTTGAAGAGTGCAAATGGGTGTGGAGCCTCCTTGGAACTGCTGAAATAATGCTGTATACCTTCCCCTCTTTTGAGAGAGAGGGCTGTTCAATTTTGACACAGGTGGCTTCTTGGACCCCTCTTTCAAACCAGCGGTCTTCTCTGTCCAAAATGTGGACTTGGTTACCTTCAAAAAAGTGACATTTGTCTTTCAAATCCAGATGGACCACTGAATCTTTGCCTGGGTGGGTTTGTTCTCCTGTCTTCCCCACCATCCAGTCAGAGCTGAGGGAGCTTCTTGGATGGCAAGTGAAACACCTTCAAAGAAAAAAGAAATATAAGAAAACCGAGTTGCCTTGTGAAAAGGAAACTTCACGAAGACAGCAGTGTCACAAAAAAACAGGAAAAGCCCAAGGGGAACATCAAGTCAGCCATAAAACAAACTTACATAGGAAAAGGAATCAAATAAAGAAGGTATTAAAAAATCCCTATAGACAAAAGCCTAAGTAATTAAGAAAACTAGACAAATAAGAAAAGGAAACAAAAGATAATTTAGAAAACCCTTACAAACAAAGGACATACCAAATAAGCAAAACAAACAGACAAAAGACACAAAATACAAATGACAAAAGGGATAGACAGGAGATTGCCACAGAACAAATATGAAAAACTATCTTAAAGCTAAAAGAGATTAGAGAAAACCAATAATAAAATCTGGCCACCCCACGGAGTTTGCCCTCCGGCGGGAATAAAGACAAACTCAAACAGGATTTGAAACATTAAGCACAAATACAAAAATTCACACAAAATCAACTTACAAAGGGAGAAAAGGGTATAAAAAACCAGGGACTTACCATAAGAAGCTAGCTAGCCCAGGAACGCAGACTTCTCGCTGTCCCCCACCTTCCTGAAAAATATAAAGACCCAGCTTTCAAGCAGTTGTCCGTATTCCTTGCGCCGGAGCTCTTCCAGTGGGAAAATCGAATCCTCGAAAGAAAGGCATTTTGACACCTTTCAACAGCCTCTTGAAAAAAGCACTTTAGCACCTTTGGGATTACTTTTTAAAGCTTTACATTTCCCAGGAGCTCCTCAAATAATAAGGGATTTAAAGGCTAAAGATATGTTTGCTCTCTCATAAATCTCTCCTGTCGGCAGAAAATTGTGCATAAATGCCTGCCTTACAGGTAATCCTCGACTTACGACCGGTGGAGGGCTGCAAATATTTTAACAATCGGTTCTCTGGCTGGATAAGCATGTCACTCATCACACTCAGCCTGCCTCCTGGCCATTCGCCTCAAAGGCAGAGGTAGAATTCAGCCAATTAGGGCTAATCCCACCACTGGCTGGCCCCGCCCTCTGCTATTTTTTGGCCTGTTTTTCAGCTGTTTTCAGGATGTTTGGGGGGGCATTTTCAGGCCATTTTTGGCCCCAAAATGGCCTGAAAGTGGCCCCCAAAATATTCTGAAAACAGGCTGAAAATCAGGCTGAAAAACAAGCAGGGTCAGGGTCAGCCAGTGGTGGGATTTGCCGATTCACCGAATTGCACCAAACTGTAATTACTGGATCTCCCAAACTGGTACAAATCACCAGCAGCCCACCTCTGCTTACAATCACAATTGAGCCCAACATTTCTGTTGCTAAGCAAGACAGTGAGTTTTGCACCATTTTATGCCCTTACTTGCCACAGTCATTAAGCAAATTCTTGCAGTTAACTAGTGCAATTCTAACTTAACGAGTGACACAGTTGTTAGGTTAATCCAGTTTCCTCCAGTGACTTGCTTGTCAAAGGGTCACAAAAGGGGATCACTTGATCCTGGGATACCGCAATCGTCATAAATATAAACCAGTTGTCCAGCATCCAAATTTTGACCATGTGACCACGGGGATGTTACAACCATTGTAAGTGTGAAAAACGGTCCTAAGTCACTTTTTTCAATGACATCGTTACTTTGAACGGTCACTAATGAATGGTTGCAAGTTGAGAACTACCTGTATTTTAGCTCTCCTACCAGAAATTGTTTATCGACCATTAAAATCAGGATAAAATGTTAATCCTTCAATTCATTTTTTGCTAATTGATTTGCAAAAACAGTAGTGAGGTGGGTATTTTTTTAAAAAAGGAACAGGACTTTGATTGTGGGTGCCATCTTGACTTTTTTGCCCACCCTGGAAACCTCCTGGTGGCCATGTTGAATGAAACTGGTCTCTCCTTTATAACCAAGTGTTCATTTGCTTTCTGGGCACTAATTTTATATTGAAAATCAAAGTCAATTTTAATTCATCCATTCTGATTTTTGGATCTAAAGATAGCTGATGCAAATTGGGATGTCTTCCCCCCTGATAATTCCACACGAACAGCATGAATGAAATTTCATTGTTATTGCTTGAACATATTTGAAATGGGGACTCATGCCACATTCAAGGCATGAGAAAACTTGCAAATGATATAGGGGGGAAAATTGATTTACAGATTGGTGAGAGTTCAAATTATCTTACCTTCCTAGTTGGACTCAATTACTCACTTAGTACCTCACCATTTGCTGGTTTCTATTGCCAATAAAATGTTAACATTCTAAACAGCTAGAATGCCCCAATGTCTTCCATAACCATGGAGATTTTAGGGTGAGGAGGATTTGAACCCCAATCTGGAGGAATAAAGGAATAAACTAAGAGGGTGGGAAATGATCCTAAATATATTTAGCAGACAGCATTGAATCACAATGGGAACTTTTGTAAAATACTTAATGCTTCCCAACTCCCCAGAGATTCTCTTGTTGGTATTGTTAAGCCTGTGTTCCCCAACCAGGGTTAAGGAGACAAGCTAAACAGAATGTGCAGCGTTAGTCAGATAGGCACACAGATAAATGAGTGAGATAAGTTTGTATGTTTGTTAACATACAGTAAAAATAACAGATACGCTTGTGCTATCAAAAATATAGTTTATTCCATTTAGAGATTATAGCATAGTCAAAATAACAGTCCATTAGTCATGTATCGTTTTAGTCAGTCCATTCAAGGATATTCAATTAGCAAAGTCCATGTAGAATATCCTATGTCAGTTCACTTACAATAAATCAGTCCTCTCTCTCTCCCTTTCCAGTAGGAGAAAAATGCAGTCTTGAATCCATCCAGTAATTAGGGATCATCAAGCCAGAGAGAGCAAGCTGCCATTGTCTTGCTTCTTTTATGGTGCTATTACAACCACTCCCTTAATTACATTCCTACAGTTAAATTTACAGACACTTTAACTAACAAACCATGATAACATATTTATTATTTTATCTAAACCAGTTAGGGTAAACAATGTTATCCCTAACAGGTATAAACTGCCCATAAATGTTTTAAGAAGGCAAATGTTCCTTTCATGGTGGATTTCATAAAACATTCTTTAATGGAGGTTGTTCTTCAAAATATTAATGATTACTTCTTCTACCATCTTTTTGGACTGGAGTGAAATTTGTCCAAAGGTATAAGGGGAGAAGGGGAGAAAGGGAGGGAGAAAGCAGTGAGGAAGGAAGGAGGGAGGGAGGGAGGGAGGAAGGAAGAGAGAAGGACAATGAAGAGATGGTGGGAAATGGAAAGAAAGAAGGAAAGAAAGTATAGTGAAGAGATGGTGGGAGATGGAAGGAAGGAGTGGGGAGGGAGGGAGGAAAGAAGGAGGGAAGGAAAGAAAGAAAGAAAAAGGAGGGAGGAGAGAAGGAGGGAGAGAGGGAAGGACAAAGGAAAGAAGGAAGGAGAAGAAAATTCTTGATTTGTTCTGAGCTGGGTTCCAATGAAAATCAAGTTGCTTGAAATGGAAGAGGGTTTATTGGACAATGTTACAGGCAGTACAGCTATACATACATACATATACATATACACATACATTACACACACACACACACACACATATATATGGATTTTTGGTTATTTGAGGTTCTCGCGAGTATTTGTATGTGGATCTTTGGTTATTCGGGTTTTCTCCCGTGTAAGATTGGAATTATCTAGGCAACATTTCAATGAAGTCTCATTCATCATCTTCAGGCTTGGTCTTCAGTTCTGCACTTCTCAGAGTGAATAGTGCAGAGCTGAAGACCAAGCCTGACACACACACACACACACACACACACACATATACGTAGATATAGTTTGTTGTTTGTTTCTGAGATGTGTGGACGTGTCTGCTGGTGTGTCTGCCTCAGGAAATGTACAGGTTCCAGTGTCTGTATGTATGTGTGAAATGCAGTTTTCTCACCCTGCAGGTTATGGAATCTCATATGTCCAGGTGTTGAATTTTCGGTGTTGAGAGTTTCCCTTGGTGAGTAAAGGATTTTCATATTTTGAGCAGATTTTCTCTAGGTAGGATTAAATTTCCAGGCTTTGTCAACTGCCTAAAGGAAGACATGCTTACGTGGTTTCAGCCCAGGTGTCAATATAGGTATAAAGACTTAGTGTATCTTGGGTTATTGGTTGTGGATTCAGTGACACTCAAGAGGGAGTCCATATTTGTGAATGGAGTAGACAGCATGGATGGGCATTTTCATCAACGAAGGGAGGGAAGGAGGGAGGTGAGACAAGGTAAAAGAAGGAAAGAAGGAAAGAAAGAAGAAAAAAGGAGGAAATATGTAGAAGGGAAGTAGAGAGAGAAGGAAGAGAGGGAGGGAGGGAGGAAAGACAAGGGGGAAGAAAAAAGAGAGATGGAAGAGAATGATGGGACGGTGATAAAAGAGAAGGCAAGAGAGAGGAAGGAAAGAGAGAAGGAAGGAAGAAGGGGAAAGAGAAAGAAAAAAGGAGAGAGAAGGAGGAAGAAGAAAAATGAGAGAGAGTGAAGAAAGGGGAGACTGAATAAACAAAAAGACAGAAGAGAAAAAGAGTGGGAGAGAGGAAAAAGGAAAGAGAGGGAGGAAAGATGGAAGGAAAGAAAGAAGGAGAGGGAAAGTGGGAGGAAAATGAAGGGAGGGATGATTTAGTCTATTCTTCCTTGGATATAAACTGAAATTCAGAAATCTGCTCCAATTCTAGAAATCATCCATATCTATTTCCACAAAAGAGATACACCTTAATTGATCCTTCAGAATTACCATTTGTTCGTTACCTGGAGCAACAAGTGGCAATTGATAATCCTGCCTTTAAGCAGCCCACTAAAGCATTGCCTTATACAGGTAGTCCTTGATTTATAACCACACTTGAGCCCAAAATTTATGTTATTAAGCAAGGCATTTGTTAAGTGTGCTTTGCCCCATTTTACAACCACAGTTGTTAAGTGAATCACTGCAGCTGTTGAGTAACAGTTGCTAAGTGAATCTGTCTTCCCCATTGACTTTGTTTGTCAGAAGGTCACAAAAGGGGATCACGTGACCCCAGGAACACTGCGACCATTGTAAATATGAATCAAAACATGAATTGTGATCATGTGACCATGGGAATAAATCTGAAAAGTGGTCGTGTCCCTTTTTCTTCAGTGGTGTAATTTTGAACAGTCACTAAATGAATTGTTGTAAGTCGAGGACTACCTGTATTTGAATGTGTTGGGCATTTTTGGGGATCCCATGCCTATTTTCTTCTGCTCATCAGAGACTGTCAACCTTTCCTCTATCCGTGGCTTCCCTCCTGTGACAAGGCCACTCTCCGTGACTGTCTCAGAAGCTAGCACTTCTCTCACACAAAAAAAAGAAATCAAAGCCACTAAATACTGGCTTTTTCTTCCTGAATTTCAGAGGAAATAGTGAGTCATGCCAAGCCATCGGTAGCTTCCCATTTTTAGTTTAATTTCAAGGTCTCTCGTCTCATTGAGTCAATGTGGTTACTTGGAAGAGGATAAAATCTCTGTAGAGAGGCTTAAAACTAAATGTCTGTGGAAACAGATAAGCAAAATAAGACCTTGAGTAAGAGTAGAGGAATAACTTTTACTGTTGCTTTTCTGGTTATACGATGACATACGTTAAAATGAAAATCAGATGCCTGAAGTGATAATAAATGCTCGTGGAACTGAGGTTCTATTTGGAGGCAAAAGTGCTCAAGATTTCCTAGGGAAGTAAACGATTCCTTTGGATCACTCAGAAAAGTATTGTTGCCTCCAGTTTTGGTCACCACAATATAAAAAAAGATATTGAGACTCTGGAAAGAATGCAGGGAAGAGCAAAAAATAGGCTTATTTGGAGGCTAAAATATATGAAGAATGGTTGCAGGAGTTGGGTATGTCTAGTCTAGTAAAAAGAAGGTGACATGATAACAGTATTTGAGGGGCTGCCACAGAGAGCAGGAGGTCAAGTTATTTTCCAAAGCACCTGAAGGCAGGACAAGAAGCAATGGATAGAAGCTAATCACAGAGAGATCCAAGCTGGAACTAAGGAGAAATTTCCAGACAGTGAGAAGAATTAATCAGTGGAACAGCTTCCTTCCAGAAGTTTATTTATTTTAATTTATTCTGATTTATCAAGCGATTTTAAGATAACAGGTATAAGTATATGCATAGTTATGAATAGATGAAATGAATACATATAAGAAAAATAAAAGAAACAATAGGACAGGGACGGTAGGCACATTGGTACTCTTATGCACGCCCCCTACAGACCTCTTAGGAAAGGGGTGAGGTCAATAGTAGACAGTCTAAGGTTAAAGTTTTTGGGGTTTGGGGAAGAAACCGCGGAGTCAGGTAGAGTATTCCAGACATTGACCACTCTGTTGCTGAAGTCGTATTTCCTGCAATCAAATTTGGTGCGGTTAACCTTAAGTTTGTATCTATTGTGTACTCTTGTGTTGTTATGGTTGAAGCTGAAGTATTCATTGACAGGTAGAACATTGCAATGTATGATTTTATATACCATACTTAGATCAGACAGCGTAATTCAAGGTTTTCTAGGTCTAGAATTTCAAGTCCGGTGGCATAAGATATTCTACAATGAGTAGAGGAATGGAGAACTCTTCTTGTGAAATATTTCTGGACTTTCTCAACTGTGCTAATATCAGATATGTAATGTGGGCTCCAGACCGATGAGCTACATTCGAGTATTGGTCGAGCAAATGTTTTGTATGCTCTAGTTAGTAGTGTGATATTACCAGAGAAAAAGCTACATAGGATTAGGTTAACAACTCTTAACGCCTTTTTGGCTATGTGGGCTCTAGCACTTAGATAATTAGAGATGAGTCCTTTACAGAGCTTGGATCATCACCAAGGTCTTGACTATTCACCTTGTATTTTATTTTCTGATTTTTTTGCCAATATGTAAGACAGAGCATTTATTTGTTGAGATTTGAAGTTGCCATTTGTTTGACTATTCTGATACATAGTCAAGGTCTTTTTGTAGAGTAGCAGAATTGTCTGTGGTGTTGAACAGCTTTACATCATCAGCGAAGAGAACGCAGTTGCTCTTAATGTGATCACAGAGGTCATTTATGTGGAATATGAAGAGAGTTGGTCCTAGAACACTGCCTTGGGGGACACCACTATTGACAGGCATAGAAATTGATAGGACGTTCCCAATTTTGACCATTTGTTGTCTGTTTGACAGGGTATGTTTCTATCCAGTTATGTAGGTGTCCAGAGATACCATAAGATGTTAGTTTTAGGAGTAGTTTATCACGTACCACTGAATCAAAGGTTTTACAGAAGTCTATGTAGATTGCATCTATTGTTTGACCCTGATTGAGTTGTGTAGTCCATATGTTTTTTTAGTGTAAGAATTGCAGATTACCTGATAGTTTTTTCCTGAAACCAAATTGTTTATTAGAGAGTAGGTTGTTTGTCTCTAAGTGGAGGATGGTGGATTGGTTAATAATTGATTCCATGACTTTACAGATGACGCAGCATAAAGAGATTGGTCTGTAATTTTCAGATAGGCTGGGGTCTCCCTTTTTGAAGATGGGGATAACTGTGGCTTTTGACCACAGGTTAGGCAAGGAACTGGTCCTGAAGGATTTTTCAAAGATTATGCTTAGAGGTTCGGCTTTTTAAAGAAGTAGGCACAAACTCCGTCTGGTTCAATAGATAGAGATGGTTTTAGATTGCGTAGTGCTTTTTCAACATTGTTTTCTGTAAAATCGATATATATTAGATCATTGTAGTTGTCTGTGGTTTGGCTAGGAAATACTGGACACGATCCATTGCTGTTTACAAATACGGAGCCAAAGAATGTGTTAAAGAGGTTGGCTTTAATGGTGTCATCATTACAGTCTTTATCATTAGATCCTTTCAGGGGTGAGAAGTGAGCTTGGGTGGGTAGGAATGGGTAGTGTTCTCTACTGTAATTAGCATTCTTGTAGATAACAGTTCTGATTGGCTGGGACGCGCGGCTATGCGATTGGCCGAGTGAGCTGCACTGATTGGCCCACAAAGAATCCCCCGCGATTGGAGGAAACCGATCATGGGGGATTCAAAGCGGTGTCATTGGCTGCGGCTCGGCCAGGGAATCGCATATAAGCTGCCGCATGCCCTAGCCAAGCAAGCCGGTTTGGAAACTGAATAAAGAGTTGAAACCAGTCACTGCCTCCCAAGCTTTCTTACAGCCGGCGACATAACACTGGCGACGAGGATTGGATCGCAAAACTGATACCCACTGAGCACATGGCGCCGAGAAAAGCGAGATCACTGAGATGGCCAGCATCGCACTACTCGCGCCCTTTAATCAAGCTACGGAGGACTGGGAATCGTACATTGATTGGTTCCTGATGTTCCTAGAAAGTAGCAACCTCAAGGAGGCAAACGGGCAGAAAAAAAGGGCTGTTTTCCTGACACACTGCGGGCCCGCAGTGTTTAAAATGGCGAAAGCCCTCGCAAAACCCAAGGATGTGAACAAGATGGACTGGGCCGACCTTGAACTGCTGCTATGAAGCCACTATGCCCCCGCCGTGCCCAGCCTCATCAGGCAGCACACTTCTACCGGCGGGACCAGAAATCGGGTGAGAGCATCAGTGATTTCGTAGCAGACCTACAGAATCTGGGAGGCATGTGCAGCTTTATGGACATAGACGAGGCATTGCGAGATCGCATCGTCTTTGGGCTCAGGGACCCGGTCCTACAAAGCCGACTGATGGGAAAGGGCGACATATCCCTCGCTGATGCCCTTGCTGAGGCCACTGCAGCTGAAGCAACCCGAAAGTCAGCAGCCCGAATGCGGAGACCGGACACCAGTGACCGAGCCACAACCTACGAAGCGACTCTGATGGCCGAAACGCACCCAGAGGCAAACCGCCGAGCAACCACCACCACCCACCATGGCGACCTCGACTCCACCTCCGACACCACGGACGAAGAGGAGGACATCCATTGACTCCAGACGGATCGAGACTGGCTCAAACGGCGGAGTCGTAAGTCGAAACTTCAATGTGCCAGTTGTGGAGGCGACCATCCCCGATCAGAGTGCCGGTTTTTCGACACAATCTGCCAACAATGTGACAAGAGAGGTCACATCGCCCGAGTCTGCCACCTCAAGAAAGCATACAGTCCCCGACAACGCGACAACAGCGGCCGGAGACGGGATGGCACCCCCCCCCCAAGAACAAGGGACCAGCAACCTGAGAGGCATTGGAACCAGGACAGACAAGGTCGATGGAACGGGGAGAACCGACTGAGAGAGGAGACCCACCAGACGGTCATCATCGGCCATTCATCAAGCACGGATGCCTGAAAGGTATATGTGGAAGTGAGCATCGAGGGCAGGCCGTGCAAGATGGAGGTGGGCTCCGGCTCCTACCTCTCCATGGTTGCATGGTGCCCGCCATCAACAAGAGTCATTTGGGAAGCCAGAAGTTAATCCTAAAAGACTACCAGGGGAACCGCATCCCTGTAGTCAGGTCAGGACACTTCAAGGTCACCCCCAGGGGACCATGGTCCAGGTTGCACATAGATTTTGCCAGACCTATGAAGGGACACACCTTCCTCATCACAGTAGATGCTTACTCCAACTGGCTGGAGGTAAGCAACATGAGAACTACCACCATGGAGGCCGTCACCAAAGAACTCAACAGACTATTCGCAACCCACAACCTCCCAGATGTCATTGTATCAGACAACGGGCCCCAATTTACCTCACTGGAATTTGAAAAATGCCTAGCGGAACGGGGAATACGGCACGCGCTGATAGCGCCAGCACATCCGGCGGCGAATGGGAGGGCGGAACCAATGGTCCAATTTACAAAAAAAACAATCCAAAAAATTGAAAAAATTAATAAAATATTACTTATACAACACATAACCCCAAACACGACAACCAACAAAACCCCTGCAGAAGTATTGATGGGGAGGAAATTAAGGTCCCCACTCAACAGACTACACCCCACATACAACCCAGAAAACCCCCCCGACTCATCTAGCAAATACCGAACATTTACACCGGGCGACGCAGTATACACCAAAAACCTCACCAGGGACCCACTCTGGGTACCAGCAACCATAACCCAGGTGACAGGTCCCCGCTCGTACCGGCTACAGACGACCAACGGATGAGCATGGAAAAGACACATCGATCAGTTAAGATCAAGAACCTACATGGGAAAGACAACTGACACGCAAACCACAGGGGGAAGGGGAAACCCTGATACCAACCAAGAGGGGAGGGAGAACCCGGAAAACCAAAATAACCACCCCCCACAAGAAAGAAACCAACAATATTCACCAGCAGAACCACCGATGGACAACCACCTCGAAGCCTCACCTGGAAGGAACAGCCAAGCAAGTTCAACCAGCCCAGAAAGACTAGGCAGGAACAGCGGAGCCAGCAGCTCAACCAACCCAAGTAAACCGGGAGGGAGTTGCAGTGAAAGGCCCGGCCTACCCTTCCAGGCGGTTCCATCAATGAGGAAAGGAGCGACACAGGAACCAACCGAACCACTCAAAGACCAGACACCAACTAACCTGCGCAGGTCCAGTAGACAAGTACGGAGCCCCGCCTACTTACGGGACTACGTCACGTAGGACTGGACCAAGAGGGGAGGGGTGTTCTGTACTGTAATTAGCATTCTTGTAGATAACGGTTCTGATTGGCTGGGACGTGCGGCTATGCGATTGGCCGAGTGAGCCGCACTGATTGGCCCGCTGCGAATCCCCCGCGATTGGAGGAAACCGATTGTGGGGGATTCAAAGTGGTGTCATTGGCCGCAGCTCGGCCAGGGAATCGCATATAAGCCGCCGCATGCCCTAGCCAAGCAAGCCGGTCTGGAAACTGAATAAAGAGCTGAAACCAGTCACTGCCTCCCGAGCTTTCTTCCAGCCGGCGATATAATAGGTAGGATGTTGTATCTTTTTTTATTGTTGGTCTAATGTTAATCTTACTATTAATCTCTGTTTATATGCAAACGATACCCCATTCAAGGAAATGACGAACAAGCTAACAATAAACAGCAGCCTATCTACCAAGGACACTGTCACCAACACTGATAGGGCAAGCCACTTGTATATAAATAAAGAGCAAACCCCAATTCACTTCTAGCACTGATGTTGCTACCTAATTCGGTCATGAAATGTCTGCAACCAATCTCAATGAGCATCGAGGATTGCACAATGCCCCTCCTCCTCCTCCTTCACTACTCCTGGCACTAATTATGTTACCTAGCTGGGTCATGAAATATCTTCAAGAAAACAACCAAGGACACCCAAAAAGGAAAAACCAAACTATATGAGCCAGCTCCAAAACAATTACTGTGAGAGGGACCTTGGAGTTCCAGTGAAGGATCCCTTAAACATGAGCCAGCAGTGTGCAACGGCAGCCAAAAAAGCTAATACAGTCCTGGATTGTATAAACAGAGGCAGAGAAGCAAAATTACGTAAAGTATTACTACCACTACCACTTTGCATAACCCTAGTAAAACCAGGGGTGGGATTCTACCGGTTCAGGCTGGTTCAGGTGAAGCGGACGTTTTGTGTTCTGTCCTCATTTACATACTCGAAATCCCCGCGCTTTGATTGGCCAAAGCGCGGGGCTTTCTAATTGGTTAGGCGAGCCGCGCCGATTGGCTCGTTAAGAATCTCCCGCGATTGGCTCGTTCAGAGCGCGGGAGATTCGAAGTGCTGCCATTGGCTGCGGCCGCCGCGGCGAAAGGAATAAAAGCCATGGGCTTTTTTCCTTTCGCCGGTTCGGTTCCAGTTTTCCAAATAAAGAGCATTGCATGAAATCACCGACTCCTGGCGTCATTTCGCGGACACAACACTGGCGACGAGGGTGGGATCCAGACCCTGAACCGAACCCCGTGTCCGACGGAAGCCAGACAAAGCACCGAGATGGCGAAAATCGCACCGCCCGCCACCTTCAACCCCGCCACCGAAGACTGGGAATCGTTCTCCGACCGTTTCTGCATGTACCTCGAGTGCACCGGCATGAAGGATGCCTCGGGCCCGCTAAAACGCGCCGTCTTCCTCACCCACTGCGGAACCGAAGTTTTCCAGATGGCCAAAGCGTTGGCCAAGCCCGCCGACGCAACCGCCATGGACTGGGACGTCCTTGAACCTATCCTTCGGCGACATTACGCTCCCGAGGTCCCCATCCTGATCCGGCGCAACGAATTCTACCGGCGAGACCAGAGAGCGGGTGAGAAATTGAGCGAATTTGATAACCTAAACAACATCCTGAGAGACCGAATCGTGCTCGGTCTGTGGGACCCCGCGCTCCAGAGCTGGCTGATGGCTAAGGGCGACATCAGCTTAGCAGACGCCCTCACCGCAGCCGCAGCCGCAGAAGCAACCCGTACTTCCGCCGATAGCATGCGCAGACCTGACACGAAGGACCGCGGCGGAAACAACAACCCGGCGAGGTCGACCGAACAAAAAACCGAGACAACTACACATCAGGGCGATTTCCACTCTGCATCCAGCACGTCCGAAGACGAAGAAGACATACATCGACTTCAGACTGGGCGCGACCAACGGAACCGGAGAGGTCGTAAGTCAAGGACCAACTGTGCCGGTTGCGGCGGCGACCACCCCAGGTCGGAATGCCGGTTTTTCGATTCCATCTGCCGGCATTGCGACAAAAAGGGGCACATCGCCCGGGTTTGCCGCCTGAAGAAAAACCGCAGTCCAACTCGATGGGACCAGAACGACCAGAGAAGGGAAAGCTCACCGCCCCGGCCCAGAGATCGCCACTCGGACAGCCGATGGGACCGGACCGGACGATCCTCGCGAGGTGGCGACAACCGGCGGAGAGAGGAGACCCACCAGACGGTCACCATCGGCCACGCCATCACCAACGACGCCCGGAAAATCCATGTCGAGGTACACATCGAGGGCCAGCTGTGCAAAATGGAGGTAGACTCCGGGTCCTACCTCTCCATGATTGCATGGCACGAGATAAAGCGGTTGGTGCCTACCCTCCAAAGGAGGAACGTAGACAGCCAAAGACTTATTGTAAAGGACTACCAGGGAAACCGCATCCCGGTAGTCGGCACCAAAAACTTTAACGTAACATATAAGGGGCGCACCGAACAACTCCCCCTAACGATCGTCGACCGCGACCACCCAAGCCTACTGGGACTGCAATGGTTCGCCCCGCTCGACATCACTCTCACGGGAGTCAACCACGTCGCCGACGACGGTTGGGAACAGCGACTAGCCCAGGAGTTCCAAGAAATCTTCGACGGAAGCCTGGGCAAGTACCAGGGGCCCCTTATCTCGTTCGACCTAGACCCTAACGTTCCCCCCAAGCGACTGAAACCTAGGCGGGTGCCATTCGCCCTAAAACCCAAAATAGACGAGCAAATTGATAAGCTCGTCAAACAGGGGGTATTGCAGCCCATAGACCACGCCCGGTGGGAGACCCCCATAGTCACCCCGATCAAGCCGGACGGGTCGGTGAGAATCTGTGGGGACTATAAGGCCACCCTAAATGGCGCGCTGCAACAAAGCGCCTACCCCGTCCCAATAGTGCAACACCTACTGCACTCACTGGGAGGGGGCAGGGTTTTCGCCAAGCTCGATCTCGCCCAGGCATACCAACAGTTGCCGGTCGACGAGCAAACGGCAGAAGCCCAGACCATCGTCACCCACCGGGGAGCTTTCAAATGCAACCGACTCCAATTCGGAGTCAGCGTGGCACCAGGTATATTTCAGAGCCTGATGGAAAGGTTGTTGCAAGGTATCAAGGGGGTGGTACCTTATTTCGATGACGTTCTAGTGTCGGCGCCCAACCAAGCCGAACTAGAAAGCCGACTAAGAGAGGTCCTAACTAAATTTAAAGAAACGGGACTTAAAGTAAAAAGGGAGAAATGCCAACTGTGCACGGAACGAGTGGAATTCTTGGGCTACCTCCTAGACCGGCACGGCATTCACCCCACAAGTAAAAAAATCAAGGCCATCAAAGAGGCCCCCACCCCTAAATCAAAAACTGAACTACAAGCATTCTTGGGGTTACTGAACTTTTACAATGTTTTCCTACCCCAAAAGGCGACGGCGGCGGAGCCTTTGCATAGGCTTCTGGACAAGGCGGCGACCTGGACTTGGGGGAAACGGGAGCAAGCCGCCTTCCAAAAAACTAAAGACCTCCTCACCTCCGACGCCGTCCTCATACAATTCAACGAAACCCTGCCTCTGGCCGTCACTTGCGACGCATCACCTTTCGGCGTCGGCGCCGTCCTCAGCCATACCCTTCCTGACAGAAAAGAAGCACCCATCGCGTTCTTTTCAAGGACCCTCACCAAACCGGAGCGGAACTATAGCCAACTGGACAAAGAGGCTCTGGCTATAGTTGCCACCATAAAACGGTTCCACGAATATCTCTACGGCCGGCTCTTCACCATTATAACGGACCACAAGCCGTTGCTGGGCATCCTTGCAGGAAACCGGGCCACCCCGAACATTCTGTCTCCCCGAATGACAAGGTGGTCCGAGTTCTTGGCGGCCTACAACTACGAACTCATACACAGACCGGGTAAGACGATCTCACATGCGGACGCATTAAGCCGCTCGCCGCTACCGGAATCCGACTCTGACCCAGCACCAACGACGACCACCCTCAGCATCGAGACCCTACCCAACCTACCCATAACCGCGTCAGACATTGCCCGGGAAACTAATAAAGACAGACGTCTGGCGCGGGTTTTGCATTGGGTAGAAAGAGGGTGGCCGGAAAAAGACAACGACGAGTCCGTCAAGACGTTTCGGAACTGCCAAACAGAACTCTCGTTGTTAAAAGGGTGCATCTTATGGGGTGACAGGGTGGTCATTCCGGACAAACTACAGGGGAAGGTTTTGGAAATGTTGCACGAGGGGCACCCTGGCATCGTAAGAACTAAAGTCCTGGCCAGAAGTTACGCTTGGTGGCCAGGGATGGACAAGCAGATAGAGGCCTGGGTAGCTAGGTGCCAGCGATGCCAGGAGACTAGGCCCAGCCCACCCACAGCACCCGTCCTAGAGTGGGAAACCCCAAGGGGACCCTGGTCCAGAATCCATATAGACTTCGCCGGGCCCACAAATGGACACACCTTCCTCAGAACAGTTGACGCTTACTCCAACTGGCTGGAGGTAAGCAACATGAAGACAACAACCACGGAGGCCGTGACCAAAGAACTCTGCAAACTCTTTGCAACACACGGCCTCCCAGACGTCGTCGTCTCCGACAACGGGCCCCAGTTTACCTCCCTGGAGTTCGAGAAATTCCTGGTGGAAAGGGGCATCCGCCACGCACTAACAGCACCGGCACATCCGGCGGCGAACGGTAGGGCGGAACGGATGGTCCAATTTACCAAAAAAACCATCCGGAAAATGGACCACGGGGAGATCCAAGAAAAAATCAACAGACTTCTCTTTACACAACACATAACCCCGAATACCACTACCAACAAAAGCCCAGCCGAACTGCTAATGGGTAGAAAGCTGAGGTCCCCACTCGACAGGTTACACCCTACGTATAACCCGGAGCGGCCCCCAGACTCAAGCACGAAATACCGAACGTTCGCACCCGGGGACCTCGTATATGCGAAAAACCTGACGGGAGACCCCCTATGGATCCCAGCCGTCATCACCCAAGCAACAGGCCCACGCTCGTACCGGCTACAAACGGCAGATGGACGAGCGTGGAAACGACACATCGACCAACTTAGGTCTAGGACAGCAAACGAACCCACCTCCCAAAATGCAAGCCAAGGGGGGAGGGAATACCCGGGTGACCGATTACAAGAAAAAATAAACCAGCAGTACTTACCGAGACGCAGCCATCACGACCCCTCGCCAGAAAAGAACAGCCAAGCCAGCTCGACCGACCCAGAAAGACCGAGCGGGAGCGGCGAAACCCGTAGCTCAACCAACCCGGAAGGCCCAGGTGGGAGCCACGGAGAAAGAACCGGCCCGATCGACCAGCCGGTTCTCACAGAAGCAAGAGCAACCAAAAACCCGACCGAACCGGCCGGGATCCCGCTTACAACTGAGTTGCACAGGTCAAGTAGGACCAGACGGAGCCCCGCCTACCTACGTGACTACGCAACGTAAGGACTGAACCAAGAGGGGAGGGGTGTTCTGTCCTCATTTACATACTCGAAATCCCCGCGCTTTGATTGGCCAAAGCGCGGGGCTTTCTAATTGGTTAGGCGAGCCGCGCCGATTGGCTCATTAAGAATCTCCCGCGATTGGCTCGTTCAGAGCGCGGGAGATTCGAAGCGTTGCCATTGGCCGCGGCCGCGGCGGCGAAAGGAATAAAAGCCGCGGGCTTTTTTCCTTTCGCCGGTTCGGTTCCAGTTTTCCAAATAAAGAGCATTGCATGAAATCACCGACTCCTGGCGTCATTTCGCGGACACGACATTATGTTTTCATTCTGTTTCGCCAAACTGGTGTTTCAATCAAACGGCTGGCCCCTCCCGCTCCTCCCAGGAGTCTCCAGGTGGCCCATTCTTGATGCAGGTAAATGAAAGGTCTGTGTGGAGGCTCTGGGAGGGGGAAAAACAGGCCATCTGGAAGTCTGGAAACCAGCCTGTTTCCCGCTTCCAGTGGGGCTCCAGAGTACGGAGAAGGCCATTTTCTCCCTCCCAGAGGCCCAGGGGAAGCCTCCGGACCCTGGGAAGGTGAAAAACGGCTCTCTGGAAGGTCCAGTAGGCCATACCCACCCAGCAACCAGGTAGCAAACCGATTGCTGGGATTTTTGAATCCTACCCCTGAGTAAAACCACCCCTGGAATACTGCAATCAGTTTTGGTCACCATACTGCAAAAAAGACGCTGAGACTTTGGAATAAGGGTCAACTTATTCTCCAAAGCTCCTGAGGGCAGGACAAGAAGCAATAGATAGAAACTAATCAAGGAGAAACGCCTCGTGGAATTTAAGGAGAAACTTCCTAACAATGAAGACAATTAACCAGCTTGCCTTCAGACACTGTGAGTGATTCATTCCTGGAGGATTTTAAGGAGAAACTGGACAGTCACCACTTGAGCAGGGGGTTGGACTAGATGACCTCCAAGGTTCCTTCCAGATTCTATTCTATTGACTAAAAAACTGGGCAAACATGTCCTCAAATCCACCTTGACTTGAAGACTTTATTCATTGAAGCCCTAAGCCCCACATTTTGCTTTAAAATGAAATACATTAACAGTTATCTTCCTATAAATAGCAATTAGCCTCAGAAATATTTTGGATCAGTTAATAGAAATAAAGATGTAGGAAAATCAAGATGCACTTCAACAGTAGTCCATCTATTCTGTGTCCAGCAACATTTAATTTGTAAGTGGCTTTTTCCTGCAAAAATAAAAAGGCAGCTGATGAAGATAGTTAAAAAACTCTTAATCCTCTTATGCGTTTTGCCTTTCAATGCAGTGAGATCATTTCATCTCTCTTTTTTCTTTATATAATATTTTCATTAACTATGAAGAGACAATAAAAGAAAGAAAAAAGGCTGCTTTGTGCCTTCATCAAAAAGCTGTTTAACCTCTGATGGCCCACGGATTCCAAAATCTACATCAGTGAGATCATTTCATCTCTCTTTTTCTTTATATAATATTTCCATTAACTGTGAAGAGGCATTAATAAAAGAAAGAAAGAAGGCTGCTTTTTTTGGTAAATTTTATTTGAGTTTTCACATAAAGAAAAGAAATACAAATAAAACATCTTTTTTGAAAGTAGCGTAATCCCGGGTTACATTTCTTCGTACAGACACAAATTCAGGTTCATGCATATTTTTATATTCTATTTCATATCTTATTACAATTTTACATTTTCTACATGGCTTCTCCTCTCTTTTAATTTCCTCAATTTTATTGTATTTATTTCATCTCAATTCAAATCATTATATTTATATTTTTTGTCTGTCCTATTTCAATTGTCTATTATCTTTTCTCATTAAACAAAATTTCTCCTGTAGTTACTGATTGGAGTATGACGCCTTTATATCTTTCCCCTAAAGTTATAACACTCAATATAACACATAACTTCCATTCGGATTCTGCTTGGTACATTCTTAAGCTACACACAGTATTCTTAAAAAAAAAAGAAGAGAAAAAGTTATAAATGTATATAATTAAAACAACATGGCATTCCAATTCAATTCTATCATTGATATTAATATTCATTAAAATCTTAACTTCTTTAACATTACTTTTCAATTAAATATCATACTTCTATGGGAACAATTATAAACTTTCCATAATCAATTCCCCCCCTCTTCACTTATATTTTATAAAACATTGACTAAATTTAGTGTTCCCATTCCTAAGAAAGACGGCTGCTTTGTGCCTTCATGGAAAAGCTGTTTAACCTCTGAGGCCCATGGATCCCAAAATCTACATCTTTGATCACCAGCCTTGGCCATCATCTTCTCTATGTTGATGTTCAAATAACCAGTCTGAGAGCAGAGAATTTGTTCTTCACCCGCAATTGACTATAGACAGACTTGAACACAGGGCCTTATCTAACAAAATGAAATTCAGTGGTGAGAAAAGTGGCCAGTCATGTGTTGCAGCAGCCAAAAAAAAAAAAAGCCAATGCAATTCTAGGCTGCGTGAACAGAGGAATAGAATCCAGATCACATGAAGTGTTAATGCCACTTTAAAAAGTCTTGGTAAAACCACACTTGGAATACCGCATCCAGTTTTGGTGATCACGATATAAAAAAGACTCTGGAAAGAGTGCAGAGAAGAACAGCAAAGATGTTGAGGTATAAAATTTAATAGCTGCCAGCTGCTGTAAGTCTGGTGCAAAGTTAGGCTGATGCAATTGAGGGTGAATCAGCATAGCATGGGTACTGCTCTTTTAAGACAAAGAATGATAATCAATACCATAAGAGCACAGATTAATACTACACTGATGATCAAAAAAATAAACAATACCCCAATCAAGTAACTACCAACTCAGACAAAAAAGCTAACAGTGAACAATAGCATGGTCCTTGTGGCCCTATGAACTTGGTTGTTTTCTTGCAAACATTTCATGACCCAACTTGGTAACATCATCAGGGCTAGAAGGGACTGGGGTTTGTGGAGAGGGGGAGGGGGACAACTGTGAAGTCCTTGATGCTCTCTCAGCTTGGTTGCTTTCTTATAGACATTTCATGCCAAAACTAAGTAATATCATTAATGCTGAAAGGGACTGGGATTTGGGAGGAGGAGGAGGAGGAGGAGGAGGAGGAGGAAGAGGAATAATGACACAAAACAGCCCTGAAATGCCAGTTTCTGGTAGAATATCTGAGAATTATAACTCATCAGCTTGCTTTTAGCAAATCGGTTGAAAAAAAAAAGTTACATTTGATCATTTGTCATTCCACATTCACCTGAATAAAACATGTAATTTGAGCAATGATTGTAAAGTGCACAATTAAAGACTGGGGGCGGTAGGCAGTCAGGAAGAATCAGTGATGATTTGGGTGTGGGTGGCCCAGTGAGAGGATGCTGAGAGAATTGAGTACAGGAGACTTACTGTTCTGTACAGACATTAACATACTTGGAAGCGCCGCGCTGTGATTGGCCAAAGCGCATGGCGATCACATTGGTCAAGCAGGCCGCGCTGATTGGCCCATAGCAAATCTCCCACGATTGGTGGAAGCTAATTGCGGGAGATTCAAAGCGGTGCCATTGGCTGCGGCCGCCGCGGCTAGAGAATAAAAGCCGCGGCTCTTCCCTTTAAACCCTGAGCCGATCTAGGGACCTAATAAAGAGCTGAAACTAAGTCACTGGCTCCGAGTCTCCTTTCCTGCGACGGGCACGACACTGGCGACGAGGATAGGATCCCAAGACTAACCCCATCAAGCACGTGTCCTGAGGAAACGAGACCAACAAGATGGCCAGCATCGCACCACCCGCACCCTTCAACCCAGCTACCGAGGACTGGGAATCATACACAGACCAATTCCTAATGTTCCTTGAAAGTAGCAACTTGAAGGATGCAACCGGGCAGAAGAAAAGAGCCGTCTTCCTAACACACTGCGGGCCCGCAGTGTTCAAGATGGCTAAAGCCCTCGCGAAACCCAGGGACATGAAGGAGATGGACTGGGCCGACCTCGAGCCGTTGCTCCAAAACCACTATGCCCCCACCGTGCCCACCCTCATCAGGCGGCACGATTTCTACTGGTGGGACCAGAGATCGGGTGAGAGCATCAGCGACTTTGTGGCTGATCTGCGGAGCCTAGGGGGCATGTGCGGGTTCTCGGATATGGACGAGGCTTTGCGGGACCGTGTCATGCTCGGACTCAGAGACCCAGTCCTACAAAGCCGTCTGATGGCAAAAGGCGACATTGCCCTCGCTGAAGCCACCGCAACTGAGGCAACCTGGAAATTGGCGAATTGAATGCAGAGACCGGACACCGGGGAATGCACAGCAACCACCGAGACGGGCCAAGCGACCGAGGCTCACCCAGAAGCAAGCCACCGGTAGACCACCACCCACCATGGTGACTTCCACTCTGCCTCCGACACCATGGATGAGGAAGAAGAAATACAGCAGCTCCAATTGGGGCGCGATCGGCGTAATTGTCGAAGTCGCAAGTCAGGGACCACTTGTGCCGGGTGTGGAGGTGACCACCCTCGATCGGAGTACCGGTTTTTCAATACGATTTGCCAGCACTGCGATAAAAAGGGTCACATCGCCCGAGTCTGCTGACTGAGAAAAGCCTACAGCCCCCATTGGTGAGACTACAGCAACAGGAGACGAGACGGCACCCCCCCCAGGGCCAGAGACCGCCAAGCCGAAAATCGCTGGAACCAAGACGGACGGAACTGACGAAGCGGCGAAACCCGGCAGAAAGAGGAAACCCACCAGACGGTTGTCATTGGCCACTCATCCACAGATGCCCGGAAGGTGTACGAAGAAGTGGGCATCGAAGGCGAACCATGCAAAATGGAGGTGGACTCCGGGTCTTACCTCTCCATGGTTGCCTGGTGAGAAATCAGGCAGTTGGTGCTGGAAATCCACAAGAGGAGATTGGAAACACAGAAACTAATCCTCAGAGACTACCAGGGGAACCGCATCCCCGTAGTTGGGTCAAGATACTTCGAGGTCACCTTCAAGGGGCGCACAGCAAAGCTTCCCCTGACGATCGTGGACTGAGACCGCTCCAGCCTTTTGGGACTACACTGGTTTGCACCACTTTGGATCGAGGTTATGGGCGTCAACCACGTTGCAGAGGTAGACTGGAAGGAGCAATTGGCACGGGACTTCCAGGAAGTGTTCGACGGCACCCTAGGCAAGTACCGAGGGCCCCCTATTTCCTTCAGCCTAGACCCCAGCATTCCCCCAATAGGCCTAAAACCACGGCGGGTACCTTTTGCACTCTGGCCCAAAATCGATGAGCAAATTGACAAGCTCGTTAAACAAGGGGTCCTACAACCAATCGATCATGCCTGGTGGGAGACCCCCATAGTCACCCCAGTCAAGTCACCCACCGGGGAGAATTTTGCTGTAACAGACTCCAGTTTGGAGTCAGCGTGGCTCCGGGAATTTTCCAGAGTCTCATGGAGAGACTCTTGCAAGGAATTAAGGGGGTGGTGCCCTACTTCGATGATGTATTGGTGTCAGCGGCCAACCAACAAGAACTAGAGGGTCGTCTAAGGGAGGTACTAACCAAATTCAAAGAGGCCAGGCTTAAGGTGAAAAAAGAGAAATGCCAGCTGTACACAGAACAGATCGAATTCCTGGGATACCTCCTAGATTGACACGGCATCCACCCAACCGCGGAGAAAATCAGAGCCATTAAAGAAGCCCCAACACCACGGAATAAAACGGACTGCTTAATTTCTTTTATGTTTTCCTGCCCCAAAAGGCGACCGCGGCAGAACCTTTGCATAGGCTTTTGGACAAGGTGGCCACATGGACTTGGGGGAAACGTGAGGAAGCCACCTTCAGCAAAACCAAGGACCTGCTAACCTCAGATGCCGTCCTAATCCAATACAACGAGACCCTACCACTTGTCATCACATGCGACGCCTCACCTTTCGGCGTTGGTGCTGTCCTCAGCCACATGCTCCCCGACGGAAAAGAAGCACCCATCGCTTTCTTTTCAAGGACACTCACCAAACCAGAGAGAAATTACAGTCAACTGGACAAAGAGGCACTGGCTATCGTCGCCACAGTGAAGAGGTTCCACAAATACCTCTACGGCCGCACGTTTACCATCATCACTCACCACAAGTTGCTGCTTGGAATCCTGGCAGGGAACAGGGCCACCCCAAACATTCTATCTCCTAGAATGACAAAGTGGTCCGAATTCCTTGCCACCTACAGCTACCGGCTCACACACCGACCCGGTAAGACTATCACCCACGCAGATGCCTTGAGCTGCTCGCCATTACCTGACCTAGACACCGACCCAGCACCCACGACAGCCACCCTCAGCAAAGAGACTCTGCCCGATCTACCCATAACCGTGTCAGACATTGCCCGCAAGACTAATAAAGACAAGCGTCTGGTGCGGGTGTTACATTGGGTAGAAAAGGGGCGGCCAGAAAAGGACGACGACGAATCATTCAGGACATTCCGGAACCAGCAAACAGAACTCTCATTACAAAACGGTTGTGTACTTTGGGGGGATAGGTTTGTTATTCCGGAAAAGTTACAAAGGAAGATATTGGAGTTGTTACACGAAGGGCACCCGGGCATAGTTAGAACAAAAGCCCTGGCCAGGAGTTATGCCTGGTGGCCAGGGATGGATAAGCAAATTGAGACTTGGGTGGCAAAATGCAAATGCTGCCAAGAAACCAGACCGAGTCCCCCCATAGCACCAATCCTGGAATGGAAAACCCCCAGGGGACCATGGTCCAGGATCCACATAGATTTTGCCGGGCCCATGAAAGGACATATATTCCTTATCATGGTAGATGTTTACTCCAACTGGTTGGAGGTAAGCAACATGAAAACCACCACCACAGAAGCCATGACCAAGGAACTCAGCAAGCTGTTCGCAACCCACGGCCTCCCAGATGTTATCGTGTCGGACAATGGGCCCCAATTTACCTCGCTGGATTTCGAAAAATTCCTAGCGGAACGGGGCATACGACACGCACTAACAGCACCGGCACATCCGGTGGCAAACAGGAGGGTGGAATGGATGGTTCAATTCACAAAAAAAAACCATCCAAACAATCGAACATGGGAAAATCCAAGAAAAAATAAACAAAATGCTCTTTATACAACACATAACCCCGAACACAACAACCAACAAAAGCCCGGCAGAGCTATTAATGGGGAGAAAATTAAGGTCCCCACTTGACAGGCTGCACCCCACATACAACCCAGAAAAAAACCCCAAACTCCTCAAGCAAAAACCGAACATTCTCCCCAGGTGACGCAGTCTACGCAAAGAACCTTACCAGAGATCCACTTTGGGTATCGGCAACTATAACCCATCTGACAGGTCCCCACTCGTACCACCTGCAAACAACTGATGGACGAGCATGGAAATGCCACATCAATCAAATAAGATCAAGGACAACCACAGGAAACACAACCGACACGCAAACAGACAAAGACAGGCCCCACAACACAGACCAAGAGGGGAGGGAATACCCCAGGAACCAGAAAACAATAGAAAGAAACCAGCTATACTCACCGGCAAGCAGCCACCTCGAAGTCTCACCAGGGAGAAGCAGCCAGGCCAGCTCAACCAGCCCAGAAAGACCAGGCAGGAGCGGCAACAACCGCAGCTCAACCAGCCCAAGTAGACTGGGAGGGAGCTGCAACAAAAGGCCCGGCAAGCCCTTCCAGGTGGTTCCATCAACAAGGCAGAGAGCAACACAGAACCCGACCGAACCAGCCGGGAACCAAGCAACAACTAACTTGCGCAGGTGAAGTAGGCAAGTACGAAGCCCTGCCTACTTACGGGACTATGTTACGTAGGACCGTACCAAGAGGGAAGGGGTGTTCTGTACAGACATTAACATACTTGGAAGCGCTGCGCTGTGATTGGCCAAAGTGCACGGCGATCTCATTGGTCAAGCAGGCTGCACTGATTGGCCTGTAGCGAATCTCCCGTGATTGGTGGAAACTAATCGCGGGAGATTCAAAGCGGTGCCATTGCCCACGGCCGCCGCGGCTAGAGAATAAAAGCTGTGGCTCTTCCCTTTAAACCCCGAGCCAATCTAGGGACCTAATAAAGAGCTGAAACTGAGTCATTGGCTCCGAGTCTCCTTTTCCGTGACGGACACGACACCTACCACCTATATCAGCAGCTACAGGTAGAGAAATGCTGAGGAATATTGTGTGTTGCTACATGCAACTATCAACAAAGGAGAATATTTGTAGCTGTAAGGCTGAACTCTGGAGTCCTTGATACACTGTGATCTTGGTTCTTTCCTTGCAGACATTTCATGACCAATTAGATAACAATCAATGTGAGGGAGTGTGAGATTTGCTCTCTTTTTATATACAGTTGCATGCCCAAGCAGTGTTGGTGTAAGTGCAGCTTTTTCATTGGTGGTTCCTTGATTAGAATACTTATATTAAGTTTAGTTTTTTGTCTGGTGTTCATCACTGCTTATCTGGGCTTCTCTTTCTGTGAGGTCCTTGGAGCTCTCTGAGCTTCATTGTCTCCTTGCAGACCATTTATGACCCAAACTAGGCCACTATTCTGCAGACTACACATGGTACAGCAGTTATGAAGGCCTAGGCAAAGATCTTCAGATGTTGTCATAGGTCCTACAAAGATCAGAACAAGATAAGCCAGGGTGACTCTATGACATTCAACTGAAGTGAAAGTCAAACTTTGAAGAAGCAGAAGAGCATTAATGCCTCTGAACTATGGGGGGAAACCCTTGGGAAGACAACAGATAGATAATTGATGAGTCATTGAACAAATCAGCAGAGAGTTGTCACTCCAGGCACAAACGAGTAGACTCAAATTATCCTAGTTTAGTCCTCACTGAACTCTCTGGAGAAAGTTTTAATGCTGGGAACGGTGGAAGAAAAGAAGATAACAACCTGCAGAAGATGGATGGATTCCATTACCATGGTGAAGGGTGCACTATTAGTAGATAGGAAGGACCAGGTTGGAAGCAGGTCAACCTGGAGAAACTCTACTTGGACTATCGAAGACTTGACATTAGTCTGATGGCCAATAATCAAATCAACTGATCGATCGATCGATCAACCAATCACGTAGCTCTCTTAAGAAGTCCATATTGCTCCTCTTCTTCTTCCTCCTCTTCCTCCTCCTCCTCCCCCTTCTAACATTGATGATGCTACACAGTTGGACCATGAATCTGTAACAAAACTCAGAGAGTCTCTTCTATTGATTCCAGGTGATTTTATGTTCTCCCCCAAAAGACCCACCTGGCACCCCTATTGGTCTCTCTCTCTGTGTCTCTCTCTCTAAGCAAAGTGTTGTGATTGTTGTCTAAATCCAGGAATCATTTTAAAAACTTTGTTCCCCGTTGACACAATTTTTCATCAGATCTTCCCTTATCGCCAGTTTTTCATGGACAACCATTTTCAATGGCTGAGGAATGGCCAACTGACACCATTTGTGGCTACCATAAGAGTGTTCTGACCCGGGAGAAGGCAAAGCTTCGTTTTGGTGATACAGCTGCGATCTTGGGGCTCTGAGATCGCAGCCGATATTTTCGCCCCTGGTCGGTCCCAACGGACCTAAACCATCCCGTAGAGATGGGGATTGAGAAGGGTACTGTCCCAGGATCCCAGAGATATTGCAAAATCTCTGGTTTGATCCGGGAGAAGCCCTTTTGCTGGCGGTGGAGAGGCAGCCTCCATAGCTGCTGAAGTCGAGACAGCTCCGGAAAGAAAGTGGCTGGAAAGAAGTGTGTCGGCTGAGTGAGAAATTCCTTTTGTGTTGTAAATTCGCTGAGGCTTGAAAGGGCATCCTGAACAAAGAAGAAACCTGTGAGACTTTTTTTTTTTTTGACCAAACTGTTTGAGCGGCGTTTTTTAAAGTGATGTTAAATTGAGGCTTGGATTCTTTTTTCTTTTTCTTATTTTTTTTCTGGGGACTTAAGTGTGACTTTGTAGGTAACCGGATTGAATTTTCTCTTATATATATTTTTATGCTCCTTTTGATTTTTTAATTTTTTCTAGGATAGAGGCTCCCTTTAGCTATTTTTTTTTTTTTATACATTACTCATTTTTTCTGGCTGGGGGGGGAAGAGCATTAAGAAACATTGCAACACTGCCAACTAGAGGCTTGAAAATACTTTATTTGAATTGGAAAGAATTGTAACAAGAGTCCTTCTCAAGGACATTTCAACGTGATAAGATAGAGGGAGAGCATAGCAAAATATTATTACAGGTGTTTTCCTGGACTCTTATCAATATTTCAACACTTGAGGCTTAGCTTTGAAGCTGCTGGAGAAGAGAGTCATAATAAGAGCTTTGGATAAATAAATAAAGTGCAGTGTGCTCTCTTATATATATATATATCCCATTCGCCAGCCTTTTTGTAAATCTCAATTCTAGTAATATTCTTATTTTGGCCTTTTATTTTAAAGGGAAAGTCTCAGAGTTTTTTCTTTATTTTTCTTTTTTTCTCTTTATTTTTATTGGGACTTCTTTGCTTTTTCTATCCATGTTTTTGGACCACTTTGTTTTTCTTTTTTGATTATTGAGATTAAGGTGTGAAGAACCTGAAGGAATTTCTTTTTTTTCTTTTGTTTTTTATTTGCTCTTAATCAATAATATCATTTTTGGGTTTGTTTGTTTTTTTCCTTTCTATTTTTCCTTTTTTATGATGGACTACTTTGTAATTGGATTAGGGTCAAGAAGAACCTGAAGATTTTTCTTCTTTCTTTTTTTCTTTTTCTTCTTTGGTTTTGGGTCTTTTACTATTGGATTTTTCCATTTTGGATTATAATTGACTACTCTACCAGTTGGATTAAAAGTCAAAAAGAATTTGAAGCTTTGGAAGCATTAAAATGAGCAGGAAACCAATACCAGTTGGCATTTCTACTTCTACCTCTGCTTCCCCACCAGCTGGAGGACAATGTTTAATTCAGACAATGTTGAAGCAAAATAAAGAACAAGAAATAGTAACTTTACAGATGATTATGCAAGGAATCCAAGATCTCAAGATAAAATCAGACATCATTGAACAAAGAATAGAGAAGACTGATGAAAAAGTGGAAAATATCAAACAAATGATGGTGAAGTATGAGGAGAGATTCCAAAAAATTGAGGAAGAAGGAAAACAAAGAGAGGAGAAGATTGGAAATATTGACAGTAGATTAGCAGTGGTTGAACAAGAAAAAAATGGGATGTTGAGGTGGGAGATGGAAAGGTCAGAATTTTATTTCAGATTTCAAAATATAGAAGAGGAAAAAGGAGAAAATTTGGCTGCGATAATGATAGAAATTTTGGCAGATGCTTTGGAATTACAGAGGAAAAGATGATGGATGGAGTAGATGAGGTATATCGAGTTTATACAAGATATGCGATGAGAAATAAATGACCAAAGGAAGTCCATATTAGATTTACCAAAAAATCCATCAAAACACAAATATTACAAGTGGTAAGAGAGAAAACATTGAAATACAAAGGTAAAGAGATTGTGGTTTTAAAACAAATACCCAGAAGAGTGAGAGAGATGAGAATATCGATTTCTGACCAAAATGCTACTGGAAAACGAAGTTAATTATAGATGGCTGATTCCAGAAGGACTAATGTTTAGGTGGCAAGAGCAGAGACATAGAATTGATTCAATTGAGAAAGCAGAACTTTTCCATGCAGAATTTTTTGGAAGAAGAAGAGAGGAGGCAGAGAAAGAGGTCTCATTAATTGAGTTTCAAGAGGAACAACTGGAGACTGAAAAAGAGAAAGGAGCTGTAGGTGGACAGGTGGACAGTAAAGAACAGTGTGAAGTGAGATCCACGAGAGCTGTTAGACCTAAATATAAAGCATAATCATGGAAGAAAGAAAACTGATTACAATGAGCATAAATGGACTTAATTCAGCTGTTAAAAGAAGGAAAACTTTTCATAAATTAGAGAAATTAAAATTTGATATAATTTGTCTACAAGAAGTTCATATTAAAAAACAACATGAACAATTGTTAGTACAGCCAAAATTGGGGAAAATATTTACTTCTTTGACTCAATGTAAAAAAAGAGGAGTGGTTCTATACATTAAAGAGGCTATCCCAGCAAAACTGATCTACAATGATGAAGATGGAAGAGTATTAATGGTGGAAATAATGGACAATAATATAAAAATACTCTTGATTGCAATTTATGCTCCGAATGAAAAACAAGAAGAGTTTTATAAAAAGTTACACATGAAAATAATTGGACTGGACTATGTTAATATAATTATGATGGGAGACTTTAATGGAATTGTGGACAATAAATTGGACTATATAGCAACAACAACCAAGCAAAATAAAAAGCTCTCCCTAAATCTTTTTTTAAAATGACAGACGAACCATCTTTAAAAGATATTTGGAGAGAAAGAAATGTTAAAGCTAAACAATATACTTTTTATTCAAATAGACATTTATCATGGTCCAGATTAGATATGATTTGGATATCAACAGAATTAATATCCAATATTCAAGAAACAAATATTGAAACAAGTACTTGGGCAGATCATAGCCCAATGACAATTAAATGGAAGGGACAAAAAAAAAGATCAAGATGGACATTAAATAATACTATTTTAAAGGAGAAAGATTTTATACAATGGATGGAGAAGGAATTGACTTTCTTTTTTAGAGAAAATAAAAAAGAAGATACTTCAATGCAGAATGTTTGTGACACAATGAAGGCATATGCTAGAGGTCTGGTAATAGATTATACAAGAAAAAAGAATATTAGGAAAAGGCAAGCTTCTAAGGTCTTGGAAGATGAATATAAAAGACTTGAAAAAGAATTACAGAAAATGCCACAGAAAAAAGATATTAAATTGAAGCTGGATGTAATTGAACATAAAATGGAATTAATAGAGAAAGAAGAATTGGCACAGAAAATCAGAAATTCTAAACAGAATTACTTCGAAGATGCGAATAAACCAGGTAGATGGCTAGCATATAAACTGAGAAAGGAGAAGGAATCAAGAAAAATATTGAAGTTAATAGATGATCAAGGCCAAGTTTGTTATGGTAATAAGGAGAAAAAGGAAATTATTTGAGATTTTTATGGGCAACTATATAAACAAGAGAATATTGATGAGGAAAAAGTCAAACAATATTTACAGAATGCTAATTTACCGAAGATACCTAAAGAGACTGAAGAAATGTTAGAAAGCAATATAACAATGATGGAATTAAATGAAGCATTTAAGAGACAAAAGAATGGGAAAGCACCGGGTCCAGATGGGCTTCCGGCAGAATTCTATAAAACATTTCAAGAATCATTGAGTATCCCATTGTTAGAAGTCATGAATGAAGTTATGTTAAAGAAGATGATACCCAAAACATGGTCAGAGGCTTATATCACACTTATTCCAAAAGAAGAGGCTGACTCACTGCAAATTAAGAACTACAGACCCATCTCCTTATTGAATGCAGACTATAAAATATTTGCTTCAATTTTAGCAGAAAGACTTAAAAAATATTTAAATAATTTTATTCACCCAGATCAAAATGGATTTCTGCCAAAGAGACAAATCAGAGACAATATGAGAGTAATCTTGGATACTTTGGAATACTATGAGGCTCATCCTGAAAAGCAAATGGCTTTGATATTCCTAGATGCTCAAAAGGCATTTGATAACGTGAACTGGAGATTTATGTTATTACTATTGGAACAGATGGGTTTTGCCAGAAAATGTATTCAAGCAATAGAAGCCATATACAATAAAAGACAGCAAAGGTAATGATGGAGGGGGAACTTACAGATTTTATTAATATAAGAAAAGGCACAAGACAAGGCCCTATCCCCTTTGCTATTTGTGTTGACCTTGGAAGTGTTGAATAGAAATATTAGGGATGATAAAAGCATAAAAGGATGAAAATTAAGAAGGAAGAATTTAAACTACAAGCTTTTGCTGATGATTTAGCTTTTATTCTGGAAGATCCGTTAGAAACAGCTCCAAGGTTATTGGAAAAGATCGAGACATATGGTGAGATGGCTGGTCTGAAAATAAATAAAGATAAAACAAAGATTTTGACAAAGAACATGCTATTGAAACAAAGAGAAGAACTGGCAGATCTTTTGAAAATTCAAATTACAAATAAGGTTAAGTATCTGGGGATATATTTGACAGCAAGATGTAGCACATTAAAAAAGAATAATTATATTAAACTCAAACAACAGATAGCTACAGATTTGAAGAAGTGGGAAAACTTGCAATTGTCATTAATAGGGAGAATTTCAACAATCAAGATGAATATTTTACCTAGAATTTTATTATTGTTCCAAACAATACCAATTAGGCTTGGAAAAGATTATTTTGAAGATTTAAATAAAATCATGTTGAAGTTTATATGGCAAGGTAAAAAAGCGAGAATAAAGCTAAAGCTTTTGCAAGATGCTAGAATTAGAGGAGGTTTTGGCCTGCCTAATTGGGAATTGTATTATCAAGCTGCAAATTTGATGCGGGTCAAAGAATGGATAACATTAAGAAAGCATAGGTTGTTGACATTAGAAGGGCATGATTTGCTGTTGGGCTGGCATGCTTTTTTATGGTATAAGGGAACTAAAACACAGGGTTATTTTAGAAGACATTATATGCGGGAGTCTTTGTGGTTAAACTGGGAGAAGATAAAAAGACAATGTTATTTGAAAATTCCAGTTTGGTTATCGACTATTGAAGCATTTTCCTATCCTATAATTTACAAGAAGGAACAAACAGTTATATATGGGGAACTTTTGGATGAAAAGGGTGAACTTAAATCAATACAAAACTTAGAGGAACAAGGTATAAGGATGAATTGGTTTTCATATGCGCAAATACATTCAAGGTATGATGAAGATTCCAAAACGGAGGGATTTTATGATAAACAGACTGATTTAGATAAGATTTTGATGGGTACTGATGAGAAGGTGATTAAAAAATTATATGGTTATTTACTGGGAATGAAATTAGAGGAAGAACAAGTCAAAGAAACTATGATTGTTTGGGGGAAGAATTTTGGATATGGGATTGATCTAGAGAAATGGCAGAAATTGTGGTCTCAAAATTATAAAATGACAATGTCAACAGCATATAAAGAAAACTTGTATAAGATGTTTTACAGGTGGCACTTTCCCCCGACAAGAATAGCAAGAATGTTTAAGAACAAATCTGAAAAATGCTGGAAATGTCATCAGATACCCGGCTCGTATTACCATATGTGGTGGACTTGTGAGGATGCTAGAAAATATTGGACTATAATTCGCATGTGGTTGGAAAAAATGACAAAGAAACACATAGACTTGAAACCAGAGATCTTCTTATTGGGAATTTTACCTGATATATATAGTAAAGATTTGAAATACCTGATTGTAAATGTATTAACAGCGGCTAGGATTGTATTTGCTAAAAATTGGAAGAATGAGAAAATACCATTACAGGAAGAAATTATTAAGAAAATATTGGAATGTGCTGAGATGAGTAGATTGACATTTGAAATTAGAGAACAAGAGGATAAACAATTTTATGAAATTTGAGATCTTTTTTATCAATGGTTAGATGATAAAATACGATAATAGAATATTTAGAATGCTAGACAGTAAGGAATATCTTTATTTTGCTATTATTTTGTTTTTCGACATTATATTTATAAAGGGTTTTTTTAGGATTGATTTGATATGATTATATGATTTGTTATAGAGTAAATTGGTTTAAAGTATTGTTAGCTCATAAAGCATGAATGATTAAAAATATAGTCAAAAACTTTTTTTTTTAAGTGATATTAGGATATATAAGTTTGGACTGACAATATGAGTTGTTATGTAACATAATTGTAATTGAGACTACAGAATGAATGCACAAAAATGATGAACTAACTGACACACTGGATGTACATATAAGAGTTGATGTTTTTATGTTTTGTTTGTCTTGTTTGTTTGTAGAAAATTAATAAAATCTTTTTCAAAAAAAAGAGTGTTCTGACCCACCTCCTTTTCCGACAAATCAAACACAATCCAAAAGGAACAAAAAAACTTGTAATGCTTTTACAAAATTATTAGCTGTGATAAGCACAAGCCTTGCCAAATTGTGCGAGGCTTGCCAAATGATAACAGACAAGAAATAATTTGCAAGACAAAAATATTCAAATACAAACTCAGGATACTGGAATGTCCACAAGGCTGGAGTTTCAAAACGTCTTTGCCTTCTGCAAAGTATCTTCTTGAAGGAGGGGCCATTACCTTGCAGCCTTACTCCCGAGTCGCCCATGCTGTTGTAGCTGCTGTTATCTGCAAGCAATCCTTCATGCATGCGCACTTGGCACAGGCTCCTTGGGAACCTCCTCATCACTGCTGCCAGCCCCCACAATCTCTGAAGGCAGCAGTCCTCGCTCTCCTCAGCCATCTGCACCTGCTGCCAGCTAACCACAACAAAGACGGGGCCAAAATTGCAACATCTCCACATCTCCCTTGCCACATAGCAGGGGAAAAGTGGCCGACATATGCAACAGGAGCTATCCTTTGTCTGTGAGATTGCCATCATCATCATCATTGCAATCACCACCACAGCTTATAAACTAAGGTGGCTTGTCTGAATTCAGAGAATTTTGTCACCCAGATCTTGTCTTGCGTATCATCTGAATCGCACATTAATTTATGCGTACGGTAAGTAGGTAGGTCTTCAACCCATCCATATGGAGCTGAAGAGCATGAATACTAAAGTGGCTTATTTATACGTCTGGAGGGACATTTCTGCATAAAAGCCAGGCCTCGATGGGAACAGCTTGGCTCCTGGCCTCCACTTTGCTTGAAAACAAATGTTGCTATTGGCAAAACACAGAGAGACCCGGGCATGATTTTCACAGTGGAGAAATTTGGAAGCAGGCCTACAACCGCTAAACAGGTCATTTGAATCACGCTCATGTTTGGCAGTGAGATACCTGCCCAGGTTTCAGGCACTGCATGCAAAACAGCTCCTTAATGGAATAAAAGGGAACAACAGCGTTAGAAGGGACCTTGGAGGTCTTCTTGTCCAACCCTTTGTTCAAGCAGAGGGCGACCCTATACCATTTCATAAAAATGGCTGTCCAGTCTCTTCTTAAAACCTCCAGTGTTTATAATTTCTGGAAGCAAGTCGTTCCACTGGTTAATTGCTTTCACTTTCAGGAAATTTCTCCTTAGTTCCAAGTTTTCTCCTTGATCCGTTTTATCCATCGTTTATCTTACCTTCTGGGGCTTTTGGGGAATAGCTTGACCCCCTCTTCTTTGGGGCAGCCCTCAACTATTGGAAGACTGCTATCGTGTCTCCCCTGGTCCTTCTCTTCACTAAGCTAGGCTTACTCAATTCCTGCAAAATTCCTTAAAGTGTTTTTTTTTTTTTTTTTTGGCAGATCAGGCGTTTGGATGCATTTCCAAAATAAGTTAGGTTGTCATTTCCCATCAGATTTGACCAAAAATCTTACATTTAGGAAAATGTCAACATCTGTTTGTTCATAATATTCTGATAATATTTGGGGGATAACATTAACACCCCCCCTCCGATATCAAACCCAGCTTCGACTTGCATTCTTTTAGTGACTGCTCAAAGTTACAACAGCATTGAAAGAAGGGACTTAAAAGCAATCCTTGCACTTACAACCATCACGTACCCAAAGTCATGTGATCAAAATTTGGGTTGTTGGCAAAAGGTGTTTATAACAGGTGCAGCAACCCAGGTGGCATGATCTCCATTTGAGGCCTTCCTTCTGACAAGCAAAGCCAAAGGGGCAAGCTGGATTCACTTAATGACCATGTGATTTGCTTAACAACTGCATTGGTTCACCTCTATAAACGTAGTCAAATAAGATCAAAAATTAAATTAGAATGAGACACACCTATTCTATTGCAAACAGAATTTTGTTTGCCTTTACGATGCAGGTAGTCCTCGACTTACAACCATAATTGAGCCCATCATCTCTGTTACTAAGCAAGACAGAGTTTTGCCCCATTTTATGACCTTTCTTGCCACAGCTGTTACGTGAATCCCTACAGTTGGTAAGTGAGTAAATATGGCTTCAGAAGATCGCCAAAGAGGATCACATAACCCTGGGACACTGCGACCGTCATAAATATGAGACAGTTGTGAACCAACTGACTTTTGATCCCGTGACTGCTGGGATGCTGCAATGGTCACAAGAGAACAATAGCCCTAAGTCCCCTTTTCCAGTACCGTCGTAACTTTGAATGGTCACTAAATGAATGGTTGTATGTTGAGGACTCCCTGTAATGGAGCAAATCTGAGCCAAAAAGAAGAAGAGGAGGGAGGAGGAGAGGAGGAGAAGAAAAAGGAGAAGAAGAAGAAGAGGAGGAGGAGGAAAGAGGAGGAGAAGAGGAGGAGAGGAAGAGGAGGAGGAGAGGAGGAGAAGAAAAAGGAGAAGAAGAAGAAGAAGAGGAGGAGGAGAAGAGGAGGAGAGGAAGAGGAGGAGGAGAGGAGGAGAAGAAAAAGGAGAAGAAGAAGAAGAAGAAGAGGAGGAGGAGAAGAGGAGGAGAGGAAGAGGAGGAGGAGAGGAGGAGAAGAGAGGATTAAATAAATTACACATTCATGAATCTCATAAATATTCCCTCACCTGCTATCTGCTTTTTTCGGGGGGGGGGGGTTAGTGCTTGCCAAACCCAGTTAAGTAATCTGTGGTTGGATTGCTGCCTGTCCTCCCGACTCCGCAGGTGCAAACATCAAAGGGAAAGCAATAATTTTATTTTTAATTATGTATCAAGCCGGCAGATGGGTCTTGATGAGATGAGGAAGAAGTAACTGGTTACTACCGATTCGAGGAAACGCTGAATAGGAAGCTTCAAGTCACACTCAGCTGAAAATAGCTGCTCTACACAAAAAATAAATATGTATATGCTTGGGTTAGGAAAAACAGAAAAAGAGAGAGACACACACAGAGAGAGAGTTTGTCTGTGTGTATTCAGGCTGGCAACTTGTTTTCATTCTCTCCAGCCAAATCAACTTTTTGCCTTTAGGCTTCCTGGTTGCAAAGGTGGAAAGGGGGACACTTTGCTTTGCATATTTGCCAAGTGGGGCTTCTCTGTCTGTTTGTCTATCTCTATTTTTCTATCTGTCTGTCTGTCTGTCTCTCTCTCTCTCTCTCTCATCTATCCATATACCTTTGTCTATCTCTATTTTTCTATCTGTCTCTCTCTCATCTATATATCTTTATCTATCTCTATTTTTCTATCTATCTCTCTCTGTTTGTCTCTGCCTCTCTCTGTCTCTCTCTCATCTATCTATATACCTTTATCTCTATTTTTTATCTGTTTGTCTGTCTGTCTGTCTGTCTCTCTCTCTCATCTATATATTTTTATCTATCTCTATTTCTCTCTCTCTCATCTATCTATATACCTTTATCTATCTATATTTTTCTATCTGTCTCTCTCTGCTTGTCTCTGCCTCTCTCTGTCTCTCTCTCATCTATCTATATACCTTTGTCTATCTCTATTTTTTCTATCTGTTTGTTTGTCTGTCTGTCTCTCTGTTTTGTCTCTCTCTATATATATATCTTTATCTATCTCTGTTTTTCTATCTGTCTGTTTGTCTTTGTCTCTCTCTCGCTATCATCTATATAACTTTATCTCTATTTTTTTATCTGTTTGTCTGTCTGTCTGTCTTTCTGTGTTTGTCTCGGTCTCTCTCTTATCTATATCTTTATCTATATCTATATTTTTCTATCTGTCTGTCTGTTTCTCTCTGTTTGTCTTTGTCTCTCTCTCTCTCTATCATCTATATATCTTTGTCTATCTCTATTTTTCTGTCTGTCTGTTTATCTATTACGATCTTTCTATCTGTCTCTATCTCTAACTATCTCTCTGTGTGTGTCTCTGATTAACTCTTGGTGTGTCTTTCTATCTGTCTCTGTTTCTATCTGTTTATCTATCTTTCTGTCTCTCTCTTTCTCTCTGGCTGTATCTCTCTGTTTGTCTTTCTGTCTGTCCAGCTGTCTCTCTCTCTCTCTCTGTCACTGTCTGCCTGTCTGTCTATCTCTGTCTGTCTGTCTGTCTTTGTCTCACTCTGTCTGTCTCTTTTCACAATCCACACACCTGAATTTGGGTAAAGAGTAAAACCCATGGAAACGGCAACAAATGGAGTGCTGAATTTAAAACCTTTCCAGAAAATTTTCTTAGCAACTTTGTGGACTTCAACTCCCAGAATTCCTCAGCCAGCTTTGCTGGATGAGGAACTCTGGGAATTGAAATCCACAAATCTTAAAGTTGCCACGGTTGGAGTCCCTTGGATGAGAAGACCTCTAAGATTCCTTCCAGTTGGTTTGTTCTGTTGCCTGTTTATAGGTAGTGCTTGACAATAAACCATTTAGTGACTGTTCAAAATTTACAATGGCATTGAAAAAAAAAGTGACAGGTCTGTTTTTTACACTTACAACCATTACAGCATCTCCACAGTCATGTGATCAAAATTCAGGTGCTTGGCAACCGACTCATATTTATGACGGTTGCAGTGTTCCAAGGTCACATGATCCCTTTTTACGACAAGCAAAGTCAATGGGGAAGCCAGATTCGCTTAACAAGCATGTTACTAACTTAACAAGTGCAGTGATTCGCTTAACAATGGTGGCAAGGAAGGTCGTAAAATGGGGCAAAACTTGTTTAACAATTGTCTCTCTTAGCAGCTGAAATTTTAGACTCCGTTGTGGTTATAAGTTAAGGACTATCTGTTTTACTGTTTCAGCCAGTTGAGCTACCAGGGTTTGACTGCTCCACTAACCACAGTGGCACAGTGGTTAGAGTGCAGTACTGCAAGCTACTTCTGCTGACTGCCAGCTGCCTGCAATTTGGCAGTTCGAATCTCACCATTCAGCCTTCCATTCTTCTGAGGTGGGTCAAATGAGGACCCAGATTGTTGGGGGCAAGAGGCTGACTCTGTAAAACTGCTTAGAGAGGACTGGGAAGCACTATGAAGAAGTATATAAGTTTAAGTGGTATTGCTATTTTCCTTCCTTCCTTCTTTCCTTCCTCTCTCCCTGTCTTTTCCTTTTCCTTCCTTCCTTCCCTCCCTCCCTCCCTCCCTGTCTCTTCCTTTTCCTTCCTTCCCTCCTCCCTCCCGCCCTTAAATATTACTTTCTGTTGCTTTTGATTTTCTTTCTTTAAAAGTCTAATAACATTATTAGTAGGTTAAAAAAGAGGAAGAAAGAGTTAGGTTGAAAGTATAAGTTCCTCTGCCTTGGGGTCAGACTAGAAGACCTCTAAGGCCCCTTCCAGCCCCATGATTCTAGGTGTAATTATAAAAAAGTAAAACCCCACTGAAGTTTCATCAGGAAAGTAATGTTTGCTTACAAAACCATAGCTCAGCTTGTCCCCAGCTCAGCTTGCTGTGTTGTTGTTGGGTGTTTTATTTTTTTTAGATCCCTTGACCAAGCACTCTCTAATATGTTTTGTGTGTGCTTGGGAAAAGTTGCCTAACTTCAGATGACACCTGTTAACTCAACCCAGTTTGTTTGTCATCCCCTGATGGTTATTCATGTGGGTTGAGAGGAACCCACCCACTCTTTGCAAATAACCAGCAGAGCTTTTAATTCAACTGCTGGTGGACAGCCAGTCAGCTGCAGATTGGGGAGTTGCGAGTAAGACCTCACACCTTGCTTATCCTTCACATTACTTGTGTACCAAACAACTCCACCATCCAGTGCCTCATATTAGCAAGGGACGAAGTGACAACAGAGCAAAATTCCTTCGTGTTGACATGAAGTCTCCAAAGCAAGGATGGTTCTGTGTATTATCTCTACTGATTCTGCCATCCCTGGTAAGTAAGAAGTTTTAAATTGCTTATTTCTTTCCCCTTACTTTTTCCCTCGTGGGTCTGTTTGAAAATATGTACAAGAGCATAATATTTCAGTGGGCAGAATTATTAGGGGGGGGACGACTCAGAGAAGCTCTTTTGAGGAAGAGAAAAGATGGATCTGGATGATCTCTGCATACTGAGAAATATTTTGAGCAATACCAACACCACTACACAAAACCCTACAGTTTTTTTTTTTTTTGCAGAGGTTGCAAATAATTGATAAGATTTATGAGGTTATAGGGAATCAGAGATTAAGCCAGGATGGGTTGGCATGGACTGAGAATTTGGTAATTGAGATGTCTGGATGCCTAGAATGTTATTGCTAATGTAGTACCTAAAAGAGAAAGTTTCTGCCTTGCTGGTCAATTTAAAGTAGGAGAAGCAGGAGGATATTATAGGAGGTATAAACTTTCATTCTGATAAAGAATACCAGAGACACAGAACACATGCCCTGTCCCCTGAGTGCCACCACAAAACAGTTTCTGATTTGTCTAAAAATAGGCTGTATATTTTAAATTTAAACAAAACAGAATCTCAGTTTGAAGGAGAAGGGCAGTTCTGAGATGTGAAGGATAAATAAATGAATAAAAACCATGCACCAGGGAAAACACATATTTGGAATACTGCATCCGGTTCCAGTTGCCACAATATAAAAATGATGTTGAGATCCTAGAAAAAGTGCAGAGAAGAGCAACAAAGATGATTAGGGGGCTAAAAACATATGAAGAAACAGTTGCAGGAATTGGGTAATATTTAGTTTAATGAAAAGAAGGATTAGAGATAGCATGATAGCAGTCTTCCAATATTTGAGGGGCTGCCCCAAAGAAGAGAGAGTCAGTCTATTCTCCAAAGAACCGGAATTCAGCACAAGAATTAATGGATGGAAACTGATCTAGGAGAGAAGCAACCTAGAACTGAGGAAGAATTTCTAGACAGTGAGAACAATTAATCAGTGGGACAACTTCTCTCCAGAAGTTGTAAATGCTCCAAACACTGGAGTTTTTTTGTTTTTTTAAAGACACTGGATAACCCTTTGTCTGAAATGGTTATAAGGTTTCCTGCCTGAGCAAGGGTTGGACTAGAAGACCTCCAAGGTCTCGTCTCACTCTGTGATGATGCTGATAATATTATAAGATTCCTTTCTGACAAAAAAAAAAAAAATCACAGGTGTAGTTGAACAGTCCCCAAATCCTCTCTCGAGTGCTTCCCTGACAGCTTCTTACGTCTAAAAATAGGCTGTGTGTGTTTGAAATAAATCAATGAAACCTCTTCTAGGGAGATTTGGGTGGTTGAGAGGTGGAAAAGATAACAGACAAACTCCATGAACAAGGAAAACATGGAGCAACTACTTTTGACGAACTACCTTCCTGGCTGCTTCGGTTGAATGAAAAACTGGAAGGGAAGAACAGTTTGGTGGGGTGTTTGTTTTTGTTTTTTTTAGAGCAACCAGACATAAAATCTGCTTCAAAATTCAGCTTTGTTCCCCACTCCCTATGGGGTTAAAGTTAAGGGTCAAAAGGATGGGGAAATTGTTGAAAATCATCACTCAGTTAATTTCTTTGACAGGAGTAAATTGAGGCTGGAAGGGCGAAAAAGTTATTAAAAATAAAAATTCAGGGTCCCCCCCCCATATTCTCTCTCTCTCGCAACTATCATCTCTCTCTCTCTCATCTCTCTCTCATCTCTTTCTCTCAACTATCATCTCTCTCTCTCTCTTATTCTATATTATTAGATTGCTTTATAATTCTTGTTGCTGGCTTGAAGTTTGATTTGTTCACCGGGCACATCTCAAAGAGTGAGTCAAAAGTAACAGGAAAAACTTCTGACAAGCTCAAATTGTCATTAACTTTTTTTTTAAAAAAACCCCAACTTTGCAGTGATATAGTTTTGATTTTAGCTCTTTTTTTTGAGAGGGGGCTATCCGTCCAGATGATATGGGTTAAAAAAATCAGAACTGCAATATTTTTTCCTTATTTTAGTTCATGTTTACAAGTTTTGCTAGATTGTACATTAGTCTGTCTTGAAATGTCAGGGAAAAAGAATGAAGCCACTGTCATCTTGGGCATTTGTGATATATTTGTGTGCAAAAGATGCAAATGCTGTCATTTATATGAATTGTGACATCTTCTACCAGATGTCTATGTAGGGGAACTGGCTTTCTTCACTAATGTCATCTAAACATTGGACAACTGACCAAGAAAGATCTGATGGAATCTCATCATGATCTTTATAAGATGTGTCCTCCAGACAAGGGACAATTGACCAAGAAAGATCTGATGGAATCTCATCATGATCTTTATAAGATGTGTCCTCCAGACAAGGGACAATTGACCAAGAAAGATCTGATGGAATCTCATCATGATCTTTATAAGATGTGTCCTCCAGACAAGGGACAATTGACCAAGAAAGATCTGATGGATATCAACATGATCTTTATAAGATGTGTCCTCCAGACAAGGGACAATTGACCAAGAAAGATCTGATGGATATCAACATGATCTTTATAAGATGTGTCCTCCAGACAAGGGACAATTGACCAAGAAAGATCTGATGGATATCAACATGATCTTTATAAGATGTGTCCTCCAGACAAGGGACAATTGACCAAGAAAGATCTGATGGACCAAGAAAGATCTGATGGATATCAACATGATCTTTATAAGATGTGTCCTCCAGACAAGGGACAATTGACCAAGAAAGATCTGATGGACCAAGAAAGATCTGATGGATATCAATATGATCTTTATAAGATGTGTCCTCCAGACAAGGGACAATTGACCAAGAAAGATCTGATGGATATCAACATGATCTTTATAAGATGTGTCCTCCAGACAAGGGACAATTGACCAAGAAAGATCTGATGGATATCAACATGATGTTCATAAAATTACATTAACAAAAGGGCAAAACAAGCTTGGTATAAAAGTTCATAACATTGGTATGACTCTCTTAACAACTGCCTTGCTTACCAATGGAAATTCCTGTCACCATTATAATTGTAAGTTGAGGACTATCTGTAACTGCATTTTGGGTTGTTGGTTTTTTTGCCAGTACTGAAGTCTATAGATTATGTGTATAAATAGCATTGCAGAATGATTTTTTTTTTTCCCTTTAGGAGAGACCTGCAGAGATTTTGCCATCTGTTTCCTTATACCAATTTTCCAAATCACCTTTTTTTCTCTTCTCTGAATTTGGGGAATTCCAAAACACGCCAGTTCTTGATAACTTGTATTCCAGCAAAAAGGAAATATCCTCGGATCAGGGTCTCAAGGGGTAAAATGTGTACAGGCAGTCCTCAAGTTATGACAGTTCCTTTAGTGACTGTTCAAAGTTACAACGGCACTGAAAAAAGTAATTATCATTTTTCACACTTATCTGACACCCCTGTGGTCATGTGATCAAAATTCACTTAGCAACTGACTCATATTTATGATGGTTGCAGTGTCCTGAGATTACGTGATCCCCTTTTGCGACCTTTTGGCAAGCAAAGTCAATGGGGAAACCAGATTCACTTTACAACCATGTGACTAACTTAACCTGCAGTGACTCACTTAACAACTGTGGCAACAAAAGGTCGTAAAACTGGGTGAAATTCAGTTAACAAATGTCTTGCTTAGGAACAAAAATTTGGACTGAACTGTGGTCGTAACTCAAGGACGACCTGTAAGGGTTTTAAATGGTTTTTGTTCTTTCCTGTACCTGTGCTGTATTATTAACAGGAACAGAGCTGGAAGGGACCTTGGAGGTCATCTAGTAGAGCCCCCTGCTTGCTCAGGAAACCCTATACTATTTTTGACAAATGGCTGTCCAGCCTCTTCTTAAAAGCCTCCATTGATGGGGCAACCCACAACTTCCGAAAGTTAATTTGTTCCGCTGATTAATTGTTCTGACGAGTTTTCTCCTTAGTTTTAGGTTCCCATTTTAGGGTGAGGATGGGATGTCACTTTCCATTTATTATTTCTAGGCCCTGGGGACCCTTGAACCAGACTGTGTCGCCATCACAGAGTGGAAACAGAATGAAACCGACTGCTTAGAAGAGATCCAGCTGCACATGAATGAAACCGCAGGTATATATGCAGATGGACCTGAGAAAGGCAGGGAATTGGGGGTTGTAGTTGCTGCGCTACTTCATGTTGCGATTTGAACATGTTGGAATCTCTCTCGAGTGTCTATAATCTTGAGCGTCACTGCTGTGTTGACAGGAGAGAATATACGAGACTCCACAAGTATGCCTGGTGGTCTCTGAGCTTGGTTCTTTGCTTGAAGGTGTTGCATGACCTGTCTAGGTAACATCATCAGGGATAGAGGAAGAGGGGAGAAGGAGGAGGAGGAGGACTGTAGGGTCTTTGGTGCTCTCTGAACTTGGTGGTTTTCTGGCAGATGTTTCAGGATCCAGCTAGAGAACTTCATCAGGGCTGGGAGGGTCGGGGTTTGCAGAAAGGAAGAAGACTTTGGAGTCCAACCCTAAAGGGTACTTACTACTTTCCACTCATTATTTGGGGCAATTTTAAAGTTCATTCAATGGGTTGGTGAATTTGGGGGTCTTCTATTCTCTTTTCATGGATACTGGAGATCTGTTTTTAAAATGATTTTTCTTCCATTTGCAAGGTTGCAAAAGACAATGGGACCGGCTTCTGTGTTGGCCAGATGCAAATCTTGGAGAGTCGTTTTCCTTCAACTGTCCAGGCATCATTTTCCACTTCACAAAGGAATCAGGTGAGAAACACCTTCTTTCTTTCCATCTTCCGTCTTCTTTCCTCTCCCTCCCTCCCTTCCTCCCTCCTTCCCTCCCTCCCTCCCTTCCTTCCTTTCTTCATTCATTCTTGCCTCCCTTCATTCATCCATTCATTCCGGTGGTGGGATTTAAATTTTTTTACTACTGGTTCTGTGAGCATGGGTTGGTGGGTGTGACAGAGGAAGGATACTGTAAAATCTCCAGTCAGAGGTTTGCCAGTTCTCCAAACTACTCAAAATTTCTGCTACTGGTTCTCCAGAACTGGTCAGATCTGCTGAATACCACCTCTGATTCATTCATTCTTGCCTCTCTTCATTCATTCATTCATTCTTGCGTCCCTCTCTCCCTCCCTCCCTCCCTCCCTTCATTCATTCATTCATTCATTCATTTATTCTTGCCTTCATTCATTCATTGCCTCCCTTCATTCATTTATTTTCATTCATTCTTGACTCCCTCCCTCCCTTTCTTCCGTCATTCATTCTTGCCTCCATTCATTCATTTATTCTTGCCTTCATTCATTCATTCATTCATTCTTCCTCCCGTCATTCATTCATTGATTCTTGCCTCCCTCCCTCCCTCCCTCCCTCCATTCATTCATTCTTGCCTCTCTTCATTCATTCATTCATTCTTGCGTCCCTCCCTCCCTCCCTCCCTCCCTCCCTCCCTTCATTCATTCATTCATTCATTCATTCATTCATTCATTTATTCTTGCCTTCATTCATTCATTGCCTCCATTCATTCATTTATTCTTGCCTTCATTCATTCATTCATTCATTCTTCCTCCCGTCATTCATTCATTGATTCTTGCCTCCCTCCCTCCCTCCCTCCCTCCCTCCATTCATTCATTCTTGCCTCTCTTCATTCATTCATTCATTCTTGCGTCCCTCCCTCCCTCCCTCCCTTCATTCATTCATTCATTCATTCATTCATTCATTTATTCTTGCCTTCATTCATTCATTGCCTCCATTCATTCATTTATTCTTGCCTTCATTCATTCATTCATTCATTCTTCCTCCCGTCATTCATTCATTGATTCTTGCCTCCCTCCCTCCCTCCCTCCCTCCCTCCCTCCATTCATTCATTCTTGCCTCTCTTCATTCATTCATTCATTCTTGCGTCCCTCCCTCCCTCCCTCCCTCCCTCCCTCCCTCCCTTCATTCATTCATTCATTCATTCATTTATTCTTGCCTTCATTCATTCATTGCCTCCCTTCATTCATTTATTTTCATTCATTCTTGACTCCCTCCCTCCCTTTCTTCCATCATTCATTCTTGCCTCCATTCATTCATTTATTCTTGCCTTCATTCATTCATTCATTCATTCTTCCTCCCGTCATTCATTCATTGATTCTTCCCTCCCTCCCTCCCTCCCTCCCTCCCTCCCTCCCTCCATTCATTCATTCATTCATTCATTCATTCATTCATTCATTGATTCTTGCCTCCCTCCCTCCCTCCCTCCATTCATTCATTCATTCATTCATTCTTGCCTCCCTCCTTCTCTCCCTCCCTCCCTTCTGGGTTTTGGTTCATTTTAGCTTTGATCCAAACCCATGTAATTATTTTCTAGTCTTTGACATTTATTTCCTTAGTCCTCGACTTACAACTATAATTGAGCCCAACATTTCTGTTGCTAATCAAGACAGTCGTTAAGTAAATTTTGTGCCATTTAACTACCTTTCTTGTTACAGTTGTTAAGTGACTCACCGCAGTTGTTAAGTTAGTAATTCAGTTGTAAAGTGGATCTAGCTTCCCCCATTGACTCTGCTTGTCAGAAAGTCGCAAAAGGGGATCACATGACCCTGGGGCACTGCAACCGTCATAACTACGAGTCAGTTGCCAAGCATCTGAATTTTGATCAGGTGACCATGGAGATGCTGCAATGGTCATAAGTGTGAAAAATGGTCATAAGTCACTTTTTTCCAGTAACTTGAAGCAGTCACTGAATGAATGGTTGTAAGTCAAAAACTAAGTGTATATGTTCCATGGAAAAGCATGCCTCAGTTTTCACACTTTTTGTCAGAATTAATTGTGCTTACAGGTACTCCCTCAACTTATAACCTCAACCCATCATAATTTCCTATGCATTATTATTAAGTGAACTCTGGCTGATTTTGTAGGCTTCTTTTTGCCACTGTTGTTAAGCGAACTGCAATTCTTAATTAAATGGTCATTAAGCGAATCCTGCCTCCCACACTTTGCTTGTGGGAAGATTGCAAGTGGTGATCATGTGTGACCCCTGGGACACTGCAACCATCATATAAGCACCCAAATTTTCATCATATGACCAGGGAGATGTTGGGAAAGTTGTAATTATGAGGACTTTTTTCAGTGCTGTTGTAACTTCAAATGATCCTTAAATGAATGGTTGTAAATGAGGACTACCTTTGGTTAGTTTTCACACCTCACAATAAGCCACAATAAATCACAATGGGTGTATCTGTGTGTTTCACACTCCAAAAAGATCAGGCAAGGATAAAAAATTAAATGTTGTTCTTTACACACGTTTAAACTCAATACGGTTAGACTAAACCTTGATTTTTACCTCAGTTGAACAGGATTTTTGGTTCCAACAGATAAATCTTCATTCCCCCTTAATAGACATCATGTCTTCTTTCTAAAGTGGGTCAGTTAACATAATTGCTGCCATTTGATGAAATTGATGGATGTAATTGACATAATTAGGTGGATTCAGGTAAATTTATGTCATCGATGTCGTTCGCACTCGGCAAGTGATGTGAATTTCGGCATATGACATCAATTATTCAGATAAACAGGCCCCAATGGAAGAGGTTTACACAAGTGGTATAATTCTGGCAATTATTCACGTTTGGATTTAATGAATATCCCTTTAGTTATTGATTTATTAGACTGGTTTGCCACCCATCTGACCAAGAGGTGATGCTGGGCAGCTAAAAAATAAATTTCCCGGCCTTGGGCTGTCAAATCAAGAACAAAAAAACAACAGAAGCATTCCCAGGTATCAAGCAGAGATGGTATTCAGCAGGTTCTGACCAGTTCTGGAGAACCAGGAGCGGACATTTTGAGTAGTTTGGAGAACCGGCCAATCCCACCTCTGACTGACCCCGCCAATCCCATCTCTTCTCTGCCTCCCATTGAGTCCCAGCTGATTGGCTGGGTCTTCTTTGGTTGCCCTGCACAGGAGACCAGAGCTGGAAAGCGGGCTAGTGGGGTGGGGAGGGAATGGGGATTTTGCAGTAACCTTCCCCTGCCACGCCCACCAAGCCATGCCTAGCAAGCCACACCCAACAAGCCACGCCCACCACACCACACTACGCCCACCAAGTCACATCCACAGAACCAGAAGAAAAAAAAAATTGAATCCCACCACTGGTATCAAATATCCCTTGGATTACACAAGTATCTCTTCGATTATTTTAAAATAATAATATGGCCCTAGGACATGATGGTCAAAATTTGGTGGGGTGTGGCGGGGTCTGATTTAAATCACTCTTAAGGTGTGGTCTTTAATGGAATTGCATCTATATGCAGTGTGGGGTACCCCAAGGTTCTCTCTGTCTTAGGCCCAAGACTCTTCAACATCTTCATCAAGGTAATTAGTCCGGCAGGGCAGGAGCTGGAATTCCAGACTTGAAGACAACTCAACATGGTTGGGAAGATGCCAGGAACACAGACAATCAAAGTCAATAGAAGACAAAGTCAATAGAAACTCATGTTTGCTCCCAGCAGCGGCTACACTCAGCATGCATTTCTTTTAAACACTCTTCCCAGCTGTGGTTAATGAAGGGAATCAGGGCCCTTTCCTTCCCCGCAAGCCACACAACCCATGTTGCTCTCTTCTCCATTTCTCCCTGCGTGCCCTAGGATGAAGAAGGAGTGGGCCTGGGTCTTCCTCTGAACTCCCTCTCCCTTGTTCTACCTCTTCCCTGCTCTGCCCAGCTGGACTTTGTCCTTTTCCAGACTTCTCCACAGCCAATGGAGCCACATTCCCACTCCCTGTCAGCTGTCCGGTTTCCTCCTCAGATTCAGACACATGGTCTTAAGTGAATCTGGCTTCCCCCGTTGACTTTTATTGTCAGAAGATCATAAAAGAGGAATCACATGACCCCAGGACTCTGTAACCATCATAAATGTGAGTCAGTTGCCAAGCATCTGAATTTTGATCATGTGACTGTGAGGGTTCAACAACAGTTGTAGGTGTGAAAAATGGCCCTAAGTCACTTTTTCGGTGCCATTGTAAATCCAAACAGTCACTAAATGAATTCTTTGTAAACCCAGGACTACCTGTATAGCTTATAGTTAAGACACACCTTTTTTTGTTCCTTGTTTGGACTACATCAAAGGGCTAATACCCTGAGTCACTGGCCCCGGTGCCCCCGTCATTTGGATCAATCTAATATTGCTGATTTTAATTTTTCATAGGTAAAGTGAAGCGAAGTTGCACCGACCAAGGCTGGTCTGATCCATCTCCACCATATTCGGAAGCTTGTTCGATAGAAGATGATATATCTCTGGATGAAGTGAGTGTGGAGGAATGGGAGATGAAGACCGAAATCCCACAGGTGTAGGGGAAACGTTTGATGCCTCTTAGGCTAAAATATGAGAGGAATTCTATCTCTGCCTTTCTATCATCCATCTAATCCTCTCTCTCCCTCTCCTTGATCTCTCTCTATCTACCTAGTTGTCTGTTTGTCTATCATTTCTGTTATTTACATCTATTTTTGATCTCCTCCCCTCTTCTGTGTGTGTGTGTGCGCACGCATGTGTGTGTGTTTATAGCATGTGTGTATGTGTGTCTGTGTGTGTGGATGGGTGTGGATGGGTGTGTGGGTGGGTGTATACAGTATATATATGTATATGTTTTCCTAAGTTTTTGCGGGTACTTACATGTATGGTATTCAGCTTTGTTCAGGTATTTTCCCAGGTCATTATAGTTGTGCTTTTAAAGTTGTAGCAACGTTTCAGCAGAATCTCATCTGCCATCATCAGGCTTCTGTATGGTGTTTGTCTGTCAGTCAGACTTTTACAGTGGTTTCAGATTTAAATTTGGGGCAGCCTATTGCTGTGCCAGAATGGTTTTTCTTCCTCCTGATTGGTTGGGAGTCTTGGTCTGTGTTTATTGGTCTTGGAGTTTGCTGTGTTCTGCTTGATTGGTGTTTTTAATATCTTCTGTCTGTTTTTTGGCTCTTTTTGTATCTTGATTGGCTGGCAACAATGTGTTACTTTATTAGAGGGCTTTACTGCAGCTTGGTTCCGGGTAAATGGACGGCTGTCATGAGTTAGGAAGCTGGGTTTCATCTGGGTTCCTGGTTGGGGTGTGTTTGAGCTGGAGGTATCAGGGGGGATCTGTTTGTGCCCAGGTGTTTGCCTGGCTTTGTGAGTTTTGTTGTGGAGATATCCTGGCTCTTGTGCTGTAATCTCCTAGCTCGTTTGTTTTGTAGTGATCTTTTTTCCATTAGCTTGCACTGGCACAAAGCCTAAGGATGGTGAGTGGGACCACGCCAAACCATCACCAAGATACTCTTAATCTTAAACAGGAAAAGACCGAACACATACCTGTATCCATGAAAATCTAATATAAATATAAATATAAATATAAATATAAATATAAATATAAATATAAATATAAATATAAATATAAATATAAATATAAATATAAATATAAATATAAATATAAATATAAATATAAATATAAATATAAATATAAATATAAATATAAATATAAATATAAATATAAATATATATATTCCTTCTACCTTTCTATCCATCCATCCATCTAGCCTTTCTACCATCAATCTACCCATTTATCTATCTATCTATCTATCTATCTATCTATCTATCTATCTATCTATCTATCTATCTATCTATCTATCTCTAGTCTAACAACCATCTGTCCATCCATTCATCTGTCTATCCGTCTACTGGTTCTGTGGGCGTGGGTTGGTGGGTGTGGTTTGGCTTGGTGGATGTGGCTTGGTGGGCATGGCAGGGGAAGGTTACTACAAAATCCCCCTTCCCTCCCCATCCCATTAACCTGCTTTCCAGCTCCGTTCTCCTGTGCGGGGCAACCAAAGAAGACCCAGCCAATCAGCTGGGCCTCAATGGGAAGCAGAGAAGAGATGGGATTGGCGGGGCCAGTCAGAGGTAGGGTTGGCTGGTTCTCTGAACTACTCAAAATTTTCCATTCTCCAGAACTGGTCAGGACCTGCTGAAGACCACCTCTGGTCCATGGGTCATGAAGATTAGATTAGATTAACAGAATTGGAAAGGACCTTGTAGATCATCTAGTCCAACCCCCTGCCCAAGCAGGACCATTTCTGACAGAGGGCAGTCCAGCCTCTTCTTGAAAGCCTCCAGTGATGAAGCTCCCACAACTTCCGAAGGCAACTTCTGTTCCATTCGGTTGATTGTTCTCACTGTCAGAAAGTTTCTCCTTATTTCCAGGTTGAATCTCTCCCTGTTCAGTTTCCATCCATTATTCCTTGTCTGGCCTTCAGGTGGTTTTATAAAATAGCTTGACTCCTTCCTCCCCATGGCAGCCCCTCAAATATTGGAAGACTGCTATCATGTCTCCCCTGGTCCTTCTCTTCACTAGACTAGCCAAGTCCAGTTCCTGCAACCGTTTGTTGTGTGTTTTAGCCTCCAGTCCCCTAATCATCCTTGTTGCTCTTCTCTGTACTTTTTCTTGATTCTCAACATCTTTTTTTATAGTGTGGTGACCAAAACTGGATGCAGTACTCTTGGTGTAGTTTTACTAAGGCTTTATAGAGTGCAGTGGTGGGATTCTACCAGTTCGGACCTATTTGCTAGAACCGGTTGATAACATTCTAAGCAGTTTGGAGAACTGGTTGTTAGAAGAAATTACTGGCCTAATCCTGTAAGGAAGGCAGGAAGGAAACATTCTGGTGTTGCTTACAGAAACTGCCTCTCCATTAACCCTTATTACATTCTTGGCAGGATTGGATTTCCTGTCTCAGGAACTTCTCTGGAGTTTCTTTTCCCCTCCTTTGCTGGTACTTTGCTTGTGTGGAGGGACTGTTCAAAGTTACAATGGCACTGAAAAAGTGACGTATGACTATTTTTCACATTTAGGACTGTTGCAGCATCCCCACAGTCACGAGAGGCCAGGCAAGGAGATACATGCCTCGATGTGAGTGATATTGAGTTGGCCATCCCCAGCCAGTCACATGATCACCAAGTCATGTCCACCAGTCACATGACCACCAAGCCTTACCCACGACCTAAGCCACGTCCACAGAACTGGTTGTTAAAAAATTTGAATCCCACCCCTGGTATTAGAAACTCCCTTGATCTCAATTGTATCCCTCTGTTAATACAATTTAGGATTGCATTGGCTTTTTTGGCTGCTGCTGCACACGGCTGGCTCCTATTTAGCTGGTTGTCCACTAAGACTCCAAGATCCCTCTGCCAGTTCCTGCTATTGAGCCTGGTTTCACCCAATATGGGTACTTTTGGGGTTTTTTGCCTAAGTATAGGACTTTACTTTTCTCTACATTGAATTTAATTTTGTTAGATGAAGTTAAACAAAACTTCAGTGACTGAGAAATAAATTAAAATTCCTATGAACTCTGGGCATATTCCTGTGTATATGAGCTGCTACCCACAGCTTCATTTGATGTTTCCCTAATCCTAAACAATTAAAGCAGAAATCTGAATCACGATGGAGAAACCCCCTCGGTTATTCTCATCGGAAATTTACAAGTAGTCCTCGACTTACAAACATTTGTTTAGTGACTATTCAGAGTTACAACAGCAGTGAAAAAAGTGACATGACTATTTTTCACACTTATGACCATTGTAACATCTCCATGGTCACATGATCAAAATTCAGAGGGTTGGAAACTGACTTGAACTTATGACAGTTGCAGTTTCGGGGGGTCACGTGGTCCCTTTTTATGATCTTCTGACAAGTAAAGCCAGATTCACTTAACAACCATCTGCATTAACAAATGCAGTGATTCACTTAACAACCGTGGCAAGACAGGTTGTAAATTGGGACAAAACTCACTTAACAACTGTCTCACTTAGCAACAGAAACTTTGGGCTCAATTTGTGGTTGTAAGTTGAGGGTCATGTGCTTACCCTTCATCATCTTCCTACCCCACAAGCAAAATCAATGAGGGAAGCCAAAGATTCATTTAACAACCGCATGATTTGTCCAGTAACAGTGCAAAATGGAATAGACTCTCCTGCCTAAGCGGGGGGTTGGACTAGATGACTTCCAAGGTCCCTTTCAACTCTGTTATTCTATGTCCCCCCAAAAAATTCCAGGGCCACAACTCACTTAAGAACTGCCTCACTTAGCAGCAGAAATTTGGGATTCCTTTGTGGCCATCTGTATTTTAGGACGATTTGTATTTTACCGTAGAGCGGAGAAATTCTGCTGCCTGGGTTTGTTTGTTTTTTTGTTGTTAATTTTTCCTTTCCAAAGCGGGTTAAAATAATTGGCATCAGTCTTTTTTTTCAGAGGACTCAGGATGCCGGTGAAGTTCTCTTGAAGTGAGGATTTCAATTCACAGCTGCGAAATAGAATTTCAAAGATGAGCAGAACATCACCTCATATTTATTTCATGACAAATGGGGAGGAAGAGATGGTGGTAACCGCTCCCCCTCCGCTCCTCCTTGCTTTTCAATGGGGAACAGTGGGCCTCCACAAATCTTCTGAGTGGTGCTTGACTTCGATGGGGGTTTGAATGAAGAGTCTCTTTCAATGCCTCCATGAACCGCAGATGGGCCCTGCCCTCCTTTAATCATTGGACACAGCCAGGCAATCTTCTGAGTGCTCATTATTTCCATTTCCTTAACTCACTGGCATAAATTGTAGGGCATCCGCCATCAAGCTGTCAACAGCCTGAAGAGGGAGATGGGGGGAGGAGGGAGGAAGAAGGCTTATCAGGACAGTGGTGGGATTCAAATAATTTAACAAGCGGTTCTCTGCCCTGATGATTTCTTTCAACAAGCAGTTCACCAAACGGTTCAGGAAGGTAACAACCGGTTCTCCTAAACCGGTGCGAACCAGATGAATCCTACCCCTGAATAAGGATGAACTGAGATAAATGCCTGCATTTTTATCACTGACAGAAGGGGATATTTGTAGCTCAGGGCCAGGGATGGGATTCAATTTTTTTTAACAACTGGTTCTGTGGGCGTGGCTTAGTTGGTGGGCATGGCTTGGTAGTCATGTGACCGGCTGGGTGTGGCCCACTCAATATCACTCACATTGAGGCACGCATCTCCTCGCCTCGAAAGTGTGAAAAATGGCCATAAGTCACTTTTTTTCAGTGCCATTGTAACTTTGAATGGTCCCTCCACACAAGCAAAGTACCAACAAAGGAGGGGGAAAAAACTCCAGAGAAGTTCCTGAGACAGGAAGTCCAGTCCTGCCAAGAATATAATAAGGGTTAACGGAGAGGCAATTTCTGTAAGCAACACCAGAATGTTTCCTTCCTGCCTTCCTTACAGGATTAGGCCAGTAATTTCTTCTAACAACCGGTTCTCCGAACTGCTTAGAATGTTAACAACTGGTTCTAGCGAATAGGTGCGAAATGGTAGAATCCCACCCCTGCTCAGGGCTAAACGGTGGGGTCCTTGGGGCTCTCTGAGCTTGGTTGTTTGCTTGCAGATATTTCATGACCCAGTTAGGTAATGTCATCAATAGAAGAAGGCAGGGTGGGTTGCAGAGAGGAGGAGACAAGGAGAAGGAGAGGGAGGAGGAGGAGGAGGAGGAGAGGATTATGGGGTCCTTGGTGCTTTCTGAGCTTCTTTGCTGTTTTGCAGACGTTTCATCACCCAGCTAACTAACATCAGTTCTAGAAGGGAGTGAGGTTTGTGGAGAGGAGGAAGAGGAGGAGGAGGAGAGGAGGAGGAGGAGAGGAAAGAGGACTATGGAATGCTGGGTGCCCTCTGAGCTTGGTTGTTTTCTTGCAGGCATTTCATGATCCAGTTAGGGAACATCTTCCTCCTTGCAAACTCCATTCCTTTGAACTGATAAAGTTCCCAAGATGGGTCATGAAATGCCTGCAAGAAAACTACCAAGCTCAGAGGCCACAAAGGACTCCACACAAAAACAAGGTTGGCTTGGTATCTCTGAGGGTAATAGGACCAATTTCTTCCTGCAGCAGGGAACAATCTATCTTGATTTCTTTCCGTGGCCATTTCGTGACCTTATGGACTAGCAACACTTGGTCGCAAACTTGACATGGTAACTCCAGCTTCAGATATATCCCAAGGCAGTGATAGTGCTGCAGTTGAGGGTTTAACACTCATGCTGTGTGTAACCTCGAAAGGGGAGTCCCATCCTTGGGGGAAGGGGTCATGGGAGTTACAGATGGGAAAAAGTATGAGATTATCCCAGGGGTCTCCAATCTTTCCAGCTTTGAGGACTAATGGGGGGAAGGAGAGGAAGGGTGGCTGTGTACAAGCAGCAGGGGCATGCATTCACACAAGCAGCTCCATTTATGTAAGAGACAGCTGTGCACATCCATTGCACTACGAACACACGCCCACAACTTGCAAGACCTGATAGCGGACTATACCACTTGGGGACGGCTAGATTTTCCTCTCCTTTATGATGGTGCCTTCTGGATTTCTCTGTGGCTCTTATTCAACCCGGTTAAAGAAAACAGAGCTAACCTTGAGCAGTTAGAAAGGCCCGGATGAGACGTTAAGAAGGGATTCGGTGGACGCACAATTTGGATTTGGAGAAAGAGAGAAGCGTGAGAAGGGAACTCAAGACTCAACCCCCATCTTGATTTCGCTCAGCCTAGGAGGGACAGGGAACATTTGGACAGGCTTTCAGGATTGAGGCCAGCCCTTTGAGGTAGGCCAGGGAGGGAAAGGATTTCAAGCAATATTCTCGATCGTTATAGGATAGAACACGGGAATCTGTTTCAAAAGTGCAGATGGATATTTGGTTTGCTCTTCATTCCAGATTTCTTTCTTTTCGACGATCCAAACTATCTATACGGTGGGTTACAGCATTTCAGCTACCACTCTGGCTGTGGCAATCTTTATCCTCTTGGCCTTCAGGTAGGTATCAGTGGTGGGATTCAATTTTTTTTTACTACTGGTTCTGTGGTTTGGTGGGTGTGGCAGGGGAAGGGTACTGCAAAATCTTCAGTCAGAGGTGGTATTTGCCAGTTCTATGAACTACTCAAAACCTCCTCTCCAGAACTGGTCAGAACTTGTTGAAGACCACCTCTGGTTTACAGGATCCTGGAAGTAGAACGCAGGACAATATTTTCATCGCCCTCGCTATTGTTGTGGTGGTTATCTCTTTTATTCATTAAACATGAAACTTGGTCAATTGAACATTTAAAAAGGTATCACAAATACCAGTGACTGGTGCTCATGGTTGATACGGGTGGCTGCCAGCGTACAAGTTGTCAATCAAGTATTTTCTTAAAATATACAATGTTCCGAGTAGCGCAATTTTTTGCAGTTCCACTGGTGTTATTGCAGGAAGGTGCAATTTCTGTGTTTTGTAAAATTCTTGGACATGGTATCAAGTATCCCGATGACAATGGGTATCACTGTTACATGTTTCATCCATAACCGGGTAATTTCGATGGCCAGGTCGCAAGATTTCATGATTTTTCCTGATGTTCTTTTTCTTCGACTCTGGCGTCTCCTGGTACAGCGATATGAACAAATTATACGTTTCGACAACCATCATATCTGGCATCTGTGTTCCAAATAGCGATCTGTTTGTATTTGAAAGTCTCATAAGATCTTCGCCATGTTGTTGTTGTTTTTATATTTTTTCAAGCCTTCACTGTTTTTACAAATAACTCAAAGCAGTGAACATATTTATACACTTCCCCCCTCCTATTTTCCCAACGACAACCCTGTGACATGGCCTGATTGAGAGATCAGCTCAAAGTCACCTGCTGGCTTTTATGCCTAAAGTGGGACTAGAACTCACCACCTCCTAGTGATTGGCCCAAAATTATTCAGCTGGCTTTTATGCCTAAAGCATAAACTAGAATTTATTGCCTCTTGGTGATTGGCTCAACGTCACCCAGCTGGCTTTTATACCTAAGGTGGGACTAGAACTCACTGTCTCCTGGTGATTGACCCAAAGTTACCCAAGCAGGCTTTAAAGCCTAAGGTGCGACTAGAAATCACCGTTACCTGGTGATTTGGCCCAAAGTTCCCTAGCTGGCTTTCATGGTTAAGGTGGGACTCACTGTCTGCTGGTGATTGGCCCAAAGTCATCCAGCCAACTTTTGTGCTTAAGGCAGGACTAGAAGTCACAACCTCCTAGTTTTTACCCTGGGGCTTTAACCACGAGACCAAACTGACTCTCATGAGTTGCATATGCATCACCCGAAGAAATATATCTCCCTCTCAACCCATTTCAGTTGTGTGTGTTAGGGATAACATTGTTTACCCTAACTGGTTTAGGTAAAATAATAAATATGTTATCATTGTTTGTTAGTTAAAGTGTCTGTAACTTTAAATGTAAGAATGTAATTAAGGGAGTGGTTCTAAAAGCACCATAAAAGAAGCAAGGAACAGCAGCTTGCTCTCTCTGGCTTGATGATCCCTAATTACTGCATGGATTGAAGACTGCGTTTTTCCCTTACTGGAATGGGAGAGAGAAAGGACTGTTGATTTATCAACGGTGAGAGGTCTGATTTATTGTAAGTGAACTGACATTGGATATTCTACACGGACTTTGCTAATTGAATATCCTTGAATGGACTGACTAAAAATGATACATGACTAATGGACTGTTATTTTGACTATACTATAAAACTCTAAGTGGAATAAACTATATTTTTGATAATACAAGCGTATCTGTTATTTTTACTGTATGTTAACTAACATACAAACTTATCTCACACATTTATCTGTATGCCTATCTGACTAACGCTGCACATTCTGTTTAGCTTGTCTCCTTAACACTGGTTGGGGAACCCGCACTTAGCACTGGTTATGGACCTAGAGGCTGCAAAGTCAGTTTAAATAGGATAAAACAGATTTATGTAAAAAGTGAGAGTTTGTGTTGTTATACGTTACAGTAAACAGACAGCTGTGTTTTATTAATTATAGTTTTATATCCATATAAGAAAATATGGCACAAGTCAATCTACAAAGTTTGTCCCTTATATCCAAGCTGGATGGAACAAACTATGTATCATGGTCTATGAAATGTAGTCTACTTCTACGAAGAGAAGGTCTGTGGAACATAATTGAAAATCTACCAAACATAGAGGAATGGGATCCAGAGATTGAGGAAGATAGACAAAAGATAGAAGACTTTAAACAGAAGAATGAACAAGCTTTTTGCATAATAGGACTAACACTATCTGACCAGCAACTTGTTCATATCCGTGGAGAGCAAACAGCTGTTGGGTGTTGGCAGAAGCTGAAGAGGATTTATGTTCGAGATAACGTTGGTGCTCACATAAATCTAACACGGAAGCTTTTCAGGACGCATCTCCAAACGAATGGTGATATGCTTAGTCATTTGAAAACTATAAAAAGCATTTTTCAAGAACTGCATGAGAAAGAACTTATTTTCTCTGAACTACACCAAGTCTACATAATTCTATCTTCACTAAACGAAAGTTATGATAACTACGTCACTTCCCTTGAAATTTTGCCTAAGGAAAATTTAACTTTAACTGATATAACTGGCAGATTGATTGAAGAGGCAAGAAGAAGACTTGAAAGAGATCAGTTAAGGAGGGAGCAACCTCAAAAAGAAGATATTGAATCTCCTACTGCATATGCAATTAAAAAGTGTTTTAATTGTGGAGGAAGAGGACATTTGGCAAAATTTTGTAAAAAAGCAAAGCGCCAGAACGCTGGCCAGAATACTAAAAAGTAACCAAAATAAAAATAAAAATTTAGAGTTAGCCATGTTTATTAACGGAGCTGTAAAAAATAATTTATGGGTGGTTGACAGTGGAGCATCCCACTGTATAACAAATGATAACAAAAATTTTATTAAAATGTCCCAGAGTACACAGCAGATATCGTTAGCCAATGGCTGGAAACTGAAAGCTAAAGGTCAAGCTATAGCATATTGTTCTTTCATAAAAGAGAATGTAAAAATGTTATATGTACCACAACTTAAGTTTAATTTAATTTCAGTTAGAATTTTGGTTAAACTAGGATATGTAGTTACCTTTAGGGGAGATAACTGCATAATTGAAAAAGAAGATAAGAAAATTACTGCATCTTTAAGAGGTGAATTATATGTTTTAAATGATAATGGTTTAGAGGTGGCTAACACGGTTTATGATAATAAGAAACCTCATGATGAATGTATTCACTTGTTACACCGACGGCTAGGGCATTTAAATTTTAAAATGCTTAAGAGAACTGTTCAACTATCTAAAGAAATAAGTTTGAAACCTTGTAATAAGTATTTACAATGTTTTGCTTGTAATCAAAGCAAAAGCAAGGTCATACCGGCAAATAGATTTGATGGATTTACTACCAAAGAGCCTTTAGAGGTAGTATTTGCCAATTTAATAGGTCTGAAAATCCAAGTGTAGGAGGAGCTCGATACATATTAAGTATAATGGATCACTATTCTAGACATGGGTTTTGCTATTTAATGAAGAGCAAAACTGAAACATATCTAAATCTATTTAATTGGATTAAATTTGCAGAAAGAAAAACTAAAAAAGAAATTAGTAACTCTTATAACAGATAATGGTGCGGAATTTACAAATAATAAATTCCAGAATAGACTTAGAATGTTAGGTATTCAACATAAAAAGTCTGCACCATATAGGCCACAACATAATGCCTTTATAGAGAGACGAGGCCAAACACTACAATCAATGGCACGTACTATGTTGTCTATTTCAGGATTACCTGACAATTTATGGGGAGAAGCAATAATGTGTGGTAATCATATATTAAATAATGTTGTTAATTCAACAACAGGTGAATTACCATTCACACTGTGGCATGGTACAAAACCTGATTTAAGTTACATGCACACATTTGGAGCACCAGCATGGGTGCATATCCCTACACAACTCGGACACAAAGGACAGCATAGAGCTAAAAGATTATTTTTTGTAGGATATGAATCTAATCACAGATCTTGTAGATTCTGGGAATCTGGTACACCTAGAATTTACACCAGTGCTAGTGCTAAATTCCTAGAACATGTAGGATGGAATAGATTAGAGCAAGATTTAAATAATGAAGTAATTATTGAACCCTACAAAAGGCAAAAAGATCAAACTAGTTATAAGGAGAGTCCAATTAAAGAAGAAGTCCACGAAGAGCAAATGGGACCAGAACAAGAGGAAACAGTTGATCAGGAAGAGTTAGATAATCAAGAACAGTTAATAAATGAAAGTCCACCTGTAAGTCCTGTAATATCTAGACGTACTACACATGTAACTAGACCACCTGATAGGTATCAAGCAAGTATAGTTTGCCAAGTAACTAAAGTTCCAACTAGTGTAGATGAACTTAGGATGTATCCTACTAAGGATCAGGAGAATTGGCAAAAGGCAATGGAAAAGGAACTAGATTCATTAAAGGTAAAGAAAGTATATGAAGATGCTAAATTACCTCCAGGAGAAAAATCCATTGGGTGCAAATGGATATTTAAAGTAAAAACTGGAAATGATGGGATTGTTTCCCATAAAGCTAGTTGGTAGCTCAAGGATTTAATCAAACTGCATCTGATTACGATGAAGTTTTCGCACCAAGTCTTAAAGCAACATCTTTGAGAGCAGCTTTAGTGTGGGCAGCTAAGAAAAACTATGTCATTAACCATTTAGATGTAGAAACTGCTTATTTGCATGCACCATTGCAGCACACTATATATTTGAAAAAGCCAGTTATTATAAAAGACAATAAAGTAAATAGTAATGATTGTTGGAAACTCAAAAAGAGTCTTTACGGGTTGAAACAATCTGGCTTTGAGTGGAACCAATATATTGTGAAAGAATTAAACAATATAGGATTTAAATCTGGTTTAGCAGATCCATGTGTGTTTAAAAGAGAAAATAATGGAACGGTGTCATTATTGTTATTATTATTTCTTTTTGGGTAAAAGTTTTATTGATTTTAACGACAGACAAAAAACATATAAGACATAAAACATGACATAAAAAAAATAAAAATAAAAAAATAAAAAAATTATAACATTCTTCATAAATTTACAGTGTATCGGTTGGTTTACCACTCCCTTTTGTGCATCCATTTCATAGTCATCAAAATAATTATATTACATAATAACTCACATTATCAATCATCAATAAAATATCCCAATATCATTATTAAAAAATCATTTGACTATAATTTTACTAATTCATACTTAAGCGAGATAACTATAATTAAGTTAAATTATTTTATAACAAATCATAGAATCATACCAAATCTATCTTAATAAAATATTCTTAAAAATTATCAAAACCAAGAAAAAATTACATATTCATTATTTCCTAAATTTCTAAATATTCTATTATTATATTGTATTATCTAACCATTGATAAAAAAGATCCCAAACGTCATAAAATTGTTGATCTTCTTGTTCTCTAATTTCAAATGTCAATCTACTCATTTCAGCACATTCCAATATTTTCTTAATAATTTCTTCCTCTAATGGTATTTTCTCACTCTTCCAATGTTTAGCAAATACAATTCTAGCTGCTGTTAATACATTTACAATCAAATACTTTAAATTTTTATTATATATATCAGGTACGATTCCCAATAAAAAAATCTCTGGTTTCAAATCTATGTGTTTCTTTGTCATTTTTTCCAGCCATATGCGAATTCTAGTCCAATATTTCCTGGCTTCCTCACAAGTCCACCACATATGGTAATATGAGCCAGGTATCTGATGACATTTCCAGCACTTTTCAGATTTATTCTTGAACATTCTTGCTATTCTTGTCAAGGGAAAGTGCCACCTGTAAAACATCTTATACAAATTTTCTTTATATGCTGTTGACATTGTCATTTTATAATTTTGTGACCACAATTTTTGCCATTTCTCTAAATCAATTCCATATCCAAAATTCTTCCCCCAAGCAATCATTGTTTCTTTAACTTGTTCTTCCTCTAATTTAATTTCCAACAAATAACTATATAGTTTTTTAATCACTTTTTCATCAGTACCTGTCAAAATCCTATCTAAATCAGTCAATTTATCATAAAATCCTTCTATTTTAGAATCTTTAAGATACCTTGCATGTATTTGCGCATATGAAAACCAATTCATCTTTATACCTTGTTCTTCTAAATTTTGCATCGTTTTAAGTTCACCCTTTTCATCCAATATCTCCCCATATCTAACTGTTTGTTCCTTCTTATAAGTTATAGGATACGAAAAAGCTTCAATAGTCGATAACCAAACTGGAATTTTCAAATAACATTGTCTTTTTATCTTCTCCCAGTTTAACCACAAAGACTCCCGTATATAATGTCTTCTAAAATAACCCTGTGTTTTAGTTCCCTTATACCATAAAAAAGCATGCCAGCCCAACAGCAAATCATGCCCTTCTAATGTCAACAACCTATGCTTTCTTAATGTTATCCATTCTTTGACCCACATCAAATTTGCAGCTTGATAATACAACTCCCAATTAGGAAGGCCAAATCCTCCTCTTATTCTAGCATCCTGTAAAAGTTTTAATTTTATTCTCGCTTTCTTGCCTTGCCATATATACTTCAACACAATTTTATTTAATTCTTCGAAGTAATCCTTACTTAACCTAATTGGTATTGTTTGAAACAAATATAAAATTCTGGGTAAAATATTCATCTTGATTGTTGAAATTCTACCTATCAATGACAATTGTAGGTTTTCCCATTTTTTCAGGTCAGATGCTGTTTAAGCTTAATATAGTTATTCTCTTTCAATGTAGTACATCTTGACGTCAAATATATCCTCAAATATTTAACTTTGTTCGTAACTTGAATTTTCAATAAATCTGCCAGCTCTTCTCTTTGTCTTAATAACATGTTCTTTGTCAGAATCTTTGTTTTGTCTTTATTTATTTTTAAACCAGCCATCTCACCATATGTCTCTATCTTTTCCAATAGTTTTAAAGCTGTCTCTAAAGGGTCTTCCAAAATAAAGACCAAGTCATCCGCAAAGGCTTGCAATTTGAATTCCTCCTTTTTGACTTTCATTCCTTTTATATTTATATCCTCTCTAATATTTCTATTTAAGACTTCCAAGGTCAATACAAATAACAAAGGAGATAATGGGCATCCTTGTCTTGTACCTTTTTTAATATTGATAGAGTCTGTGAATTCTCCATCTATCATTACTTTTGCCATTTGCTTATAATAAACGGCTTCTATTGCTTGTATAAATTTTCTAGCAAAGCCCATCTGTTCCAATAATAATAACATAAATCTCCAGTTCACATTATCAAATGCCTTTTGGGCATCTAAGAATATCAAAGCCAGTTGTTTTTCCGGGTGCGCCTCATAATATTCCAATGTGTCCAGGATTACCCTCATATTGTTTTTAATCTGTCTCTTTGGTAAAAATCCATTCTGATCAGAGTGAATAAAGTTATTTAGGTATTTTTTAAGCCTTTCTGCCAAGATTGAAGCAAAAATTTTATAGTCTGCATTCAATAAGGAAATTGGTCTATAGTTCTTAATTTGTAATGGGTCAACCCCTTCTTTTGGAATAAGTGTAATATAAGCTTCTGACCATGTTTCAGGTATTTTCTTATTTATCATAACTTCATTCATGACTTCTAACAGTGGGATGCTCAACGATTCTTGTAATGTTTTATAAAATTCTGCCGGGAAGCCATCTGGTCCTGGTGCTTTTCCATTGTTCTGTCTGTTGAGTGCTTCAGTTAATTCCATCATTGTTATAGCATTTTCTAACATTTTCCGAGTTTCATCAGGTATCTTAGGTAGGTTAGCATTTTGTAAATAGTGTTTAATTTTTTCCTCATCAAGATCCTCTTGTTTATATAATTGTCCATAAAAATCTCAAATGATTGCCTTTTTCTCCTTATTACCATAAAAAATTTGACCATGATCATCTATTAACTGTGATATTTTCCTTGACTCTTTCTCTTTTCTCAACTTATATGCTAACCATCTACCTGGCCTATTTGCATCTTCAAAATAGTTCTGTTTAGCACTTCTAATTTTTTGTGCTAGTTCTTCTTTCTCTGCTTGATCCATTTTATGTTTAATTATGTCCATTTTAAGTTTGATATCTTTTTTCTGTGGCATCTTCTGTAATTCTTTTTCCAGTTTTTTATGGTCATCTTCTAGAGCTTTAATCATCTGCCTCTTCCTAATGTTCTTTTTCTTTATGTAGTCAATTATTAATCCTCTTGCATATGCCTTCATTGTATCCCAAACATTCTGTATTGAAGTATCTTCTTTTTTGTTTTCATTGAAGAAGAAGGCCAATTCTTTTTCCATCCATTGTGTAAAATCTTTTTCCTTTAGAATAGTATTGTTTAATGTCCATCTAGATCTTCTTTTTTGTCCTTTCCATTTAATTGTCATTGGATTATGGTCTGCCCATGTACTTGTTTCAATATTTATTTCTTGAATATTAGATAATAATTCTGTTGATGTCCAAATCATATCTATTCTGGACCACAATAAATGCCTGTTTGAATAAAAAGTATATTGTTGAGTTTTAACATTTCTTTCTCTCCATATATCTTTTAAATTTAGTTCATCTGTCATTTTAAAAAAGGATTTAGGAAGAGTTTTCCTATTTTGTCGTGTTGTTTTTACTGTATAGTCCAGTTTATTGTCTACAATTCCATTAAAGTCCCCCATCATAAGTATGTTAACATAGTCCAGTTCAATTATTTTCATATGTAATTTTTTATAAAATTATTCTTGTTTATCATTTGGAGCATAAATTGCAACCAAGAGTGTTTTTATATTATTATCCACTATTTCAACTATTAATACTCTTCCGTCTTCATCCGTATAAATCAATTTGGCTGGAGTGGTTTCTTTAACATACAAAACCACTCCTCTTTTCTTACAATGAGTCAGAGAAGTAAATATTTTCCCTAACTTTGGTCGTATCAATAATTGTTCATGTTGTTTTTTAATGTGTACTTCTTGTAAGCAAATTATATCAAATTTTAGCTTCTCTAATTTATAAAAAGTTTTCCTTCTTTTGATAGCTGAGTTCAGTCCATTTATATTCATGGAAATCAGGTTTTTCCCCCCCATAATTATACTTTATATTTAGGTCTAACAGCTCTCGTGGATCTTATTTCACGTTCTTTGATCTCCATTTGTCCACCTATTGTGCCTTCTTCTTTTTCCATCTCCATTTGGTCCTCTTCAAATTCAGTTAAAATCTTTTCTTTTTCTGTCTCCATTTCTCTTCTTCCAAAAAATTCCTTATAAAACATTTCTGCTTTCGCAATTGAATCAATTCTGTGTCTCTGTTCTTGCCATGTAAACATTAATCTTTCTGGAATCAGCCATCTATAGTTCACCTCTTTTTTCAATAGCATTTTAGTCAAAAATCGATACTCTCTTCTAATCTCTCTCACTTTTCTAGGTACTTGTTTTAAGACCAAAATCTCTTTGCCTTTATATTTCAACCCCTTCTCTCTTACCACTGTAATATTTGGTTTTTAATAGTTTTTTTAGTAAATCTAACATGGACCTCTCTTGGTAATTGATTCCTCATCGCATATCTTGTGAAGACTCGATATATCTCATCTACTCCATCCATCATCTTTTCCTCTTCTATTTCCAAGACTCCAGCCAGAATTTCAATCATTACTGCCGCCAAGTTTTGTCCTTTTTCTTCCTCGATATTTTGGAATCTAAGATAAAATTCTGACCTGTCCATCTCCCACTTCAACATCCCACTTTTTTCTTGTTCGACCATTGTTAATCTGTTATCGATATTCCCAATTGTATCATCTCTTTGCTTGTCTTTTCTATTTTTTGGATTCTCTCATCATGTTTCACCATCATTTGTTGAAAATTTTCAAGTTTCTCATCCATCTTTCCAATTCTTTGATCAATACTCTCCATTCTTTGTTCCATACTCATTTTAAGATCTTGTATTCCTTGCATAACCATTGTTAAATCCACTTGCACTTTGTCTTGCTTCACCATTGTTGAGAGTCGTCCTCCAGATGACAGGGAGACAGGAGCAGAAGTTGAGATGCCCGAAGGTAAAATTTTCTTACTCATTTCGATAACTCAGGGTCTTCCGGGTCTTTTAATCCGATTAGTGAGGTAGCCAATTATAATCCAATTTTAAAAAAGGAAAACACCACAAAAAACAAAAAACAAAACCAGTAATAAGTAAAAAGCTCAAAATTAAAAGGAAAGAAAAAATTTTTCAGGTTCTTCGAGAACTTAATCCAATTGTAAAATACGCAAATATAATTCAAAAGTAAAAATTAAAAAATGAAGAGAAAAAAAGAAGCAAAATAAAGCCCAATAATATCAAAAAAAATAAGCAAAGAAGAAGGAAAAGAAAAAAAAAGAAAAAGAGAGTTGTTCAAATTCTTCCCACCTTAATCCAATTGAAAAACCACAGAAAATGAAAAAAAAAAAAACCATAAAAATAAAAATAGAAATCAAAAGGCAAACATCCCCATGAAAAAAAGAAAAAAGGCAAAAAAAGGAATATTCTGAGGCTTTCCCCTTTAAAAATAAAAAATGAAAATGAAATATAATAAAAAATAAAAAAATAAAAATATCAATATTACAAAATAGTGTGGGGTTGGAGGGGAGGAATGGAACAATTAATAAGGAGTTAAAAAAAAAAAGACACACACTGCCTTTTATTTATCTAAGGCTCTTATTTGACTTCTCCACAAATTTCAAAGCCAAACTTCAAATATTCATTTGATAATAGAAGTTCCAAAGAGCACCTGTATAAACATTCTCCAGTACTCTTCCCTCTATCTTATCATTTCCAGTAGCCTTGAGAAAAGTTTTTCAAACAAAAGTTTTTCAACTTCAAACAGAATATTTTTCAAGCCTCTAGTTGGCAGTGTTACAAAGTTTATTCAATCCACTACCCCTTCTTCCCCCCTGAAAAAAGCCTAAAAAGAGAAAAAAAAAGTATGTATTTATGTATATTAAAAAAAAATATTAAAGGGGGCCTCTATTTTAAAAAATAAACAGTCAGAAAGGCAAAGAGAAAGCAAGTAAATATAAAAATATAAAAGAAAAAAAAACAGTCTGATTAGCTAAATCGCAATAAAAATTCAGTAAAGAAAAAAAAAGTAAAAATAAAAAGCCAAGCCTCACTTTGACATTACTAAAAAAAAAAACGCTGCTAAATCAAATTCTGTCAATAAGTTTACAGATTTCTTCTTGTATTAGAGTGTTCTTAAGTCCCAAGTTAAAAAAAAAGATCCTCACCAGCCGATACACTTCTTTCTATCCTGTTCTTCCGGAGCTGTCCCAGCTTCAGCAGCCATGGCTGCCTCTCCGCCGTTGGCAAAAGAGCTTCTTCTGGATCGACCAGGGACTTGCGATGTCCCCGGAATCTACAGAACGCGCCCTTTGCTGTCACCGTCACTACAAGACGGTTTAGGTCTGTTGGGACCAACCAGAGGCGAAGATATCAGCTGTGATCTCAGAGCCCCGAGATCGCAGCTGTATCGTGGCGACGAAGCTCCGCCTTCTCCCTCATTATTGTTATTATTTACAGATGATATTGCTTTGATAACTAAGACTAATAATGAAGCTAATGAGATTATATCATTATTAGCTAAAAAGATAAAATTAAAGCATTTAGGTGAAATTAAAAAGTATCTAGGATTGACAATTAACAAAACAAAAAATGGATTTAAGATATCTCAAGAAGATAAAATTTGCCAATTAATTAAAACGTACAAAATGGAACTTTGTAAACTGGCAAAGACTCCAATGAGTCAGGAAGTTTGCCAAACTGATGATCAAAGTCCCAAATTTGATAAGTCTATATATCAATCTCTGATTGGTAGCTTATCATATATAAGCAATTGGTCAAGGCCAGATATAGCTTATACTGTTAATCAGCTGGCACGTTTTAATCCAGATCCACATCAATGTCATTGGCAATCATTAAAAGGAATTTTAAGATATCTTAAAGGAACAATGAACCATGCATTGTATATAGAACCAAAGGGTGATTTGAGTCTTAGTGCCTATGCTGATGCAAGTTTTGCAACTGACATAAACACTAGAAAATCAACATCTGGGATGGCTATATTATTTGGTAAGACACTAATAAGGTGGAGGTCAATCAGACAATAGCATATTAGCTTGTCCACGATGGAAGCGGAATTTTCATGTCTGTCATTACTATGCACTGACTTAATTTTGTACAAACAATTATTAGACATGGGTGTAACTGTTAAAGATTGCATTATTGTGTACGAGGACAACCAAGCAGCCATAAAGTTAGCTACTAATATTGCTGTAAAAACTAGATCAAAGCATACTGATTTAAGATACTTAAATGTTAGAGAATCTGTAAAAAATGGGCTAATTAAATTGGAATACTACATGACAGAAGAAAACATTGCAGACCAATTTACAAAAGCTCAAGGTGTAATTAAGTTTAAAGAGAGTTGTTACAAATATGACTTAAAGATGTAAATAGTTATAGTATTATTATTACCTAAAAGGGGAGAATGTTAGGGATAACATTGTTTACCCTAACTGGTTTAGATAAAATAATAAATATGTTATCATGGTTTGTTAGTTAAAGTGTCTGTAACTTTAACTGTAAGAATGTAATTAAGGGAGTGGTTCTAAAAGCACCATAAAAGAAGCAAGGCACAGCAGCTTGTTCTCTCTGGCTTGATGATCCCTAATTACTTCATGGATTGAAGACTGCGTTTTTCCCCTACTGGAACGGGAGAGAGAAAGGACTGTTGATTTATCAATGGTGAGAGGACTGATTTATTGTAAGTGAACTGACATTGGATATTCTACATGGATTTTGCTAATTGAATATCCTTGAATGGACTGACTAAAAACGGTACATGACTAACGGACTGTTATTTTGACTATGCTATAAAACTCTAAGTGGAATAAACTATATTTTTGATAACACAAGCATATCTGTTATTTTTACTGTATGTTAACTAACATACAAACTTATCTCACACATTTATCTGTATGCCTATCTGACTAACGCTGCACATTCTGTTTAGCTTGTCTCCTTAACACTGGTTGGGGAACCCAGGCTTAACAGTGTGTTGTACATGCATTGCACAGGTGTGTTAAAATGTGTGTTGTGCTTACTGCAACAAATCTGCGGAGCTGAGCAATGCACTTATTATTTCCATGGTGCAGGTGAATATAGGTATTCCTTCACTTATGGTCAAGTTCAAAAGTGACTCCCTCAGATGCTCACGGTGTAACTACCCACAATTCCAGCCTTCTCCACAGCCATCATTATTTCTTGACAAACATACTTATTGCATGAAAGTTCTACCTTTAAAACTTTAGTGCAATAGATATACTTCTTTGCTTCCTGCAAAGAGCTAATACAGGTAGTCCTCAACTGACAGCCATTCATTTAGTGACCATTCAAATTTACAATGGCACTGAAAAAAGACCATTGCAGCTTCCCCATGGTCACGTGATCAAAATTTGGTGGCTTGGCCACTGGTTCATATTTAAGAAGACCACAGGCCCCCTTTTGCAACTTTTTGACAGGCAAAGTGAAGGGGGAAGCCAGCTTCCCTTAACAACCCACATGACTCACTTAACAACTTCATCAATTCACTTAACAACCGGGGCAAGAAAGCTTTGCTGGCTGGGGAATTCTGGGAGTTGAAGTCCGCCAGGCTTAAACTTCTCATAGTTGGAGACTCCTGTCATAAGTTTGATTGATCCTTATGGATTCCCTTCAGCCTACCATATCTTCTCTCTTCCTGCAGGCGACTCCGCTGCTCAAGGAACTACATCCATGTCCACCTTTTCGTGACTTTCATCTTGAAGGCAATTGCCATCTTCATCAAGGACTCCGTTCTCCTGGATAGCAAAGGGAGTGATTACTGCACCTATTCCACGGTATGGGATGAAAAAAGCAGGGAACGTAGCGACCTAGAGCTGGAAGGGGCTTTGGAGGTCTTCTAGTCCAACCCCATGTTCATCTTGGTCAAATTGTTCTCTTTTTGAAGACCTCCATTGATGGAACACCCAGAACTTCTAGAGACAAGCTGTTCCGGTGGTTATTTGCTCTTACCATTAGGAAATTTCTCCTTATTTCTAGCAATAGCGCTTAGACTTATATACTGCTTTATAGTGCTTTACAGCCCTTTCTAAGCAGTTGATAGGGTCAGCCTCTTGCCCCCAACAATCTGGGTCCTCATTTCATTCACCTTGGAAGGAGAGAAAGCTGAGTCAACTTGGAGCCTGGTGAGATTCAATCTGCCAAATTGCAGGCAGCCGGCAGTCAGCAGAAGGAGCCTGCAGTACTGCATTCTAACCACTGAGAAGGAAGGGAGAGAGGGAGGGAGGGGCAATAGCACTTAGACTTATATACCGCTTCACAATCTTTTCAAGATTGGGAAACATTGGTTAAAGGGCTTCTCATAATTTAAGGCTGCATATAGCAATACCACTTAATCTTATATATTGCTTTATAGTGCTTTCCAGCCCTTTCTAAGCAGTTGATAGGTCAGCCTCTTGCCCTCAACAATCTGGGTCCTCATTTCACCCACCTCGGAAAGATGGAAGGCTGAGTCTACCTTGAACTGGGATGGATGGATGGATGGGAGGGAGGGAAGGAATTAGGGAAGGAAGGAAGGAAGGAAGGAAGGAAGGAAGGAAGGAAGGAAGGAAGGAAGGAAGGAAGGAAGGAAGGAAGGAAGGAAGGAAGGAAGGAAGGAAGGAAGGAAGGAAGAGCAATAGCACTTGGACTTATATACTACTTTAGCAGTGCTTTACAGCCCTTTCAAAACGGTTTGCAGAGTCAGCCTCTTGCCCCCAACAATCTGGGTCCTCCTTTTACCCACCTTGGAAGGGTGGAAGGCTGAGTCAACCTTGAGCCTGGTGAGACTCAAATTGCCAAATTGCAGGCAACCAGCAGTCAGTAGAAGTAGCCTGCAGTACTGCACTCTAACCACTGCGCCACTGTAGCTTCTAAGTTACTCCCCTTCTTGATTGGTTTCCGTCTGTTATTTCTTGTCCTGCCTGGTGCTTTGGAGAATAGATGGACCCCCTCTTCTTCTTCCGGCAGCCCCTCAAATATTGGAAGGCTGCTATCATGTCCTCTTCTAATCTTTCTCTCCCAAAGACTAGATATACCTAGGTCCCTCAACCATTTAGCCTCCAGCAACAAGGAGAGAAGCAACCTAGAACTAAGGAGAAATTTCTGAACGGTGAGAGCAAATAAACTTATGGAAGGACTTGCCTTCAGAAGTGGTGGGTGGCTCCATCCCTGAAGGCTTTCCGAAAAGAGGCTGGACAACCCTTGATCTTGAAATCATCTAGGGTGTCCTGTCTAAGCAGGGGGTTGGACTAGAAGCCTCCAAGGTCCCTTCCAACTCTGTTATTCTATGTTCTGTGTCCTATCTTTGTTGCTCTGCACATTTTCTGGGATGTCATGCTTTGTCTTACTGAGTTGCAAAGAATCACAATAGTCCTCGACTTATAACCATTCATTTAGTGACTGTTTGAAGTGACCAAAAGCACTGAAAAAAGTGGCTTATGACCGTTTTTCACACTTACAATCATTCCAGCATCTCCATGGCCATGTGATCCATATTCAGACTCTTGGCAACTGGCTCATACTTATGACAGTTGCAGGGCCATGTGATCTGCTTTTGCAATCTTCGGACAAGCAAAGCCGACGCAAAAGTCCGATTCACGTCACAACTGTGTGACTAGCTTAACAATGGCAGGGATTCACTTAACAACAGTGGCAAGGAAGGTCGTAAAATGGGGCAAACCTCCCTCAACCTCTGTCTCACTTAGCAATGGAAATTTTGGGCTCAGTTGCAGCCACAAGTCGAAGACTATTTATTATATAATTATTTATGGGCAGTTGGAATACAAGGTACATCTTTCCCAGTTATTCAGGCCATCCTGCAACGATGGGATTCAAATTTGTTTACTACCAGTTCTGTAGGCATGGCTTGTTGAGCATGGCATGGCTTGGTGGGCATGGCAGGGAAAGGATACTGCAAAATCCACATTTCCAACCCACTCCAGGGAAAAAGATATACTGCAAAATCTCCCTTCCCTTCCCTTCCCTCCCCACCCCACTAACCTGCTTTCCAGCTCCATTCTCCTGTGCAGGGCAATTAAAGATAACCCAGCTGATCAGCTGGGACTCAATGGGAGGCAGAGAACAGATGGGGGCAGGGGCACTCAGATGTGGGATTTTGCCAGTTCTCCAAACTCCTCAAAATTTCCGCTACTGGTTCTCCAGAACTGGTCAGAACCTGCTGGATATCCCACCTCCGTTCCTACCACTTAATTACAATGTTTTCGAAGTAAGTAGCAGAAGGATAATCCAGTTGTGGTTGATGTCCAGCCCACCCAGAATTAGAAACATGGTCTCTTGTCCATTAGCGCAGGCCACATGTGGTCCTCAGCTGGGGGAACAAGATTGATCTTGAAGAACCCTCAAAGGCAATATAGAGTTATTGGTGCCATTTCTGACACAAAACCCATCTCTAGTGTTTGTGTATCCTAACCAAACAAAGCTCTCAACCAAATGTCAGGAGAATCCATTTTGATGACATTGATTGAATACACCAAGGATGGACATGTTTGAGTGAGTACAGTTACAAGCAATCCACATGTATTTCTCTACTCGTACTTCTCTGCCTACTTTGCAATCTTCTCTTGTCTTTGGCAAACTTTCAATTTCCACAAGATGAAAATAACTCTCTGGAGTTATTTTCATCTTGTAGAAATTGAAAGTTTGCCAAAGTTGCCCGAATCCATTGGGAAAATTCCTGCAATTCCTAATTCCTTCATAGGTTTTAGCCTCCAGCCCCTTAATCATCTCTGTTGCTCTTCTCTGTCCTCTTTCCAGAGTCCCAACATCCTTTTTACATCATGGTGACCAAAACAGGATGCAGAATTCCAAGGGTGGCCTTCCCAAGGCCTTATAAAGTGGTATTAACACTTCACGGGATCTTGATTCTATCCCTCTGTTTATGCAGCTTAGAACTGTGTTGGCATTTTTGGCAGCTGCAGCACACGGCTGGCTCATATTTAAATGGTTGTCCACTCGGACTCCGAGATCCCTCTCACAGTTACTACGGTTGAGCAAGGTTTCACCTAATCTGCACCTGTGCATTTGGTTTTTCTTGCCTAAGTTTAGAACCTTATTTTTCTCACCACTGAATTTTATTTTGCTAGATAGGGCCCAGTGCAGTGGTGTGATTCAAATACTGTAATTTAACAACCAGTTCTCTGCCCTAATGATTTCTTCCAACAACCAGTTCACCAAACTGCTCAGGAAGTTAACAACCAGTTCTCCTGAACTGGTGCAAACTGGCTGAATCCCACCACTGGCCCAGTCTCCTACTGAGATTCATCTGGATCTTGAGTCTATCTTCTGGGGGTGTTGGCTATTCTTGCCAGGGTTCCTTTGCCAAGATGTTATTTGTCCTTTGGAGATAGTATTTGACTGAACCATGCCAATGAGAAGGTTCCTTGAGATGCCTCCTTGCTTCTTCCACAGCCCGAATGTAAGATCTCGATGGTGTTCCTTAACTTTTCCACCATGGCCAACTTCATGTGGCTCTTAGGAGAAGCTATCTACCTCAATTGCCTGCTCCTTTCTTCCTTTTCCCACGGAAGCAAATACTACTGGTGGCTTGTCCTCTTTGGATGGGGTAAGTCCAGCTGACTTCTTGACCCACTTTCTCCTCCCCCCTTTTTTTTAAATGATGGGGTTAAACTACCAACACTCAAGTGACACCATCAGTATGATGCGGGAAGCTAGTAAGGAACCAGACTAGAAAGCAGGAGAGTGTGAGTTCTAGTCCTGTCTTAGGCATGAAAGCCGGCTGGGTGACTTTGGGTCAATCACCAGGAGATGGGGAGTTCTAGTCCTGTCTTAGGCATGAAAGCCAACTGGAAGACTTTGGGCCAATCACCAGGAGATGGGGAGTTCTAGTCCTGCCTTAGGCATGAAAGCCGGCTGGGTGACTTTGGGCCAATCACCAGAAGACGGGGAGTTCTAGTCCTGCCTTAGGCATGAAAGCCAACTGGAAGACTTTGGGTCAATCACCAGGAGATGGGGAGTTCTAGTCCTGCCTTAGGCATGAAAGCCAACTGGAAGACTTTGGGCCAATCACCAGGAGATGGGGAGTTCTAGTCCTGTCTTAGGCATGAAAGCCAACTGGAAGACTTTGGATCAATCACCAGGAGATGGGGAGTTCTAGTCCTGCCTTAGGCATGAAAGCCAACTGGAAGACTTTGGGTCAATCACCAGGAGATGGGGAGTTCTAGTCCTGCCTTAGGCATGAAAGCCAACTGGAAGACTTTGGGCCAATCACCAGGAGATGGGGAGTTCTAGTCCTGCCTTAGGCATGAAAGCCGGCTGGGTGACTTTCGGCCAATCACCAGAAGACGGGGAGTTCTAGTCCCGCTTTAGGCATGAAAGACAGCTGGGTGTCTTTGGGCCAATCACCAGGAGACGGGGAGTTCTAGTCCCGCTTTAGGCATGAAAGACAGCTGGGTGTCTTTGGGCCAATCACCAGAAGACGGGGAGTTCTAGTCCCGCTTTAGGCATGAAAGCCAGCTGGGTGACTTTGGGCCAATCACCAGGAGACGGGGAGTTCTAGTCCCGCTTTAGGCATGAAAGACAGCTGGGTGTCTTTGGGCCAATCACCAGGAGACGGGGAGTTCTAGTCCCGCTTTAGGCATGAAAGCCAGCTGGGTGACTTTGGGTCAATCACCAGGAGACGGGGAGTTCTAGTCCCGCTTTAGGCATGAAAGACAGCTGGGTGTCTTTGGGCCAATCACCAGGAGACGGGGAGTTCTAGTCCCGCTTTAGGCATGAAAGACAGCTGGGTGTCTTTGGGCCAATCACCAGGAGATGGGGAGTTCTAGTCCTGCCTTTAGGCATGAAAGCCGGCTGGGTGACTTTCGGCCAATCACCAGAAGACGGGGAGTTCTAGTCCTGCCTTAGGCATGAAAGCCAGCTGGGTGACTTTGGGCCAATCACCAGGAGACGGGGAGTTCTAGTCCCGCTTTAGGCATGAAAGCCAGCTGGGTGACTTTGGGCCAATCACCAGGAGACGGTGAGTTCTAGTCCCGCTTTAGGCATGAAAGACAGCTGGGTGACTTTGGGTCAATCACCAGGAGACGGGGAGTTCTAGTCCTGCCTTAGGCATGAAAGCCAACTGGAAGACTTTGGGCCAATCACCAGGAGACGGGGAGTTCTAGTCCTGCCTTAGGCATGAAAGCCGGCTGGGTGACTTTGGGCCAATCACCAGGAGACGGGGAGTTCTAGTCCTGCCTTAGGCATGAAAGCCGGCTGGGTGACTTTGGGCCAATCACCAGAAGACGGGGAGTTCTAGTCCTGCCTTAGGCACGAAAGCCAACTGGAAGACTTTGGGCCAATCACCAGGAGACGGGGAGTTCTAGTCCTGCCTTAGGCACGAAAGCCAACTGGAAGACTTTGGGCCAATCATCAGGAAATAGGAGTTTTAGTTGCACTTACAAAAAAGCCAACTGAGCGACTTTGGGTCAGTTCCTTTCTCTCAACCCAAGTTACCACACAGTGTTATTGTTGAGGGGAAAATGGAGGAAGGTATGTTGGATATGTTTGCCACCATGAGTTGTTTGTAAAAATAATAAAGGCAGGATACACACCAACAAACTCAATGTGATGCATATAGAATTATTTCTCTCTTGTCCCAAAACCCTTCAGCCATTCAACCAAGGGAGATAGAAAGGTGCTCTTCTAACCATTTTCACTCATGGATAAAAATAGCTTTCACTTCAGCATAGAAAATCCATAGTTTTGCATGACTCTGTCCAGTCACAGGAACAGACAGATCTGTCTTTAAAATGTTCATACTCCCCTCCCCCCCAAGCACAAGGTCATTTTATTTTGCTTCTGCTTAGCTCAAACTATTATTTTCATTTTAAAAAAACCTGAAAATAATGCATGCAGATTCTCACACATGCTTGCCTATACTGGTGAACAATACTTCAATCAAGGAATTATCAACACAGACAAATAAGCAACTGTGTATGATGGAAATGGGCAGTTAAGATGTTTGAGAAAGAAAGAAAGAAAGAAAGAAAGAAAGAAAGAGAGAGAGAGAGAGAGAGAGAGAGAGAGAGAGAGAGAGAGAGAGAGAGAGAGAAAGAAAGAAAGAAAGAAAGAAAGAAAGAAAGAAAGAAAGAAAGAAAGAAAGAAAGAAGAAAAGAAAGAAAGAAAGAAAGAGAGAGAGAGAGAAAGAAAGAAAGAAAGGAGAAAAGAAAGAAAGAAAGAAAGAAAGAAAGAAAGAAAGAAAGAAAGAAAGAGATAGATAGATACACAGAGAGACACACACAGAGAGAGAGAGAGAGAAAGAAAGAGAAAGAGAGAGAGAAAGAAAGAGAAAGAAAAAAGGAAGACACAGAGAGAAAATAGACACAGAGAGAGAGAAAGAGAAAGTGAGAAAAAAAAAGAAAGAAAAGAAAGTGTTCTGTCCCCTCATTAGCATTCTTGAGATCCCCGCGCTTTGATTGGCCAAAGCAGGGGGCGCTCTGATTGGCTAGGCGAGCCGCGCCGATTGGCTCGCTAGGAATCTCCCGCGATTGGTCTATTCGAATCGCGGGAGATTCAGAGCGGTGCCATTGGCCGCGGCCGCCGCGGCTAAAGAAATAAAAAGCCGCAAAGTTTCTCCATAGCCTCAGTTCGGTTCCTACTCAATAAAAGAGCTTGATACAAAGTCACCGACTCCTGGCATCATTTCCGAAGACACAACAGAAAGAAAAAGAAAGAAAGAAAGAGGAAGAAAACAGAAAGAGAAAGAGAGAGAGAGAGAAAGATACACAGACAGACAGAGAGAGAGAAGTAGAGAGAGAGAAGAAAGAGAGAGAGAAAGAAAGAGAGGGAAAGAAAGAGAAATAAAAAAAGGAAGAAAGAGAGAGAGCGAAAATAGAAACAGAGAGAGAAAGAGAAAGTGAGAAAAAAATAAAGAGAAGAAAGTGTGAAAGAAAGAGAAAGAGAGAGGATGAAAACAGAAAGAGAGAGAGAGAGAGCGAGAGAGAGAAAGAAAGAAAGAAAGAAAGAAAGAAAGAAAGAAAGAAAGAAAGAAAGAAAGAAAGAAAGAAAGAAAGAAAGACCTAATCTAGGAAGCCCAAGACCATCCCCAACTATACTGTTAAGTCACTAGTTTTCTGGTACCTTCTGGTACTGATAGCATTCCCAAGTAAAGCCATGAAACGTCTGGAAGAAAAACCCCCAAGCTACGAGAGCAGCAAGCAAGGGCTCCATATTTAGAGGAAACCTCAGTGAGAATTATGATGCATGTAGTCCTCAAGACCACAAATGAGCCCAAAATTTATGCTGCTAAATGAGACAGTTGTTAAGTAAGTCTTTTACAACTTTTCTTACCCCAATTGTTAGGTGAATCTGGCTTCCCCATTGACTTTGCAAAAGGGGACTGACCTGACCCCAAGACTCTGCAACCGTCGTAAATACGAGTCAGTTGCCAAGCGTCTGGATTTTAATCAAAGGACTATGAGGATGCTGCAACAGTCGTAAGCCTGAGAAATGGCCCTCAGTCCCTTTTTCCAGCGCTGCTGTAACTTAGAACAGTCACTAAATGAACAATTGTAAGTGCAGCTCTACCAATGCTTTTGTACAAAGCCCCTCTCTGTTTGATGAGCTAACTGAATTTTGGGCTCTAGCTAGTTCTGGGGACGTTTGTATCCAGCAAAAGCAAAATGTAGGATGCAGATTATAGATTAACAGAGTTGGAAGGGACCTTGTAGGTCATCTAGTCCAACCCCCAAGCTCAAGCAGGAGACCCTACACCATTTCTGACAGATGGCAGTCCAGTCTCTTCTTGAAAGTCTCAAGTGATGATGATCCCACAATTTCCGAGCACAACTTCTGTTCCATGGGTTGATTGTTCTCCCTTTCGGAAAGTTTCTTCTTATTTCCAGATTGAATCTCTCTTTGTTCAGTTTCCATCCATTATTCCTTGTCTGGCCTTCAGGTGCTTTAGAGAATAGCTTGACCCCTTCCTCCTCTCTGGGGCAGCCCCTCAAATATTGGAAGACTGCTGTCATGCCTCCCCTGGTCCTTCTCTTTCCAAGACCAGCCAAGCCCAGTTCCTGCAACTGTTTTTCATATGTTTTAGCCTCTAGTCCCCCAAATCATCCTGGTTGCTCTTCTCTGTACTTTTTCTAGAGTCTCAACATCTTTTTTTATAGTGTGGTGACCAAAACTGGATGCAGTACTCCAGGTGTGGTCTTACTAAGGCTTTATAGAGTGGTATTAGTACCTCGCTTGATCTCGATTGTATCCTTCTGTTAATGCAATTTAGGATTGCATTGGCTTTTTTGGCGGCGGCTGCACACGGCTGGCTCCTATTTAGCTGGTTGTCCACTAAGACTCCAAGATCCCTCTCACAGTTCCTACTATTGAACCTGGTTTCACCCAGTTTTTATGGGTACTTTCGATTTTTCTTGCCTAAGTGTAGGACTTTACTTTTCTCTACATTGAATTTCATTTTCATTTTCTCTCTCCCCTTTCCCCCCCTCCCGCTGCAAATTATTTAGGCGTGTTTTGTTAATCCCTGTAAGGGCAGCCAATCCTGGGCAGAAGCTGGATGCATTCACAAAAATTCTCTTTTCTCTCTTTTTTTTAAGGTGTCCCAACGTTCTTCACCACGCTGTGGATAATACTGAAAGTATATTTTGAAAATGTTTTGTAAGCCAGAGTTTTTTTCTCACATTGTTGCAATCTTTGTGTGTTTTGTGTGTGGGGTGTGTGTGGAGGGTAGTGGGGTGTGGATTTGGGTGTCTAAGTTAAGGGTGGCTTTAAGTTAAGGCTGCCAGGATACGGGTCAAAATCGAAGGGGTGTCCAGCCACCTCACTACAGGTAGTCCTTGACTTACAAACAGGGCCTTTTCAAATTTACAACTAGGGGGTGGGATTCAAACTTTTTAAACAACCGGTTCTGTGGGCGTGGCTAAGCTGGGTGTGACATGTGACTGGGCGGGCATGACTATAGGAATAGCTGATCATCGGTAGGGGAAAAAAATAAGAAATACTTTAAGGAGTGAAAGAATGCAGTTAATGATGTCGGGCATGCGTGTGATGTTACACATGTACGATAAGGACTGAGTAGGTTTGGGAGGGGCAGGGAAGGCAGAGAGGGGAAGGGCCAGCCAGGGACATGATTGGCCAGTTCTCCGAACTGCGCAGATCCATAACAACCAGTTCTATAGAACTGGTCCGAACCAGTAAAATACCATCCCTGGTTACAACAGCACTGAAAAAAAGTGATGCACGACTGTTTTGACGACCAATGCGAAGCCTCCACGGTTAGTCACACGATCAAAATGCGGGTGCTTGGCCACTGACTCATCTTTATGACGGTGGCAGTGTCCCAGCAGTCATGTGACCCCCCCCTTTTGTGATCACCTGATAAGCAAGAGCCAATGGGGAAGCCAGATTCACTTAAACGACCGTGTGACTAACTTAACAGCCGCAGGGATTCACTTAACGGCTGTGGCAAGACAGGTTGTCAATGGAGGCAAAACCCATTGAACGGACGTCTTAGCCACAGAAATTTTGGGCAGAATTGCAGTTGTAAGTTGAGGACTGTATCTGTGTCCCAAGATCAAGGCCATGAGAAAAAGATGTTCGTGTCACCTGTAGAGCCTTTAAAAAAAAAAAAAAGCAACCTTTTCTTAATTATTAACAGTGGGTTTAACATGGCTTTGAATGGAAGCTTAGGCATTTTCCATTGACTGCAATTAGCAACTCTGCCCGAGAAAGGGGAGGAGGGAAGGAAGCCAAGGGGGCCAAGAGGGAGGGGAGAAGGAGGGGAGAAAGGGAGAAAGAAAGAAAGAAAGAAAGAAAGAAAGAAAGAAAGAAAGAAAGAAAGAAAGAAAGAAAGAAAGAAAGAAAGAAAGAAAGAAAGAAAGAAAGAAAGAGGAAGGGACAGAGGAAGGAAAAAAGGAGGGAGGGAAAGAAGGAAGGGTGGAATGAAGAGAGGAAGGAATGAGAAAGGAAGGAAGGAAGAAAAGACAAAGGAAAGAGAAAGGAATGTCAAAGAGGAAAGAAGAACAAAAGAAAAGGAGGAAGAAAGGAAGAGGAAAGAGGGGGAAAGGATGGAGGGAGAGAGGGGGGGAGAAAGAAGGAAGGGAAAATGAGGGAATGAGAGGAAAGAAGGGAAAGATGAAGGTGAAGGTGAAGGTAGGAAAGGCAAAAAGAGGGGAAGGGAAGGAGGAAGAAAGAGAAACCAAGAGAGAGAGAGGAGGAGAAAGCAAGGAAGGTGTTCTGTCCCTAATTAGCATTCTTGAGATCCCCGCGCTTTGATTGGCCAAAGCGCGGGGCACTCTGATTGGTCAGGCGAGCCGCGCCGATTGGCTCGCTAAGAATCTCCCGCGATTGGTCCATTCAAATCGCGGGAGATTCAAAGCGGTGCCATTGGCCGTGGCCGCCGCGGCTGAAAGAATAAAAGCCGCGAACCTTTTGCGAAGAGCCAGTTCAGTTCCTACTTTAACAAAAGAGCATGATTTGAAGTCACCGACTCCTGGCATCAATTCGCGGACACAACACTGGCGACGAAGGTGGGATCCAGACCCAGAACCGAACCACGTGTCCGACGGAAGCCAGACGAACCACCACGATGGCGAAAATCACCCCCCCCGCACCCTTCAACCCCGCCACCGAGGACTGGGAATCGTACTCCGACCGATTCCGCATGTTCCTCGAGTGCAGCGACCTGAAGGACGCCACCGGCCCCATGAAGCGCGCCGTCTTCCTGACCCACTGCGGGACCGAGGTATTCAAGATGGCCAAGGCGTTTGCCAAACCCGCCGATGCGATCGCGATGGACTGGGACGTCCTCGAGCCAATACTTCAGCGGCACTACGCTCCAGAGGTACCCATCCTGATCCGACAAAACGAATTTTACCGTCGGGACCAACAGTCGGGTGAGAGCTTCAGCGACTTCGTCGCTGCGAATTCGACAACCTGAACGACGCCCTGCGAGACAGAATCATGCTCGGTTTGTGGGACCCCATCCTCCAGAGCCGGCTGATGGCCAAGGGCAACATCATCCTAGCAGACACCCTCACCGCAGCCGCAGCCTCCGAAGCAACCCGAACATCCGCCGACCGCATGCGCAGACCGAACGCTGGGGACCGCAGCGGAAACAACAACCCTGCGAGGTCGGCCGAGGCCCAACCCGAGACGACCACCCACCAGGGCGACTTCCACTCGGCATCGGGCACTTCCGATGACGAGGAGGACATCCATCGCCTCCAGACAGGCCGCGACCCACGGAACCAGCGGGGTCATAAGTCGAGGACCAACTGTGCCGGTTGCGGCGGCGACCACCCCAGGTCGGAATGCCGGTTTTTCGAATCGATCTGCCGGCATTGCAACAAGAAGGGACACATCGCCTGTGTCTGCCGCCTAAAAAAGAACCGCAGCCTGGCATGATGGGACCAGAGCGACCGGAGGAGAGAGAACACACCACCCCGGACCAGAGATCGCCCCTCGGAGAACAGATGGGACCGGAACGGACGATCCCTGCGAGGCGGCGATAACCGGCGAAGAGAGGAGACCCATCAGACGGTCACCATCGGCCACGCCATAACCAATGACGCCCGGAAGGTCCACGTGGAGGTAGGCATCGAGGGCGAGCCATGCAAAATGGAGGTGGACTCTGGGTCCTACCTCTCCATGATAGCATGGCATGAAATAAAGCGCTTGGTGCCTACCATCCAAAGGAGGAACCTAGACAGCCAGAGACTCATTGTAAAGGACTACCAGGGAAACCGCATCCCGGTAGTCGGAACCAAACACTTCAACATCACATATAAAGGGCACACCGAAAGGCTTCCCCTGACAATCGTCGACCATGACTGCCCAAGCCTACTGGGACTGCAATGGTTCGCCCCGCTCGGCATCGCAGTCACGGGAGTCGACCACGTCACTGACGACAGCTGGGAGCAGAAAATGGCCCGGGAATTCCAAGAGGTCTTCGACGGAAACCTAGGCAAGTACCGAGGGCCCCTTATATCATTCAGCCTAGACCCAAACGTCCCCCCAAAATGCCTGAAACCAAGGCGGGTGCCATTCGCACTTAAACCCAAGATAGACGAGCAAATTGACAAGCTCGTCAAGCAAGGGGTCCTACAGCCCATAGACCACGCCCGGTGGGAGACCCCCATAGTCATCCCGATCAAGCCCGATGGGTCGGTGAGGATCTGTGGGGACTATAAGGCCACCCTAAATGGCGCGCTACAACAAAGCGCCTACCCCGTCCCAGTAGTGCAACACCTACTGCACTCACTGGGAGGGGGCAAGGTTTTCGCCAAGCTCGACCTCGCCCAGGCATACCAACAGTTGCCAGTCGACGAGCAAACGGCAGAAGCGCAAAGCATAGTCACCCACCGGTGAGCATTTAAATGCAACCGACTCCAATTCGGAGTCAGCGTGGCACCGGGAATATTCCAAAGCCTAATGGAAAGACTATTGCAAGGCATCAAGGGGGTGGTACCTTACTTCGACGATGTCCTAGTGTCGGCAACCAACCAAGCCGAACTAGAGGGTCGCCTAAGGGAGGTCCTAACCAAATTCAAAGAGACCGGGCTCAAAGTCAAGAGGGAGAAATGCCAATTATACACGGAACGGGTAGAATTCCTAGGATACCTCCTAGACCGTCACGGCATTCACCCCACAAACCAAAAAATCAAGGCCATCAAAGAAGCACCCACACCCAAGTCGAAGATGGAACTACAGGCATTTCTGGGGCTACTTAACTTTTACAATGTTTTCCTGCCCCAAAAGGCGACGGTGGCGGAGCCCTTGCATAGGCTCCTGGACAAGGCGGTGACCTGGACTTGGGGGAAACACGAGCAAGCTGCCTTCCAAAGAACAAAGGACCTCCTCACTTCAGACGCCGTCCTTATACAGTATAACGAGACCCTACCTCTGGCCGTCACATGCGACACATCACCTTTTGGCGTCGGCGCTGTCCTCAGCCATACCCTCCCCGACGGAAAAGAAGCGTCCATCGCGTTCTTTTCAAGGACCCTCACCAAACCGGAGCGGAACTAGAGCCAGCTGGACAAAGAGGCTCTGGCTATCGTTGCCGCCGTAAAAAGATTCCACGAGTATCTCTATGGCCGGACATTCACCATCATAACCAACCACAAGCCGCTGCTGGGAATCCTTGCAGGAAACCGGGCCACTCCGAACATTCTGTCTCCCCGAATGACAAGGTGGTCCGAGTTCCTGGCAGCCTACAACTACGGAATCATACACAAACCGGGTAAGACGATCACCCATGCAGACGCCTTAAGCCGCTCACCGCTACCGGAACCTGACACTGACCCAGCACCCACGACGACCACCCTCAGCATAGAGACTCTACCCAACCTGCCCATAACCGCGTCAGACATTGCCCGAGAGACTAATAAAGACAAACATCTGGCGCGGGTGTTGCATTGGGTAGAGAAAGGGTGGCCGGAAAGGGACAACGACGAGTCCGTCAAAACATTCCGAAACCGCCAAACGGTACTCTCGTTATTAAAAGGGTGCATACTATGGGGGGATAGGGTGGTCATCCCAAAAAAGCTACAAGGGAAGGTTCTGGAACTGCTACACGAGGGGCACCCTGGCATCGTTAGGACTAAAGCCCTGGCCAGAAGTTACGCTTGGTGGCCAGGGATGGACAAACAAATTGAGACCTGGGTAGCAAGGTGCCAACGATGCCAGGAAACTAGGCCAAGCCCACCCACAGCACCCGTCCTAGAGTGGGAAACCCCAAGGGGACCTTGGTCTAGGATTCACATAGACTTCACCGGGCCCACAAAAGGTCACACCTTCCTTATAACAGTAGACGCTTACTCCAACTGGCTGGAGGTAAGCAACATGAAGACAACAACCACGGAGGCCGTGATCAAGGAACTCTGCAAACTCTTTGCAACGCATGGCCTCCCAGACGTCGTCGTTTCCGACAACGGGCCCCAATTCACCTCGCTGGAATTCGAAAAATTCCTAGCAGAAAGCGGCATCCGCCACATGCTGACAGCACCGGCGCACCCGGCGGCAAACGGTAGGGCGGAACGGATGGTGCAATTCACTAAGAAAACCATCCGGAAAATAGACCACGGGGAGATCCAGGAGAAAATAAACAAACTACTCTTCACCCAACACATAACCCCAAATACCACAACGAATAAGAGCCCAGCCAAACTATTAATGGGGAGGAAATTAAGGTCCCCACTCGACAGGTTACACCCCACGTATAACCCGGAGAAGCCCCCAGACTCAAACAGCAAACACCGAACTTTCGCACCAGGCGACCCCATATATGCAAGAAACCTGACGGGAGACCCACTATGGATACCGGCCGTCATCACACAAATAACAGGCCCACACTCGTACCGGCTACAAACAACAGACGGACGAGCGTGGAAACGTCACATCGACCAATTAAGGTCGAGGACTGCCAACCAAGAGACCACCGATGCACAAACAGGCGAAACCAACCCCCACAACACAAACCAAGGGGGGAGGGAATACCCAGGGGACCAAAACCAAAGAAGAATAAACCAGCCATACTTACCGGAAAGCAGACATCACGACCCCTCGCCAGGAAGAGACAGCCAGGCCAGCTCGACCGGCCCGGAAAGACCGAGCGGGAGCGGCGGAACCCGCAGCTCAACCAACCCGGGAGGCCCAGGAGGGAGCTACGGAGAGCGGCCCGGCCTGACTGACCAGCCGGTTCCC
>CM066343.1:168656287-168673787 GCA_033807585.1 Hydrophis major
GACTTCAACTCCCATAATTCTATAATGTAGACTTCAATAAGAATTCCATGTTTGTGTGGATTTCAACTCCCAGAATTCCAAGCTTAAGAGAGGCAGGCTTGGTGTTCTCTGAATTTGGCTGTTATCTTGCAGATATTTCCTTACCCAAAACTACGTAACATTATTCATTCTAGACTTCAATTCCCACAATTCCAAGCTAGCTGGGGAATTCTGGGAGTTGAAGTCCACATGTCTTAAACTTGCCAAATTTGAGAAGCAAAGTTTCATCTCTTATTTCTGCAAATAGCACATTCTCTTTTTCTCTATTTCTTCCATACCAACAGGTCAATTTCATTCTTTTCATCAATATTGTCCAAATCTTGATGAAAAAACTAAATCTCAGACACGTCCATTTGAACAACTCATTTCAATACAGGTAAGACAGTGGAGGAGCAACTATAAAGCAGGTTGGAAAATCCCCTCCCCCTCCCCCAAATTCTATTTCTTGAACAAGAAAATTAGGAAGAAAAAAGAAATCTACAAAAGTGTTTATATTTTCAATTTCAATTTCATTTGATGTTGCTGTGCATGTTTTTTTCCCAATTGTATTTGGAGCATGCTGCATGCAATCGGAAATTTTCAATGCATATGAATAAATAAATAAACAAACAAAAACAAATAATGATGAACAAAAGGTGACAAAGAAATGTTGGCATTACCATCTAAACATTGATTGGAGGTGAAGGGAGGGAAGGAGGGAAGGAAGGAAGGAAGGAAGGAAGGAAGGAAGGAAGGAATAGCAATTGCACTTACATTTACACTTATATACCACTTCACAGTGCTTTCATAGCCCTCTCTAAGCAGTTTACAGAATCAGCCTCTTGCCCCCAACAATCTGGGTCCTCATTTTACCCACCTCAGAAGGATAGTTGGCTGCGTCAACCTTGAGCCAGTGCAGTGAGCAGTGAGAGTTAGCCTGCTAGTACTGTGACACAATGGAAGGAAGGAAGGAAGGAAGGACTTAGAGCTTAGAATAACTTTATTGTCCTTTTAAAATTTAAATGTGACATACATTAAAATGATATTTTGTTACATATAGCTCTCAAAGAAAGCTGGAAAGAAAAAAAAGAAGGGAGGGAGGGAGAAAGAAAGAGGGAGGGAGGGAGGGAGGGAGAAAGGAAGGAAAAGAAATTAACCCTTTCCAGTGTGAAATTGTCAGGAGACTCTTGATCAATAATAAAGAGCAATAAATAAACAAAAAGAAAGAAGAAAGAAGCTGTCAGCACATGGCTTTTCCCCCGCAAAGACTAATGCTGTATAGGCGGGATGGTCCCATAAAGAACACGATGCTCACTCCATCAGAGTACATGAGTGCCCTCTAGTGGCCATTGCTACTTATAGTTCCTTCCCTTCTGTAAACTTTGCTTTTTAACTCCCTTCCCCAGACGCTTCTCGAAGTCGACTCTGCTTCTCATCCCCTTGTTTGGGACTCATTACATCATCTTCAACTTCCTGCCCGAATACAGCCACGTGGGAGCCCGTCTCTACTTGGAGCTGTGCATTGGATCGTTTCAGGTGAAATAGGGCACCAAGGTGTGCTGTGCAGCATAACTAAGGATGCAACTTGCATCATCATCATCATCATCATCATCATCATCATCATCATCATCATCATTATTATTATTATTATTATTATTATTATTATTATTATTATTATTAAAAAGAAAAGAGAGGGTGAGCTTTGTCAGCCCTGTCAGGCACAAGTTGTCCTTGATGTATGGCCACAATTAGACCAAAACCTCCATTGCCAAGCGAGACAGTTGCTAAGTGAGTTTTACCCCAGTTTACAATCTTTTTTTTTTTTTTTTGAAACAAATTTTTATTAATTTTAAAGATAAAACAACACATCATTAACCATTAAATACATAAACACATAAAACCTCTTAACATTGTAAATCCTTACAAGTCAAACAAAACATTATTTTTATACAGCATAATTCCAATTTATCCCATCTCCATATGGACACACAAATATCTTCCAGCAAATTTCTCATTATTTCTCTTTACTCCTATTCAATTTCATTTCTCTTCCATATTTATCCATTTTATAGTCATCATATTCTTTTCTTTCTGGCTTGTTTAAATTATTCTCGTCTAACATTCCTCCAAGGTTTTATTGATTCTTTTTTCCTATTTTTTTTTATAAAAAACAAATTTTGTTAGTTTTACCATAAACACAATACACAAACATACAAACACAAAACATAAACAAAACTAAAAGATCTTTTCTGAAGGTTGTCTGTTCCCGGGTTAAAACTCTTTACACAGACACAAATTCAAACATCATATTCAACCCATATCTCCTTCCATATCTTATTATCATTTTCTTTTATATATATATATATAAAAACCATTTTTATCAGTTTTATAAGAACAATGCACAAAGAATCAAGGCATAACAGCTTATAAATTCTTTTCTAAGAAAAAATAATAATAAAAGACCAATAAGGCATAACATTTCCAGATTATAATATCAATATTTCATATAATATTAACTTCATATCTTGTCCCTACTTCTCTTTTCCATCCAAATTATTTATTAATTAAAATTTTATTGCCTTTTATCAATATACAAAATCCAAAAAAAAAAAAAGCATATATATCCTTCCATATCTTATTACCATTTTCAACAACATTCTTTGTCTGTTTTATTTCCAATTATCCATTCATCTTTTTTTTTTCTTTTACTATACTTCTCCTGTACACCAATTGGAGTAACATCTATAACTCATTACCCTAACTTAGAAATACTACATATTACAATCTTTCTTGGGATTCTGTTTAAAAGATTCTAAAATTACATAAAAACACAATCTTATATACCCTCCAGAATCCCTCTTTTAATCTAAATTAAATTCACCCATTGTCTCTAAATAAACTTTTTTTCTTTAGGTCTTGCTTCCCCCCATTAAGGCTTCTCCTCCCCCCCTTTCTCTCTTGCTTATTCTTCTCCTTGCCCTTTCTACCCCTTTGCTTTTTCTCTTCGCTTTTCTTGCTCCTTTTCCTTTGCTTTCTAACCTTGCCTCCATCTTTTCGCTCATTTTTCTCTCTTTTGGTTGTTTTTATAATTCTTAAAATCCCCTTTTTCTTATCCTTTTTCTCCTCCTCTCCGGAAGGGACCCATTGTTCATCAAAGATGGCTTCTTCTTCCTCTTCTTCCTTGTCCCAGTCCTTCTGCTGCGTAATCAACTTTTCAACAGAACATAACGCCATTTCTAAGAATTGAAACAAAGTGCCCAAAGTATCTTCTTTTTTATATTTTTGATATTCAATCTCTAGTTCATCCACAAACAATGCCATTATAAAAAGGGAAACTTTTTCCAAAACAACCACAAGTATTTTTAATCAAAGATAATCAAAAGCAATTAAAAAAAAAAAATTCCAAAAGTTAATACTTTTCTTCCTTCTTCTCTTTCTCTTTCTGGATTAATTTTTAATCAAAGAGGTCCAATTACCATATATCTTCTTTTGGGATCCACAAAGACGTTCTAGACAATCTCCTCCTTTTTCAGCTTCTGCTCCAATTTTTTTTTCTCCCTTCCCACTTGCAATGACAATTTTAAATAATCAAAAATCCATACCTCCAGCAGAGATTTTCCAATTTCTTAAATTTTTCAATGTCCAAAAATCCCTTTGTCTCTTAGCTTCAGCTTTCAAAGCAATCCACTTTCAATGTCTAATATATCCAAATATTTCTGCTTTTTCCGTGGGGTGGGAGAGTAAAAAAAAAAAGAGTTCCCTTTAACAGCTTCTCCGCCGCTTTTCGCTCTTCTTAGGGATACAATGTATCCTCCAGCAATTCAAGCAGCTCAATTCCAGGCAGTTTAAAAGGTGTTACTTGACCCGGCTCAGACAGAACTTTCACTCTTCACACTTCCTCCAGCAAAGTTCTTACCCGGTTGCTGGCTTCTTCATGGCGGCCATTGCTGACCGCCGCTCCACCGCCTTGGGAAAAAGGGGTTTTCCCAGAGAAGGGGGGGGTCTGCGACACCCCCACCTCCCTATCCGACTCCCCTCTCTCTTCAGCTGTCCCTACAGGGCAGCCATATCCCCCTGACCCGTCTGGATCGGGGGTACCTCGACGGCTAGCACAGCAGGAATCGCGAGCTGTCGCGAATTCCTGCTGCCCCGAAGCCACGCAAACCGGAAGTTCCCCAGTTTACAATCTTTTTTTGCCACCGTTGTAAAGTGAATTGCGGCAGGGATAGAGTTAGCAATCCAGTTGTTAACCCAAAATTTCTGTTGTTAAGCAAGGCAGTTTTCTTAAGTGAGCTTGGCTCCAATTTGCAATCTTCTTTGCCACAGTTGAAAGTGAATCACTGAATCGTGAGGTCACTAAGCGAATCATATGGTCTCTAAGCAACTCTGGGCTCCTCAGTTAAATTTGCTTCACAGATGCTGGCTGCTGGGATGGTTACAAGCGGAGATCGCATGACAGAGCAAATTTAATAAACACGGGCCAGGTGCTAATCATAAATCATAAATCACTTATTTCACAGCTGTCATAACTCTGAACCATTGTTAAAGCAAGGGTCATAAGTCAAGGACTACAGTAACTTCCTGACTCATCTGTATGATTCTATACTATATGGATAAATATCATTGCTGAAAAGAAGGACCAGAAATATTCACTTGTGTTGTATTATAGATAGCCCTTGACTTACAACCATTTATTTAGCGAGCGCTCGAAGTTACAATGGCCCTGAAAAAAAAAGTGAATTAGCACTGTTTTTCACACTTACTACCATTTATGCAGCATCCCCATGGTCCCATGATCAAAACTCAGATGCATGGCAATTGATTCATATTTATGACGGTTTGCAGCATCCCAGAGTCACATGATCCTCTTTTGCGACCTACTGAAAGCAAAGTCAAGCCTAGATTCGCTTAACAACTGTGTAATGAACTGAACAACTGCAATGACTCACTTAACAACTGTGGCAAGAAAGGTCGTAAAATGGGGCAAAATTCACTTTCTGTCTCGCTTAGTGATGGAAATGTGGGGCTCCATTGTTGTCATAAGTCAAGGAACACTTGTATGTCCATACACATGGAGAGCGAAAGCGACTTAACCTCTGTGTTTTTCCTCTTTAGGGCTTTGCTGTTGCCTTTTTGTACTGTTTTCTGAATCAAGAGGTAAGGAGCTTAATCCAGATCTTTGTTGGTTGCAAAGGAGGCGGCCATTATTTCTTTTTTCCTCAGGTCAACACAGGCCTCTGAAGGTTGCTATAATCTCTTAGTGAATCTCACTCTCTGGAGAGGTCAAGGCCTGGAGGAAGGTGGAGAGTTCAGGGTGAATTAAATTGCCTTAATTCAGGTGAATTAAATGGTTTTTAAATGGTTTTTATTCAAAATAGAATTTTAAAAAGAAGTGTTTCTCAGTCACAACTTTAAGATGTGTGCACTTTAGTTCCCAGAATCCCTCAGCCAGTCATGCTGTGAGTTGAAGTCCAGGCATCTGCCTGGGGAATTCTGGGAGTTGAAGTCCACATATGTTGACTGGAGAATTCTGGGAGTTGAAGCCTAATATGCTGGCTGGGGAATTCTGGGGAGTCAAAATCCAGATACGCTGACTGGGGAATTCTGGGAGTTGGTCCACATACTGGGGGATTCTGGGAGTTGAAGTCCACATATTGGGGAATTCTGGGAGTCCACATATTGGGAAATTCTGGGAGTTGAAGTCCACACATCTTAAACTTGCCAAGGCTGAGAAATATTCTCCCACTGTTTTGAGTGCCTCTGTCCTGAACTTGAGATGGACGAGGCAAATTTTGGTAGCTCTCAAATGAATGTCATCATGCAGAAAATCTATTTATGTGGTTGCTAGGAGTCGAAAATGACTTCTCAACCTATAATGAATCAATCAATCTCGAGGAAGACCAAAAACACAGTGGGAGAGGTTTAAGAAAACACAGATCCATGGGGGGGCTGGGGGGGATATATATTATAAAGTCCTCCGTTAGACTAGGCTGGAGTGAATTGGGTGGCACATAAATAATACAGGAGGCCCTCAAATTATGCCCACAACTCACCCCAAAATTTATCTCACTAAGCAAGAAAGATGTTTATTGAGTTTTGCCCCATTTTACGACCATTCTTGCCACAGTTATTAAGTAAATCACTGCATTTTTAAAATTAGTAACTCGGTCATTAAGTGAATCTGGCTCCCCCATTGCTGGGATACCTGAGATACTGCAACCGTCATAAATATGAGTCAGTTGCCAAGTGTCCAAATTCTGATCAGGTGACAATGGGGAGGCTGCAACGATCATAAGTGTGAAAAATGGTCATAAGTCACTTTTTTCAGTACTGGTCACTAAACGAACTGTTGTAAATCGAGGACTACCTGTATTTCATTATTAACTTTGGTACCAATTTCTAGTTATAGGTAGTCTTCGACTTACAACCATTCTTTTAGTGGCCAGCACTGAAAAAAAAGATAGCTATGAGTGGTCCTCACACTTATGACCAATCCTCACACTTGTGATCACCTCACCATTCTCCACATGCATAATCAAAATTCAGTTGCTTGACAACTTGTATGTTTTTATATCAATTTCAGTGTCCCGGGGTCGTGTGATCCCCTTTTGTGACCTGACGAAAAGGGCCAATAGGGAAGTGAACAACCGTGTGACTAACGTAACAATTGCAATGTCTCACTTAACAATTCTGGCCAGAAAGGCCGTAAAATGGGGCAAAACACACTTAACAATGGTCTCGCTTAACAATAGAAATTTTGGGTTCAGTGGTGGTCATAAGTCAAGGACTACCTTATAAAGCTAATCAATAATGATTTTTCCAGTAATGGCGCCTACTATTGTTTTCAAGGTACAAGCAGAAGTATGCCGGAAATGGCGAGGCAACAGTTATGAATTTATGATGCCTATTAGGAGGAGAAAGACCAAATGGACGATGCCCTCCGCTTCCGGAATCAAAGTGACAAACCTGATGTTTAAGAATTAATTGAAATCAGTGTTTTTCAACATTGACCGCTTGAAGATAGGTGGACTTCAATTCCTAGAATTCCTCAGCCAGACTGGCTGAGGAATTTTGGGAGTTGAAGTCCAGAGATGGTGGCAGGGGAATTCTGGGAGTTGAAGTCCATTCATGCCAGTTGAGGAATTCTGGGAATTGAAGTCCACAGATGATAGCTGAGGAATTCTGGGAGTTGAAGTCTATGCATGCTAGAAAGGGAATTCTGGGATCTGAAAGTGCACAGATGGTGGCAGGGGGATTCTGGGAGCTGAACTCCATGCATCTTCAAGCAGCTAACGTTGATCAACACCGAACATGTGAATAGCAAAAGTACAAATCTCCACCCAGGTTCAACTCCGAGCTTGGAGATCCATCACCATTTCTTCAAGCTTTCATCCACAACAGAATCACCTCGTCCCATTTTTGATGTTAAGCGATATGTTAAATATTGTGTAAGGGATATATGGTATAAGTGACTTATAATTGGTCCTCGCACTTAAAACTGTCGCAACGTTCCCAATGGTCACATGTTTAAAGTTCGGGCAATGGACAACCAGGCGATTGATGGCAGACGCAGGGTGCCTGGGGTGATGGGATGAAAAGCCCTTTGCAATTTTTCCGGCCAAGTCAATGGGGCAAGCCAGATTCATTTAATGACCATGTGACTCACTTAACAGCTAGAATGATTCGGGTAACATCTGTGGTGAAAAAAAAGATCGTTTAAAAAAAAGGTATGGCTCACTTAACAACCTCCTTGCTCAGTCATGGAGATTCCGGTGCTAATTGTGTTCATAATTAGAGAACTATCTGTAATGAAAAGCTCAGCATTTAGCGTTAAAAGTTTGAAATGCTCTCTGCCTTACTGTAGCTGCCAGGAGGCGGGTTCTCCTTGACTTATGACCACAACTGCGCCCTAAATTTCTGCTGCTAAGCAAGCCAATGAGTTTTGCTCTGTTTTAAAACCTTCCTTTCCTCAGCTGTTAAGTGAATTGCTGCAATCACGATAGTAACACGGTGTCAAGGCATGAATCTCTAGCTACATCTCTCAGAGTAAAAGAAATTGATTTATTAGGAGTGGCCATGTCGGCGTTAGCTGGGTGCAGCCGATACTAAAATACACCATTCATTTCCCCCTTGAACCTGGTCTTCCCCTCACCCCCTGGATGTATATTCTCCAATGGGACACATCCATAGCCAAGAATCATCAATCATGCTCTCCAGTAATAATCTTGAGCGCCAACAGCTTCGGCTGCCTAGCAATTATCTAAAGCATTTAAGGAATGTACTTCTTTCCCCCACTCCTTTTTTGCTGGCAACCTGATTTTTCTGACGGGATGGGGATGAGTTTGATAGGGAAAGACCAAAGAAGTACTGTATTTTTTAGTTGACACACGGCTGTTAAGTGAATCTGGCTTGAAGGAAGGTCACAAAAGAGGATCAAGTCACACACACACACACACACACATACACCGGGAGACCGGAACCATCATAATGCATGCCAGCGCCCCCATTTTAACTGCGGGGATGCCGCAACATTGTGAAAAACGAACTTTTTAAAATGCCGTTGTAACTTTGAACGGTCACTAAACAAACGGTTGTAAGTCGAGGGTTATCGATATGCTTTGCTCAACCCTCTAAAAAAATGTAGCCTTGGTTATATGCGTAGTGGACAATCTGGTTGTGTTTGGACTGTTTTGGCGTTGTGTTTTAACCGTGTGGAGACGCTCACCACTGCCTTGTTAAATATTTCTTACCTGTCCGCGCCCAAACAATCCTTAGTGAACTCAATGGTTGTGTAATTGCTTTCCATGGGTCCCAGCTATCTATTGTTGCTCTTTACAGGTACTTTGGTAAAACATCATCGCCTTGACGCATCTCGCAAACTGCCATTGCATTAAGAATTGCTTCTGTGTACTCATGTTTCAACCATGAAGACTGTGTTACTTTTTGGATTACTAAATGCTACAAAATGCCCAAAAACCTGTGGCATCAAAATTAGTTCTACATGCCAGTTTAGGAGCATGTAAATCCCTGGCTGGGGATTTCTGGGAGTCTACAAATCTTAAGAAGTTACCAAGTTTGGAAACCTTTGGTTTTAATGGAAACGATCAAATATAAGGACACCATTTCAGTCACAAGCAGGTTATAAAAAAAATAGAATGAAATGGCTGACTATTACCTTTCTCTATAGGTAGTCCTCAACTTACGATCGTCATTGACAATCTCGGTCGTAAATCGTGAAAGTCGTAAAGCAAATCATCAGGCAATCGACCCATCTTTTTTTGTGGTGGTTGTTCAATGATTGCAGCGATGATAAGGCAAGCATCATGATTGTTCAGTAAACGGCAAGGTCGTTAAGCGAACCGATCGTTTGCTATGGGCAGTTTCGCTGGAAACTAGAAGTACGCATCCCTTTTGGGCCAAACTGTCATAAATTGTGGTCATGTGGCTGCAGGACGTAAATGTAGGCTAGTTGCAAGGACCATATGACCGGTCAAGGAGGTGGATGTTGAAAATTTATAACCGGGTCATAAGTACCCTTCCGTCATAACTTTGAAGGTTCACTAAGTGACAGATCGTAAGTCAAGGACAATCTGTTTTTCATTAGGATGGACCCTAGGGGGCCATTTAATGTGAAACAAGGTGAACAAAAGATGGTCAACTTAGATAAAGCTCCTTTGTAGCTTAGATATTGTCCATCCTGGCTGCCCCAGAGACAGATAAACAAGATGGTATAAAAATCTGAAATCATGGGTCCCATAAATATATATTTCAGGCCAAAAAGAGGTCATACACACCATAACATGACTTCCATTCTTCTGGTCTCCTGCCTTCTGCAAAGCTCTCCTGGAAGGTTCCTGGGACCTGGATGCCAGGTGTAGATTGAGAATTGGCATGGACAAGATTTGGGGCAACATGAGACATGGATGGAAAAGAATATTTGTAGCTCAGGGTTGAATTGTGGAGTCCCTGGTGTTCTCCAAGGCTGTTGGTTGTTTTCATGCAGACGTTTCATGACCCCACTAGGGCACATTGTCAGTGCTACAAGAGAGTGGGTTGTGCAGAGGGGAGGAGGAGGAGGAAAGGCAATGACTGTGGGTCCTTGGTGCTATTTGAGCTTGGTGGTTATATTGTGGATCTTTTATCACCCAACTAGGTAATATGATCAATAGGAGGAGGAGTGAGAGGGAGACAACTGTGAGGTCCTTGGTGCTCTTTGAATTTGCTTGTTTTCTTGGAGGAGGAGGAGGAGGAAGAAGAAGAAGAAGAAGAAGAAGAAGAAGAAGAAGAAGAAGAAGAAGAAGAAGAAGAAGAAGAAGAAGAAGAAGAAGAAGAAGAAGAAGAAGAAGAAGAAGAAGCAGAAGAGGCAGAAGAAGAAGAAGAAGAAGAAGAAGAAGAAGAAGAAGAAGAAGAAGAAGAAGAAGAAGAAGAAGAAGAAGAAGAAGAAGAAGAGGAAGAGGAAAAGGAAGAGGAAGAAGAAGAAGAAGAAGAAGAAGAAGAAGAAGAAGAAGAAGAAGAAGAAGAAGAAGAAGAAGAAGAAGAAGAAGAAGAAGAAGAAGAAGAAGAAGAAGAAGAAGAAGAAGAAGAAGAAGAAGAAGAAGAAGAAGAAGAAGAAGAAGAAGAAGAAGAAGAATTGTGGTGTCCTCAGTCCTGTCTGAGCTTGGTTGTTTACTTATAGAGATTTCATGACCCAACTAGGTAACATCATCAGTGCTAGGAGCTACAAAACCCCTTCCTTTCTATAACTGGTGATATTACCTAGCTGGGTCATGAAATGTCTGCAAAAAAAACACACAACCAAGCTCAGGCAGCACCAAGGACCTTACAATTAGAACTATGGTCTATTTAAATTCTGCTTCATTGTGATGAATTTAGGGGTTTAGGATGGGTGAAAAAACACATGTAGAAATGAATGAAGTCAAGAAGCTCTCATTGTGAGCATATTGCTTTAAAATGAATAAATTTCCCCCAATTACGATCACCCTGTGTGGTTTCTCACTTATTAAATGCGGAATAACCAACTCTTAGTGTGAAGAAGCAAGTGGTATATCTTAATGTCTAGTCTGATGGGTTGCAATCCCAAAGTTGTTATGGAAACTTCATCCTGTAATGTCCTCTGGAGAATTCCTGTTTGTTTACAGAGATGTTGCGGTCACTAATCACAACTGAAAAAGTGGAAAATTGGTGTTTATGGATGCCTGGAAGACCACAGTGTAAATTGGGCTGGCAGAAAATGTTAGATTGATCATATTCATGTAATTATCTTGAAGGAAAAAAATAATGGAAGTTTTTCTGGCTCTTGCTTAATGCAGCTTTGAAGTAGAAGAAACAAGAATTAATTCAAGGAACTTGTCAGATTAAATCTATGCCCTCCAGCAATTAATTGAGTTTTCAGTCCTGCAAAGAAATTACCCAACTTTAATATGATTATTTTTTCCACGCTGTTGTGTTAGAACTAACAGCTTGACAAGGTCCAAATTGTTATAAACCCATCTGAACGTAGAGAAATGCCCAGCACAGCTGGGAACCAGTTTCCCTGTTAAAATGAGACACAATTTAACTTGTGTGTTTTAAGTAGCATAGCACTGTATTCTGGGCAATCACATGAAATATTAGTATCACTTTATAAAACTTGAGTAAAACCACACCTGGAATCCAGTTTTGGTCACTGCAAAGTTGAGAATTTGGAAAAAGAAAAGAGAACAGCAATTAAGATGATTAAGGGCCTGGAGACAAAAAAAAAAGTGTATGAGGAATGGTTGCAGGATTTGAGTTATGCCTAGTTTAATGAAGAGAACGACTAGGGGTGACATGATAGCAGTGTTCCAATATCTCAGGGGCTGCCCCAAAGAAGAGGGAGTCAAGCTCTTCTCCAAAGCCCCTGAGGGCAGGACAAGAAGCAACGGATGGAAAGTAATCAAGGATAGAAGCAACTTAGAACCAAGGAGAAATTTCCTGACAGTTAGAACAATTAATCCGTGGAACAATTTGCCTCCAGAAGTTGTGGAACACCAGAGGTCTTCAAGAAGTTGGACAGCCATTTGTCTGGAATGATATAGGGTTTCCCGTTTGAGCAAGAGGTTGGACTAGAAGACCTCCAAGGTCCCTTCCATTATTCTACAAACTCTGATCTAATTATGCACACATTTTTCCCTCTCTTAAATGAGAATTTTTTCTGCCTTTAATGGAGTTCAGAATCGAATTCGGCCAGCTTCAAACTGGATTGTAATGGAGAGTGAAACCACAGACTACACAGCTGACTTTGTGGTGTGTTGTCTTGCATAAATCGGTCTTGTGAACTGTTACAACAAGGTTTCTAAAACTTCACAACATTTAAGACATCAAATCCCAGAATTCCCCAACCAATTTATTTTCGTTTGAAGTTATAACATTGAAAAAAGTTACTCATGACACTTATAATAGTTGCAACATCTCCATGGTCACGTGATCAAAATCCAAGCACTTGGCAACTGTCTCGTATTTATGACAGTTGCAGTGTCGTGGGGGTCACGTTGATCCCCTTTGGCGATCTGACAAGTAAAGTCAAAGGGAAAACCAGATTCACAACAGCCGTGTTACTAACTTAAGAAGTGCAGTGGTTCTTCACAACTGTTGCAAAAAAGGTTGTAAAACGGGGCAAAACTCACTTAGCAACTATACCGCTTAGCAATAGAAATTACGGGCTCTATTCTGGTTGTAAGTCAAGGACTACCTGCTATCATGATGGTTGTGGCATCCCAGGGTCATTTTTGTGATCTACCCAGCTGGCTAATGAGAAGCAAAATGTTTCGGGAAGGCCAGACTGGCTGAACGACCATGTGATTCACTTAGCAACTGCAGGGATTTGCTTTACAATCGGGGCCCAAAAGGTCACCAAAACCAGGCATGGCTCACTCCAGCAGGCCTGATCTTCTAGGGCTGTGATGGCAAGCCTACAGCACATGAGCCGCAGCCAAACATATCTGCACTGTCCATGCACGTGTCTCCCAGTTGATTTTCGGCCTGTTTGAGGCCTTTTTCAGCCTCTCAGAGGCTCAAGGGAAGCCTTTGCAGCCACAGGAGGCTGAAAAACGGGCCTTCCAGAAATACCAGAAGTGCTGAAATGGGCCCGTTTTTTGGCCTCCAAAGGCTGCAGAGGCTTCCCTTGAGCCTCCTGGAGAGCGAAAAAGGCCTCAAACAGGCCGAAAATCAGCTGGGAAGTTCACACATACACAGTGCAGGTAAGGGGTGGGACGGGGTTGTCAGCATTCCAGCAACCTTCCATTCCAATCAATAACTTCTCAAAAGTTCCTTTTATTTGGATAGTAACTGACACAACTGTGGAATCCCAAAAACTACAAATCCACCCCCTGCACCCATCAATCACATTGCATGGCCCAATCACCATCCGTCCCAAGTTAAGACTTCCTCCCACTTATGCGCAAAACAACCTGACCTTGAATCAGAAAAATGATTTTATTATGTCTAACTAGATATACTCCAATCAATTCCCCCCTCCCACTTTCGCAGGCTCAACTGTGGCAGCCTGGGAGCATCAGATCTTAATATGACTTCCAAAGCTGACAATGGTGAGGAGGTGGTGGACTTCTGGTCAAATCACTTTTGTTTGTTTGTTTAATTGAAGCGAACTTAAGCTCAAATCCAACAAAGAATTAGAATCAGAAAAAGGGGCCTGTCTCTAGTTTACATATTTACCATTGAAAGAGAGTAAAGAATATATTATTTTATTGTTTGTTGTGCTGCTCTACTTCCCACATACCCACACACACACATGCATGTATGGCAAAAGATTTATCGGTGTTTATTCACACACACCCCAAACAAGACCTCGGAATGCATCCCCTGTTGCATAGGTCCAGATTCCGAACTCAGCACCGCAAGAGACAGAAAGTAACCGAGTCCGATGGGCACACCCCAAGTCCAGGAAAGCAGTCTACTATTCAAATGGATCAGGATATCATGGCACAAGCACATGGAACTGGGCACAGCAACACTCAAGTATTCTGACCCAGCTTCCCAAACATGACAAACCCTCTGAAGTTAACTTGAAAATTCCTTTACTTTATTGTCACTGCATCTCGTACAATGAAATCAAACACCATCTTCAGTGCATATTGTGACCATGAAAATAAACATAAACACACACCCTTCACCCTTCACACATTGAACCGGAAACCCCCCCGGCACCGCACCAACAGTGCACTATACAGCAGAATTCAAAAGAGCTACTGCCCTGGGATAGAAGCAGTTTTTCAGCCTGTTTGTTCTTGTTTTTATTGTTCTGTACCATCTGCCAGATGGTAATAGTTCAAAAAAAGGGTGCCCAGGATGAGATGGATCTTTGAGAATGTTTTCAACTTTCTTAAGGCAGCGGGAGCTATAAAGCTCTTCCAAAGAGGGGAGAGGGCAACCCATGGTCTTCTGGGCAATGACATTAACCCTCTGGAATGCTTTCCTATCTGCCACTGTGCAATTGGCAAACCATACAGAGGTGCAGTAAGCTAAAATACTCTCTATGGTGCAGCAGTAGAAGGTCACCAGCAGTTTCTCATTCAGTTGTTGTTTTCAGAGAAGCTTTATTAGGGGTACCAGCAGCCCCAGGCAAAAAGTTTGTCTCTCAACGCAAGCTAACAATTCTGTCTGGCAGGGAGATGAATAGTTGTCTGTCACATCTATTCATCTCCGCCCCCTTCCTTTTATCCCCAGAGCTAGGGTGGGGCTTCGCTAGCACTGGTGGCTCTCCCATCCCAAGGACCAGCCCATAGATTTCCACTACTCTCCTCTCTTCTGCCTTCTGACTATCCATGCATCATGCCCTGGATCCAGCTGTTCCTCCTCTTCCTCATCAGCCACCTCCAGACCTGGGGGGCTGTTGACTCTCCATGTGAGGGCTGATGGACAGCTCAGGTTCCGCCTCTCTCTCTCTCTTTGCCAGTTCCATTTCCTTTTCCCCCTCGGAGGTCCCAGGTTGCCCTGATGGTGATCCTGACTCCCACACCTCCTCCTCCTCCTCCTCCTCCTCTGATTCGGCTGCTGGAGGGGCTGGCAGCTGACAGGCTACAACACCAAGTTTCTCCCCAAGCAAGCAGATGCAACACCTGGAAACAATCAGCCGACCAGGATCAGGAACGCAGCCAGGTGTGTGGAAAGTGCTGTGCAGCTGGTTCCATGGACATGGAGGTGACTTCTTCCAGCTCCTGTGGCACCTCAACTTTGCTTGGCTATCCCCTTCCAGCTCAGCAATGAGCTTAAGTGCCACTTCAGGCCCACCACCTGGCTCTCCTTCCAGCCAGATGAACTGCAGCGAAGGGCTTTTGTTGATGTTTGCTGAACAAACTGAGTTCCACCTGCTGTCCCAAGTCCACTCTTCTGTCAATTCCAGAGGGCATTCAGCAGGTTATGTCTAGTTGTGGAGAACCGGTAGCAGAAATTTTGAGTAGTTTTGGAGAACCGGCCAATACTGCTTCTGACTGGCCCCGCCCCCATCTATTCTCCGCCTCCCAAGTCCCAGCTGGTTGGCTGGGTCTTCTTTGGTTGTCCTGCACAGGAGAACAGAGCTGGAAATCAGGTTAGTGGGGTAGGGAGGGAAGGGGGATTGCGGATTAATCTTCCCCTGCCATGCCCACCAAGCCACACCCACAGAACTGGCAGTACATTTTTTTTGAATCCCACCACTGGACAATTCCCAAGGTCATTGGGTCTCCAGAAAAAAAATCCCAGTGCACAACCTATGACAGGGATCTCCACAGGCCACAGGCTATGGCCAATTCAGAACCGGATCATGCAAGAGCTACATTCATGTGAATGGTGCCCCAAAGGCTTCTCCGTGCAAAAAAGCTTCTGCTTATAAGCGTTATGTGCTTGATGCTCGAAGCATTGTTAGAGACCCCACACACCCACTTCACGGTCTGTTTCCATTGCTCCCCTCTGGGAGGAGGTTCCAAACTATGTCAGAAATGTTGTAGGGTCTTCTGCTTAGGTAGGGGGTTGGACTAGATGACCTACAAGGTCCCTTTCAACTGTTATTATCTGTTATCTGTTATATCAGGACTGATTGCCAGATTCTGTAACAGCTATATATCTGTCTTGTAAACTCACAGGATTCTTTTTCAGGCATATGTATACATTTGAACTAGACTTTGATGTTTCTGTGTGTGTGTGTGTGTGTGTGTGTGTGAAGGAGGAGAGGTGCGGTGACCTGAAGCAAGCTCTCACCTCATGATCAGGAGACTGTGAGTTCAATCCTAGGTAGAGGCAGATATGTCTCTTTCTGGGCACACTGAGAATATATCTGCTGAGCAAAACTCCACACTAGCAACAGGAAGGGCATCCAGCCATTAAAACTCTGCTAGCTCCATTCAGTTGCCCAGACTCCACTCTGCGAGGGATTACGGGGTCATTAAAAAGTGATGATACATGTGTGTGTATATATAAGTATATGCATAATAGTTGTTTATTGACAGCTGAATGCAATACATTTCATTTTAATGCATGCTGATTAGTGTACATTTATAGTGACAATAAATTTATTGTATTGAATTATATTGTATTGAGGGGTGGGCTGCTGGGGGCTCAGGAGAGCCCTTAGCTAAGACTCTGCAGGGCTCGGAGAGCCCCCACTAACTTCAAAAAGACAAGCAGCAAAGGAAAGCTCTTAGCAGGCTTAATTGAACTTCTGGGCATTCAGCCAAGAGCATTTCACACCTCGTAAAAATGTTGCAAGCTAGATAAACAATCTACTCAGCACTTGCCAAGGGACAGCCATGGGGAAAATCAGATGACATAGCCACCAGCCTCTGAGGGGATTAATTCCCAAATAATAACAATCACATCACTCACCAAAAACTCCCCTAAAGACTCCAAGATCCCTCTCACAGTCACTGCTAGTAAGCCTGGTTTCACCCAGTCTTTTATTTAAGTATTAAATGCATGAAATAATAAACAACTTTTTGGTGTATTATCTTTTTTTTAGGTGACAATCGCATGACCACTCAACCACGCCCACCCAGCCAGTCATTAGGGCAGAGAGCCCCTTGCTAAAGAATGTGAAGATTGCATTGCTCCTGATTGCATTGCATTCCATTCCATTCTAAACAGTCGAAAGTCTTTGGAGAAGTAATTTAGCATTGCTTCAGACTTTCTGTCCCTTTGCAAAAGCTTTTGGCACAGAGATGCCTGGTAGAGTGCAAAACTGTGTCCCAAACTGTGCTTCTCTTGTCTCGTGCATTGAGTGGAACTATGCGTGCATCCACATGCATGCCCCCAACCCATCACTCACAACCACACAGCTGGGCCACCAAACCACAAAGGTTGGGACCACTGATGTATATGTGTGTCCTTCCAGGAGAATCCTTGAACTGGTGAGATTTTGAGAAAGATAAAGCAGAGAGACACTAGAGGGCGACCTGTCCTTTAGAGATGGCTTTGGGAAGGTAGGTTAACAGCTTATCCTCTTTCAGCAGCTCTTGCAAAATAATTTGGAGGG
>CM066343.1:168676287-168681970 GCA_033807585.1 Hydrophis major
AGTGCTTTTCTTCCTTTCTTAGAAGGGGTTTTTGAAAAAAAAGGAAGGTAATTTTACTTTGTCATCAAGGGTTGGCCCCATCAAGTAGATCAGACCAGGGCATCAACTTCCCAAGAAGGCTCAAGTTATTTTGATGGAGGGTGGGGTGAGGGAAGGGGATTCTTAACTTAGGAACACAACTGAGCCCAAAATTTCCATTGCTAAGCGAGACAGTTGTTGAGGGGCTTTTGCCCTATTATACGACCTTCCTCACCACATTTCGTTAAGTGAATCACTGCCATTGTGACGTTAGCCACATGGCTGTTCAGCGAATGTGGCTCCCCCCCCCAATCTGGACTTTTGCTTTTCAGAAGGTTGCAAAACGTGATTGTGTGGCTTTGGGGTGCTGCAACTGTCATAAATACATGCCAAATGTCGATCATGTGACACCGGGGACACTGCAACTGTCATAAATATGAGTCAGTTGCCAATTGTCTGAATTTTGATCACGTCACCATGGGGGATGCTAAAACGGTTGTGTGAAAACTGGTCATAAGTCACTTTATTTCAGTACCGTTGTAACGTTGAACGGTCACTAAATGAACTGTTATAAGTGGAGGACTGCATTGAAGTTGGCTAGAAGCACAGAGTCTTGCAAGCTCTGCCTCAACCGCAGGAACCGTGAGACGGCCGAGGCGTCCTAATGAATTACTGCTTAACCTTGAGCCAACCCTGTGCTGCAGCTGCGCAAAAGGCCAATGCAATCCTAGATTGCATCAACCGAGGGATAGAATTGAGATCACAGGAAGGGACGGTAATAATTTATACGGCTTTGGTAAGTCTTCTTAAAAACCTCCAGTGTTGGAGCACCTATAACTTCTGTAGGGAAATCATTCCACTCTTCTTCTTCTTCCTCCTCCTCCTCTTCCTCCCCCTTCTTCTTCCTCCTCTTCCTCTCCCTCTTCCTTCTTCTTCCTCCTTCTCCTTTTCCTCCTCCTCCTTCTTCCTCCTCCTCTTCCTCCTCTTCTTCCTCTTCCTCTTCCTCTCCTCTTCTTCTTCCTTCTCCCTCCTCCTCCTTCTCCCTCCTCCTCCTCCTCCTCCTCCTCCTCTTCCTCCTCTTCCTCCTCCTCCTTTTCTTCCTCTTCTTCCTCTTTCTCCTCTTCCTGCTCCTCCTCTTCTTCCTCTTCTTCCTCCTCCTTCCTCTTCCTCTTCCTCCACCTCCTCCTCTTCCTCCTCCTCCTTTTCTTCCTCTTCTTCCTCTTTCTCCTCTTCCTGCTCCTCCTCTTCTTCTTCCTCCTCCTCCTCCTCCTCTTCCTCTTCCTCTTCCTCCCTCCTCCTCCTCCTCTTCCTCCTCTTCCTCCTCCTCCTTTTCTTCCTCTTCTTCCTCTTTCTCCTCTTCCTGCTCCTCCTCTTCTCCTTCTTCCTCCTCCTCTTCCTCTTCCTCTTCCTCCACCTCCTCCTCTTCCTCCTCCTCCTTTTCTTCCTCTTCTTCCTCTTTCTCCTCTTCTGCTCCTCCTCTTCTCCTTCTTCCTCCTCCTCCTCCTCCTCCTCCTCCTCCTCCTCCTCCTTCCTCCTCCTCCTCCTCCTCCTCCTCCCGGATTTTGGATATCCAGGGAAAAAAAACCCTATCAAGATACTGATGTAGGGGAGTATAGTACTCATCAATGGACACTGCGGGTCAGAATAACAGCCTGTAAGACTTGGAAGGGACCTTCGAGGTCTTCTAGCCCAACCCATTGCTCAAGTGGGAAGCCCTCTATCATTCCAGACAAATGGCTGTCCAACCTTTTCTTGAAGACCTCTAGGAATGGAGCACCCACCACTTCCAGAGGCAAGTTGTTCCACTGGTTAATTGTTCTCCCTGTCAGGAAATTCCTCCTTAATTCCAGGTTGCTTCTCTCCTGGATTAGTTTCCATCCGTTGCTTCATATCCTGCCCTCAGGTGCTCTGGAGAATAGCTTGACCCCCTCCTCCTCTCTGTGGCAGCCCCTGAGATATTCGAAGACTGCTATCCCGTCAGTTTTAGTCTTCTCTTCGTTAGACTAGCCATGCCCCAGTTCCTACAACCGTTCTTCATATGTTTTCAGTTCCCTAATCATCCTGGTTGCTCTTCTTTGCACTTTTTCTAGAGTTTCAACATCTTTTTTGCATCATGGCAATCAAAATATTGAAATATTCTTATCTTATAAAGTGGTAGTAATCACGCAACCTCGATTCTATCCCTCTGTTAATGCAGCCTAGAACTGTGTTGGCTTTTTTGGCTGCTGCAGCCACACGGGTGGCTCCTATTTAAGCGATTGTCCACTAGGGCTTCAAGATCCCTCTGATACTAGTATTGAACCAGATATCACTATAATATACTATAATATACTGGTGTGTTTGGTTTTTCTTGCCTAAACGTAAAACCTTAGTTTTCTCACCACTGAATTGCATTTTGTTGGATAGCGCCCAGAGTTCAAATCCATCTGGATCTTGAGCCTATCTTCTGGGGTGTTGGCTATTCTTACCAGCTGCAAATTTGATTAGTTTCCCTTCTATCTCTTCATCTAAATAATTGATGGGATATTGAAAAGTACTGGGCCTAGATAGTTAGAAAGAGCCTTGTGGTACCCCACTTTATACTTTCCTCCATGTAGAAGGGATACTTGGAATTCCGCATCCAGTTTTGGTCGCCATGATATGAAAAAGGTGTTTCAGACTCTAGAAAGAGTGCAGAAAAGAGCAACAAAGAGGATTAGGGGACTGGAGGCTAAACTATCAAGGCCTTCATCAGAAATCTGGATCTTTGCATATTGTGTCCAAAGTTGGATAATTCGAATCTGGTCATTCCCAACGAATCTTTCAGTTCACTTGCCAAACATCAAGATAAACTTCTTTGGCCAAATGCATGCATCACTGGAAAATGGTCAGAAAGGCAGAGACCAACAACACAAGCAGCCATATAGATTGAGTCATATACTTTACAGGGAACGTGATCTGAGATGCTTGCCAGTCTATTTCCAAGCCTAAATCAGATGCTAAATTATGGCTGATAATTTTGCTTGCTTGTTCCAGTTTGTAAACCAGCCAGCCAGTTTCTCTTAGTGCCTTGATCTACTGGTACCATGCAGCCAAAATGAACCAAGCTCTCTCCCCATTCCCTCCTACCTCCCACCCCCAAAAAACCCTCCAGCTAATTCAACTCTTCATGGAGTTCCTATGGCTTTTCTGCAAATTTTATTTATATTTTGTTTTTACTGGCCATAAAAATACAATACTAGGCTGCATTATATAGAATCGAGATCATGTAAAGGGTTAATACTGCTTTATGAGGGTATACTTGGAATATGGCATCCAGTTTTTATTGCCATGATGTAAAAAAGATGTTGAGATTAAAGAAAGAGTGCAAAGAAGAGCTACAAAGATGATTAGGGGACTGGAGGCTAAAATATAAGAAGAATTGTTGCAGGAATTGGATATGTCTAGTTTTTATGAAAAGAAGGACTAGAGGTGACAGGATAGCAGTCTTCACATTTTTTTACATATTCCTCCTCCTCCTCCCCTTTCTCCTCCTCCTCCTCCTCCAATTGTTAAATTTGCAGTGGTCAGCCATTTTACAATCACATTATGTGATTAAAGATGAGCTGCAAACAGTTCTCTGGTTATCGAAATGCATAAATAAAAGAAGCATTGTATTCCCTGAGCTGCTATGCCAAAGCTTTAGTGCCTTGAAAAATTTCCTTCTGTATTTTTTCTTCTTCTAAATAATGATTCTAATAAATGTTTCAAACTACTGCTCTCTCTGTTTCTGTGTGTATGTGCTTATATGTTCCTGATCAATGTTTGTTATGTACTTAATTCTCAGCAAGCGATGATATACCATGCCTTAAATAGCTGTAGTGTACACTATAGAATAATAATATGGAAAAACCCCACCCTGACCACTTCTAAAACAAGAATTGATTCTAAATTTCAGCAGAAATTCTCAGCTGTGCTTCACATTCCAATGAAATCTGTTCAGAGCATCACCTTGAGTTTTGCTGAATTCTAGGCAGGCCCAGCAAAACAGCATAGAATCCTTGAATTGGAAGGGATCCTTGGGGTCATCTAGTCCAACCCGCTCCTCAAGGGCGGAGAATCCAAATCAAAGGAACTCCTCAGGAGGCTTTTATGCTGGTCAGCTGCCCCTGTGTGGTTGTTAAGCATATTGGGCTCTTCCAATTGACTGATTTTCAAAAGGTCACCAAAGGGGATCATACGGCCCCTGGACACTGCAAATGTCATAAGTATGAATCAATTGCCAAACATTTGAATTTTGATTCCCCACAGTTCTACCCTGAGCTACTGATATTCTCCCAGCCTTCTGTTCATTTTCTTGTGTTTACAAAATTGGTGAAAGTGATACAAATGAAAAACTGTGGCAGTCCTTGATGCTCTCTGAACGTGGTTGTTTCGTTGCAGATGTTTCATGAATATTATCAGTGGCAGAATGGAGTGGGATTTGTGGAGAGGAGGAGGACGAGGAGGAGGAAGAAGAAGAAGAAGAAGAAGAAGAAGAAGAAGAAGAAGAAGAAGAGAAGAAGAAGAAGAAGAAGAAGAAGAAGAAGAAGAGGAGGAGGAGGAGGAGGAGGAGGAGGAGGAGGAGGAGGAGGAGGAGGAGGAGGAGGAGGAGGAGGAGGAGGAGGCAGAAAAAGGAGTAGGAAGAGGAAGAGGAAGAGGAGGAAGAAGAAAAAGAGAAGGGAGGAGAGGGAGGGAGAAGATGAAGAAGATTAAGAAGAGGAGGAGGAAGATGAAGGAGAAGAAGAAGAAGAAGGAGAAGGAGGAGAAGGAGAAGGAGAGAAGAAAAGAAGGAGGAGGAAGAGAATGATAAGGAGGAGGAGAAGGAGAAGAAGAAGAAGAAGAAGAAGAAGAGGGGGGAGGAGGAGGAGGAGGAGGAGGAAGAAAAGAAGGAAGGAGGAGGAGAAGGAAGATGAAGAAGATGAAGAAGAAGAGGAGGAGGAGGAGGAAGATGATGAAGAAGATGATGAAGATGAAGAAGAGAGGAGGGAGGAGGAGATAGAAAAAGGAGGAGGAAGAGGAAGAGGAGGAAGAAGAAACAAAAGAAAGAAGAAAGAGGTGGAGGAGGAGAAGGAGGAGGAGGAGGAGGAAAAGAAGAGGAGGAGGATATTTTGAGGCTCTTGATCCTCTCTGAATTTGGTTGTTTTCTCGCAGACATTACATGACCCGACTAGGTCACATCATCAGAGTTAGAAGGAAATGGGTTTGGGGGAGGAGAACTGTAGAAAGTCCTTGGTGCTCTCTGAGCTTTGTTGTTTTCTTGTAGACATTTCATGACCCAGCTAGGGAACATCATCAGGGCTACCATGAATTAAAGTCACCAGTTTCTTTCACTCATGATGCTCCATCCTGAACTGGAGAAACCGAAGCAGGCTACTTACACCACACCTATTTTGGACCCAACCCAGAGATTAGTGAGATAAATTTTCAAGCTAAATTTTGGGGCATCTCAACCAAAGCCTCCAAAGCCTCAAACAGATGCCCCAAAGCCACAATATTTATCATTTTAAAAAGCAAAAACTAGCGAGCCATGGACCTCGGTTTCTTTCTTTCTTCTTTCTTTCTTTCTTTCTTTCTTTCTTTCTTTCTTTCTTTCTTTCTTTCTTTCTTTCTTTCTTTCTTTCTCTCTTCTCTCTCTCTCTCTCTCTCCCTCCCTCCCTCCCCTCCC
>CM066343.1:168682070-168887140 GCA_033807585.1 Hydrophis major
CTAAAAGATTTTTTCTGAAGATTGTCTGATCCCGGGTTAGAACTCTTCACACAGACACAAATTCAAATATCATATTCACCCCATATATCCTTCCATATCTTATTATCATTTTCTTTTTTATATATATATATATAAAAACCATTTTTATAAAAACAATGCACAAAGAATCAAGGCATAATAGCTTATAAATTCTTTTCTAGGAAAAAATAATAGTAAAAAATCAATAGAGCATAACAATTCCAAATTATAGTATCAATACTTTATCTATTTAACTTCATATCTTATCCCTACTTCTCCTTTTCATCCAAATTATTTCTTGTTAATTAAAATTTTATTGCCTTTTATCAATATACAAAATCCAAAAAAAAACCATAACAAAGCCTTTATATATCCTTCCATATCTTATTACCATTTTCAATAACATTCTTTGTCTGTTCTATTTCCAACTATCCATTCATCTTTTTTCTTTTACTATACTTCTCCTATACACCAATTGGAGTAACATCTATAACTCATTACCCAAACTTAAGAGTACCTCGTGTAACAATTTTTCTTGGGATTCTGTTTAAAAGATTCTAAAATTACATAATGAATTTTATACTCTAAATACACATATAAAAACACAAACCCATGTACCCTCCAGAATCCCTCTCTTATCCTAAATTAAATTCACCCATTGTCTCTAAATAAACTTTTTTTCTTTAGATCTTGCTTCCCCCCCACCAAGTCCTCTCCTCCCCTCTTTTCTCTCCTGCTTATTCTTCTCCTTGCCCTTTTTACCCCTTTGTTTTTTCTCCTCTCTTTTTCCACTCCTTTTCCTTTGCTTTCTAACCTTGCCTCCACCTTTTCGCTCATTTTTCTCTCCTTTGGTTGTTTTTTACAATTCTTAAAATCCCCTTTTTCTTATCCCTTTTTCTCCTCCTCTCCGGAAGGGACCCATTGTTCATCAAAGATGGCTTCTTCTTCCTCTTCTTCCTTGTCCCAGTCCTTCTGCTGCGTAATCAACTTTTCATAAGTAACATAACGCCATTTCCAAGAATTGAAACAAAGCGCCCAAAGAATCTTCCTTTTTATATTTTTGATATTCAGTCTTTAGTTCATCCACAAACAATGCCATTATGAAAAGAGAAACTTTTCCCAAAACAACCACCAGTATTTTTAATCAAAAACAATTAAAAAAAAAAATTCCAAAAGTTAATACTTTTCTTCCTTCTTCTCTTTCTCTTTCTGGGGTTAATGTTTAGTCAAAGAGGTCCAATTACCATATATCTTTCTTTGGGATTCTAGGCAATCTCCTCCTTTTTCAGCTTCTGTCCTCCAATTTTTTTTCCCTCTCCCTTCCCACTTAAAATGTCAATTTTAAATAATCAGAAATCCATACCTCCAACAAGGGTTTCCAATTTCTTAAATTTTTCAATGTCCAAAAATCCTTTTGTTCCTTAGCTTCAACTCTCAAAACAATTCACTTTGATGTCCAATATATCCAAACATTTCTGCTGTTTCCATGGGGTGGGAGAGTGAAGAAAAAACGAAAGTTCCCTTTAACAGCTTCTCCGCCGCTTTCGCTCTTCTTAGGGATACAATGTATCCTCCAGCAATTCAAACAGCTCAATTCCAGGCAATTTAAAGGATGTTACTTGACCCGGCTCAGACAAAACTTTCACTCTTCACATTTCCTCCAGCGCAATCTTACCTGGTTGCTGGCTTCTTCGTGGCGGCCATTGCTGACCGGCCGCTCCCACCGCCTTGGGAAAAAGGGGTTTTTCCGGAGAAGGGGGGGGGTCTGCGACACCCCCACCTCCCTGTCCGACTCCCCTCTCTCTTCAGCTGTCCCTACAGGGCAGCCATATCCCCCTGACCCATCTGGGTCGGGGGTACCTCGACGGCTAGCACAGCAGGAATCACGAGCTGTCGCGAATTCCTGCTGCCCCGAAGCCACGCGAAACCGGAAACCCTAATGTGTGATATTCTTATGTACTGTATATGGGAATATATATGGGAACATTAATGTATTGTCAGATTTGATAAGAAGAATATCATTTATAATGTTTAAATAATTGAAATATGCACCGAAGTCGATGTACGATTGAAATGGAATGATATGTTGTATATAAAAAAAAACAATTAAAAAATTATTTAACAAGCTGGGACAGCAAAAACAAAACACAAGCAATCCTTGACTTAGAACTATTCATTCAGGGACCATTCATAGTTACAACTGTACTGGGGGGGGAAAGGGACTTAACAATCGGTCCTCATGCTTATAACCATTGCAGCATCTCCCTGATCTCGTGATCAAAATTCAGATACTTGGCAATTGTCTTATATTTATGATGGTTGCAGCATCCCGGGGTCATGTGATGTCATTTGGGACCTTCCCAGCCAGCTTCCAATAAGCAAATTTGACGGAAGAAGCCAGATTCACTCAACAATGGCCTTGCTTAGCAAAGGAGATTCAGTGGCCAATTGTGGTCATAAATCTAGGACTGCTTCTAACATGAAAACCAATCATGGGACAAACCTCATTAAAATCTGGGGTGTTGTTAATTAAAGCAATGAGGCTGGCTGGGGAATTCTGGGAGTTGAGGTCCATCCATCTTAAAGAGGCCAACTTTGAAATGCACAAAGTTAGATTGAGCTTAGCATAAGAGACTCAAAATTTGACAGTTTTAAAAATTGTGAACTGCCCTACCCTAGGAGTTCCAGCAGCAGCAGCAGCAGCAGCAGCAGTAGTAGTAGTGGTAATAGTAGTAGTAGTAATAGTAGTAATAGTAGTAGTAGTAGTTGTTGTGGTGGTTGTGGTTCTTCTTCTTCCCCTTCTTCTCCCTCTTCCTCCTCCTCCTCCTCCTCCTCTTCTTCTTCTTCTTCTTCTTCTTCTTCTTCTTCTTCTTCTTCTTCTTCTTCTTCTTCTTCTTCTTCTTCTTCTTCTTCTTCTTCTTCTTCTTCTTCTTCTTCTTCTTCTTCTTCTTCCCCTTATTCTCCCTCTTCCTCCTCCTCTTCTTCTTCTTCTTCTTCTTCTTCTTCTTCTTCTTCTTCTTCTTCTTCTTCTTCTTCTTCGTCTTCTTCTTCTTCCTCCTCCTCCTCCTCCTCCTCCTCCTCCTCCTCCTCCTCCTCCTCCTCTTCCTCTTCTTCTTCTTGCTCTTCCTCCTCTGCCTCTTCTTCTTCTTTCTCCTCTTCCTCTTCCTTCTCCTCCCTCCTCTTTCTCCTCCTGCTCTCCTCCTCCTCCTCCTTTGGCTCCTTCTCCATCTCCTCCATCTCCTTCCTTCCGTCCATCCATCCACCTTTCCCTGTATTAAAGAATTAAGTGAGGTGGGTTTTTTCCCCTTTGATGGATTAAATAGGTTGACTCTTATGTTGACGCTCCTCAGGGGCCTTTTTCTGCTTTCTGCACAGAGGTGGATTTATAAACTGTACAGATGCAGATAGATAACTCAACAAGACGTCCATAACAAAGTACATTTATTGGTTCATCAAGTATCCTCATAACTCATATTTGTGATGAAGTTCTTCTTTAATGACCAATGCTTTGTATATCTGCCTTGTAGTAAAACATGGTTATCTTCTAACCCATCTCGTAGTGATAGAAAGAAGCTGTCATCAGTTCATGAGTTCAAGCAAGAATGAGGAAAACTCCCCCAACCCCTTGAGGGTGAATTTAGTGACCAATCAGGATTACAGATGTGGTCACATGATAATGACTGCATTTCCCAAGACACCTTTAACTACATTTACCAAGATGTATTCCCTTAAGGGGACAGCTCATAATTCCTAAGTAACTATCCAATTTCCATAGACTGGCTGGGACAGCACAGGCCTTCTCCTTCAATCTTCCAACAACGGAGTCATAATTCCTGTAACCATGCTGGGGAATTGTGGGAGTTGAACTCCCCAGTCTTAAACTACCAAGTTTGGAGACTCCTTATAGGTTGCATCCACTTCCTTACCCTCTCTGTTCTTCTTTCTTCTTCTGACTCCAATCTGATGCAATGATCAGGGAGTTAGTTCTTATTTTCTCTCCTGGATGGAGGAGAGAGACATTACATTATAAGCTCTTAGCTTCAACAGTACATTATAACAGTACATTATAAGCTCTTAGCTTCAACAGCAATTTGGGTTGCCTTTCTCTCTCCCCCACCCCTCTAATTTCCTAACTACAGTTTGTCCTTGCTTTCCTTTCATGTCAGCCCAATCTTGAGAATATAGATAATGCTCAACTTACGACGAGAATAGAGGCCGAAATTGGCAGTTACTAAGCCAGGCAATTGGCAGTTGTGTCTCATTTTATGACTTTGTTTTTGCCACAGTTCTTAAGCAAATCACTGTGGTTGTTAAGTGAATCATGCACTCATTAAATGGATCCGGCTTTCCCTTTCGGCTTTGCTTGTCGGAAACTGGTTGCAAATGATGATCAGTTGACCCTGGGACACTGCAATTGTCATAAATGCATGCCAATTATACCAAGCACTTAAATTTTGATCACCTGACCATGGAGATACTGTATAATGGTTGTAAGTGTGATGATGATGATGATGATGATGATGATGATGATGATGATGATAATAATAATAATAATAATAATAATAATAATAATAATAATAATAACAACAACAACAACAACAACAACAGCAGCAGCAGCAGCCGTACCTGGTGACAGCAGAATCAATGAGAAACAACTTAAATCACCAAATATCAGGACTTGACAATCGAACTGCAGAGACTCTGGCATAAACCAGTGCAGGTAGTTCCAGTGGCACTTGGCACACTGGGTGCTGCTGTGCCTAAAGACCTAGGCAAGCACTTGAAAACAATTGGCGCTGACAAGATCACCATTGGTCAGCTGCAGAAGGCCACCTTACTGGGATCTGCTCGCATAATCCACCGATACATCACACAGTCCTAAATGCTTGGGAAGTTTTTGACGAGTGATTTCTTTTTATTGTATGTATCTGGTAAGATTCCCAATAAAAAGAACTCCGGTTTCAAATCTATATGTTTCTTTATCATTTTTTCCAACCACATGCGAATTTTAGTCCAACATTTTCTAGCGTTCTCACAAGTCCACCACATATGGTAATATGAGCCAGGTATCTGATGACATTTCCAGCATTTTTCAGATTTATTCTTGAACATTCTTGCTATTCTCGTTGGGGGAAAGTGCCACCTGTAAAACATCTTATACAAATTTTCTTTATATGCTGTTGACATTGTCATTTTATAATTTTGAGACCACAATTTTTGCCATTTCTCTAGATCAATCCCATATCCAAAATTCTTCCCCCAAACAATCATAGTTTCTTTAACTTGTTCTTCCTCTAACTTAATTCCCAGTAGATAACCATATAATTTTTTTAATCACCTTCTCATCAGTACCCGTCAAGATCTTATCTAGATCTGTCTATTTATCGCAGAATCCCTCCGTTTTAGAATCTTCATCATACCTTGAATGTATTTGCGCATATGAAAACCAATTCATCTTTATATCTTGTTCCTCTAACTTTTGTATCGATTTAAGTGCACCCTTTTCATCCAATAGTTCCCCATATAACTGTTTGTTCCTTCTTATAAATTATAGGATAGGAAAATGCTTCAATAGTTGATAACCAAACTGGAATTTTCAAATAACATTGTCTTTTTATCTTCTCCCAGTTTAACCACAAAGACTCCCGCATATAATGTCTTCTAAAATAACCCTGTGTTTTAGTTCCTTTATACCATAAAAAAGCATGCCAAACCAATAGCAAAGCATGACCTTCTAGTGTCAACAATCTAGTCTTTCTTAATGTTATCCATTCCTTGACCCACATCAAATTTGCAGCTTGGTGGTACAATTCCCAATTGGGCAGGCCAAAACCTCCTCTAATTCTAGCGTCTTGCAAAAGCTTTAGCTTTATTCTCGCTTTTTTACCTTGCCATATATACTTCAACACAATTTTATTTAAATCTTCAAAATAGTCTTTTCCAAGCCTTATGGGTATTGTTTGAAACAGAAATAAAATTCTGGGTAAAATATTCATCTTGATTGTTGAAATTCTCCCTATTAATGACAATTGTAAGTTTTCCCATTTCTTCAAATCTAAAGCTATCTGTTGTTTAAGTTTAATATAATTATTCTCTTTTTGTTAAGTTTGCGCATGGGCACAAGAAGTGGAGACGAGACAATGAACAGTGAACTTCAACTCTTTATTTAACATGGTGTAACAGAGCGAGCCTACGGCCACAATGGCCCCTTTATATAGGCAAGCTTTTGATTAAACAGCCAATGAGAAACCAGAAGCGTTAGCTCCCTTAACCAATGAGATAGCCAATCAGATTCTCCTGAATGGACCAATCCGATGTTGCTATTATCAGCCAATCAGAAGTGCAGGGCCAGAACCCTGCACTTTACTTTAAGGTTTTAATAATTTTTATTCAAGCACTTTTATTAATTCACAACACCCCTTCCCCCCGGGTTCTGTTTAAGGGGTGCAGTGATGTAGTCTTTGAGGTAGGCCTGTTGTTTCAATTGTCTATTTGATTTACGTTGTCCTCCCGGTATTTGTGTATAGTCTTGTTGGGATAGGACGTTATCTGGCGAACAGGGTGCCTCCAGTTCTTCATCTAAAGTTTCGTTGCCGCTAATGTCCTCAGTGTCCCTTTGAGGCAAGCTTACCCCTGTCCCTGATCCTTCTTCACGTGTTGTGTCTGAATGGTCATTTCTTCCGCTTGTGCTTTCTGCCATTTCGAACTCAGCCTCCTCGGCGTCTCCTCCCCCCACAGTTTGGAAATCACTGGAATCACAGACCCCAGACTGCAGTCTTGAACACAGCTGATCAATATGGCGCTTCCATATTCTTTCGTCGCGACATTTCACTCGGTACGATCTGGGTCTGGTCACTTGGATTACAGTTGCCTCGACCCACAAGGGATCGCCAGAAAAGTTTCTAGCGAAAACTAAGTCGCCTATCTGGAAATTACGGCATTTCCCGCTGGATCCGTGTGGGTTTTCAGGTTCGTACGATGGGTGTAGTCGAGGTAGGAGCGGAGCTTTCATCCCATCAACAACTCAGCCGGAGTTTTGTTGGTGACACTGTGTGGAGTAATGTGCTGAAGAAAGAGTATCTGGTTAATCTTATCTTCGATATCGCCATAGTCCATTTTATGCAGAATTTTTTTGATGAATTGTACCATGCGTTTGGCTCTTCCATTGGCCGCAGTCCATTTTATGCAGAGTTTTTTTGACGAATTGTACTATGCGCTTGGCTCTTCCATTGGCTGCAGGATGCACCGGTGAAGTTAGCACATGGCAAATGCCGCGGTCCTCCAGATACTGTTCAAAGGAAAGCGCGGTAAACTGGGGGCCGTTGTCGGATACCAGAACGTCTGGTAGTCCGTGTGTTGCAAATAATCTGTCCAATTTCCTGATGACTGATTCGGTTGTTGTATTTTTCATTTCATGGATTTCAAGCCAGTTCGAGTAGTCATCCACCGTTAATAGGAATGTGTGTCCTTTAGTAGGTCCCACAAAGTCAAGATGAATACAGGACCATGGTCCCCTGGGTGTTTCCCATTCTGTTGGGGTTGCTTTCGGTGGGGCATTGCTGACTTCCTGGCATTTGTAACAAGTCTTTACCCAGGCTTCAATCTGCTTGTCTATGCCCGGCCACCACGTGTAACTTCGTGCGAGCGCTTTCATGCGCACGATGCCAGGGTGGCCATCGTGCAAGGTTCTCAGTACCACTCATTGTAGCTGCTCTGGGACAACGACTCTATCCCCCCAAATGATGCAGCCCTTCTGCAGCCCATCATTTGGGGGGAAAACAGTTCCGTCTGTTGATTTTTGAAGGGAACGTAGTTGTCAGGGATTTCGTCCAATGGCCATCCACGCTCTACCCAGCTGAGGACTCGTGCCAAAATGGGATCGCATTTGGTTTCAATCGCGATATCTCGAGCTGTCAGCGGCGGTGATTGAAGTGTCTCAATCTGAAGTGTTGTGACGGTCGGAGCTGGGTCGTCAACGGTTTCTGGAAGTGGTGCACGGCTCAATACGTCAGCGTGGGGAATGGCTTTCCCCGGGTGGTGTTGCAACTTATAATTATATGCAGCCAAGAATTCTGACCAGCGAGTCATTCTGGGAGATAATATATAAGGGGTTGGCTTATCTCCCACTATTATCCCCAGTAAAGGTTTGTGGTCAGTCACTATAGTAAAAACTCACCCATAAATATATTCATGAAATCGTTTAACAGCAGATACAATAGCAAGGGCCTCTTTATCGATTTGACTATAGTTGCGTTTTGCTTTTGATAGCATCTTTGAAAAATAGGCAACAGGGCTTCACTACCACTTGGTAAAACGTGGCTCAAAATGGAACCCACTCTGAATGGTGATGCATCACATGTAATTGTTAAAGGCAAAGTCTCGTTATACTGCATCAAAACAGCATCGGAGGTCAATAAATTTTTTACTTGTCGAAACGTATGTTCCTCTTGGTGCCCCCAAACCCAGGTTGCTTTTTTGTCCAACAAACGATGTAGAGGTTGGGCTACGGTTGCTTTGTGGGGCAGGAAAACATTATAAAAATTGATAAGGCCTAAGAAAGCTTGGAGGTCGGCCTTATTTCTGGGCCTTGGGGCATTTTTGATTGCCCTTAGCTTGCTATCGGTGGGGTGAATGCCTTGTTTATCGATTAAGTACCCTAAAAATTCTACTCTATCCGTACATAGTTGACACTTGTTTTTTTTAACTTTGAGACCCGAGTCTTTAAATTTCTGGAGAACCAACCCCAGGCTTAGTATTTCTTGAGTCGGAGCAGCAATTAAAATGTCATCAAAATATGGAACAACGCCTTTTATCCCTTGTAATAGTCTCTCCATCAAGCTTTGAAAAATTCCCGGGGCCACGCTAACCCCGAATTGGAGTCAGTTACATTTAAACGCACCTCGGTGCGTAACGATCGTTTGTGCCTCTGCCGTTTTTTATCTACAGGCAGTTGTTGGTATGCCTGTGCTAGATCTAGTTTAGCGAAGACTTTTCCGCCCCCCAGGGAATGGAGAAGGTGTTGTACCACCGGTACCGGATAAGTGTTCTGTTGAAGGGCGTGATTCAGGGTGGCTCGGTAGTTCCCACAAATTCTTAACGATCCATCCGGCTTGATGGGTGTTACGATTGGGGTTTCCCGGGGAGCGTGGTCGGTTGGTTCCAACACACCCTGGGCTATTAATTTATCAAGCTGTTGGTCAATCTTTGGTTTAAGGGCAAATGGAACTCGACAAGGCTTAAGGCGGATGGGAGCTATTTCAGGGTTAAGGTTAAATGATATCGGGGTCCCTTTGTACTCGCCTAGTTTATCTGCAAAGATGTCCTGGAATTCCTGGACGAGGGCCTCTTCCCAGTTGTCACTGCTGGTTCGGTGAATGCCGGCTACTTCAATTCCAAGTGGAGCGAACCATTGGAGGCCTAACAAACCAGGCCGATCCCTGTTGACTACGGTTAGGGGTAGGGATGCGGTACGATTTTTAAATGAGACACGGACTTGGCTGGATCCAACAACTGGAATTCGATTTCCCTGATAGTCCTTGAGTATGATTCTTTGGAATCTGAGATCTTGTCGCCTGATGGTAGGGATGAGTTGCTTGAGGGTCTTCCAGGAAACCATTGAGAGGGACGATCCTGAATCGACTTCCATCATGCAAGGCTGGTTTTCGATGGCGACCTTCACCCGGATCTTCTTGGTATCTAGTGATGAGGCGTGACCAATCGTAATAGTTTGGTGCGCCTCTTCTCATTTTGTTGAGTGGGCTAGTGGTTTGTTTCTGTAGGAGTGGTTGTTCCATTGGTGGTTCAAGGGTTCTCGATTTACAGGACGACTTCCTGTGGGTCGGCGATAGTTAGCCCCCCTCTGGGGCTGGCCAGGTCCTTGCTTGCTTCTACAGACTCTTTCGATATGGCCTCTTTTCCCGCGCACATGGCAGAGCGCGTCGAGGAATTTGGAGTCTGATTGGGGGTGGTTTGCCCCACAACCAGCGCATTGGTACTGCAATCTCTGGTTACGTTGATGGCATTCATCTCATTCAGACCGGAGCTGGTTGACCTCTTCTTCATCGCTTTCTGATGACGATTTGAGGTCCTCGTGGTGGGCTGTCATTGCCTGTCCTTCTAGGTAAGGTGAAGCTTTGTTGGCGAGTTGGCGAAGTGGGGCGTGGGTGCTGCGTATTCGGGCAGCCAACTTCCTGGTTGCTTCTGCGGCAGTAGCGGCAGTGATGGCATCTGCAAGGCTGATGTCGCCTTTCACCATCAGCTTGCTTTGCACGTGGGGTGCATCTAGTCCCAGAATTATTCGGTCTCTCAGGGCTTCTTCAAGGTCGGCGAACCCACAGAGGCCTCCCAGATTCCGGAGATCCGCTATGAAATCTGCAACACTTTCGCCCTTCCACTGATCTCTCTGGTAAAATTCATGCCTTCTAACGAGCGTTGGTACGGTTGGTGCATAGTGGGCCCTTAGCAGGGGCTCGAGGATGTCCCAGTCCATGAACTTCACTTCAGCCGGTTTCGCTAGCGCCTTGGCCATCTTAAACACAGTCGGCCCGCAGTGAGTAAGGTATACCGCTCGTTTCTTTCCGGTAGTGGCATCCTTCAAATTATTGGTCTCCAGAAACATCTGGAAGCGATCCATATATGAGTCCCAGTCTTCTTGTGCCGGGTCGAATGGAGCGGGTGGTATGACGCTGCCAGACATGGTTCAGCCGTTGGTGCGTTTTCAGCCACGTTCTCTGTGAGCGCTCTGTAGTGTTCAGTCAGCTCTGACGTCTCCGCATCCCACCTTTGTCGCTAGTGTTAAGTTTGCGCATGGGCGCAAGAAGTGGAGACGAGACGAGAACAGTGAACTTCAACTCTTTATTTAACATGGTGTAACAGAGCGAGCCTACGGCCATAACGGCCCCTTTATATAGGCAAGCTTTTGATTAAACAGCCAATGAGAAACAGGAAGCGTTAGCTCCCTTAACCAATGAGATAGGCTCGGTAATAGCCAATCAGATTCTCCTGAATGGACCATCCGATGTCGCTATTATCGGCCAATCAGAAGTGCAGGGCCAGAACCCTGCACTTTACTTTTAGGTTTTAATAATCTTTATTCAAGCACTTTTATTAATTCACAACACTTTTAATGTACTACATCTTGCTGTCATGTGTACCCCCAGATACTTGACCTTATTCGTAACTTGGATTTTCAACAGGTCTGCCAGTTCTTCTCTCTGTCTCAATAGCATGTTCTTTGTCAAAATCTTCATTTTGTCTTTATTTATTTTCAAACCAGCCACCTCACCATATATCTCTATCTTTTCCAATAACTTTGGAGCTGTTCTAACGGATTTTCCAAAATAAAGGCTAAGTCATCAGCAAAGGCTTGCAGTTTAAATTCTTCCTTTTTAATTTTCATTCCTTTTATGCTTTTATCATCTCTAATATTTCTATTCAACACTTCCAAAGTCAATACAAATAGCAAAGGAGATAGGGGACATCCTTGTCTTGTGCCTTTTCTTATATTAATAGAGTCTGTAAGTTCTCCCTCCATCATTACCTTTGCTGTCTGTTTGTTGTATATGGCTTCTATTGCTTGGATAAATTTTCTGGCAAAGCCCATCTGTTCCAATAGTAATAACATAAATCTCCAGTTCACATTGTCAAATGCCTTTTGAGCATCTAGGAATATCAAAGCCATTTGCTTTTCAGGGTGTGCCTCATAATATTCCAAAGTATCCAAGATTACTCTCATATTGTCTCTAATTTGTCTCTTTGGCAGAAATCCATTTTGATCTTGGTGGATGAAATTATTTAAGTATTTTTTAAGTCTTTCTGCTAAAATTGAAGCAAAGATTTTATAGTCTGCATTTAATAAAGAAATAGATCTATAGTTCTTAATTTGCAGTGGATCAGCCTCTTCCTTTGGAATAAGTGCAAGCCTCTGACCATGTTTTGGGTATCATCTTTGACATAGCTTCATTCATAACTTCTAGCAATGGAATGCTCAATGATTCTTGTAATGTTTTTTAAAATTCTGCCGGAAGCCCATCTGGACTTGGACCCATTATTTTGTTTCTTAAGTGCTTCAGTCAATTCCATCATTATTATGTTGCTTTCTAACATTTCTTCAGTCTCTTTAGATATCTTCGATAGATTAGCATTCTGTAAATATTGCTTGACTTTTTCCTCATCAATATTCTCTTGTTTATATAGTTGCCCATAGAAGTCTCGAATAATTTCCTTTTTCTCCTTATTACCATAACAAACTTGGCCTTGGTCATCTATTAACTTCAATATTTTTCTTGATTCTTTCTCCTTTCTCAATTTATATGCTAGCCATCTACCTGGTTTATTTGCATCTTCAAAATAATTCTGTTTAGCATTTCTAATTTTCTGTGCCAATTCTTTCTCTATTAATTCTATTTTATGTTTAGTTATCTCCAACTTCAATTTAATATCCTTTTTCTGTGGTGTTTTCTGTAATTCTTTTTCAAGTCTTTTATATTCATCTTCCAAGGCCTTCGTGGCTTGCCTTTTCCTAATATTCTTTTTTCTTATATATTTTATTATCAAACCTCTCGTATATGCCTTCATTGTACCCCAAACATTCTCTGTTGAAATATCTTCTTTTTTATTTTCTCTAAAAAAGAAAGCCAATTCTTTCTCCATCCATTGTATAAAATCTTTTTCCATGCTGATACGAAACTCAGCATGGTTATCTCGTTTGCTGTTTATACTGTCATTTTTGTGTATAATAATGATAACAACAACAACCATAACAACAACAACAATAATAATAACAACAACAACAATAATAATAGTAAACAACTTTTTGTGCCAGAAGTTTGGATTTGAGTATAGTAACAACTACTGGGAACATCAGGCTGATAAGGTTCTGGAGAATGAAAAAGTCAAGATCTTGTGGGACTTTAGAATTCAGACTTGGCCCATAACACACCTGACATAACAATAGCTGAAAAAGTTTTGGTTCATTGACATTGCAATACCTGGTGATGCACGAATTGAAGACACACAGCAAGAAAAAAATCACAAAGTATCAGAACTTACAAATTGAAGTTGAGCGACTTTGGAAAAAGAAATCATGTGTTATCCCAATTGTGATTGGAGCTCTTGGAGCGATACCTAAAGGGCTGCCTCGCTTTTTGGGAATTCTGGTATTTTATCAGACTTGAATACTCTGATTCTACAAAAATCACCCTACTTGGAACATGTACGATGCTAACTGAATAGTTCCTAGCTCCTTGGTTAGCACTCCAGTGTTGATCTACCAACCAGTCCCAAAGGCTGTGAATCTCACCAAAGATTAACAACAGCAACAACAACAACAACAATAATAGCACTTTTTCAGTGCTGTTTTAACTTTGGTCGTTAAATGAATGGTTGCAAATTGAGAACTACCTATAGTTTTAAAAAAACTCTTATATTTCTAATTTTAATACAGGTAATCCTTAATTTATAATAGCTCATTTAGTGATTGCTCGAAGTGACAATGGCACTGAAAAAAGGTGACTTTTGACAGTTTTTTGCACTTATGACCGTTCCAGCACACCCAGGGTCACGTGATCAAAACTTGGGTCCTTGGCAACTGACTCGTATTTATGACGGTGTCAATGTCCCGAGGTCATGTTATATATCTCTTTTTGCAGCATTATTTCAAGCAAAGTCAGTGGGGACTTTGCCAGATTCATTGAGCAACTTAAGAATTGCAGAAATTCACTTAATAGCTGTGGCACGAAAATTTGTACAAACGGGGCAAAATTCACTTAGCCAACGTTTCACTTAGCAACAAAAATTCTGGGCTCAGTCGTAAGGCAAGGACAGCCTGTATCACCCTCTACCCCATTATGTATTTTTTGAAGAAAAAAAAAGAAAAGAAAAAACAATAAAGAGAAGTAAAGAGAAAAACCCACTTATTTTGTCCAAGAAGAGCCTTGAATTTCACAGCCCTGAGGAACAAAAGAATTTGAGTGGTTCAAATTATATAAAATTGTATTTGATTTTGTGTTGGGGACAGTAAAGCAAGGTTTTTCTATTTTCTTTTATGCCTGTTGTGTAGATTACTATAGTAACAACAGCCAACTCTCGAATTTTCTTGATTGCGAGCTCAGAGCTGAAGGGGGGAAAATGCAGCTTTCTCTCTATTTGTTTTTGAAATGTCCATAAAATCAATAGAATCAAACATCAGAAGGAAAAGATGGTTATTTTTTCTGGCTTTGTGATGAGGTGCCAAGAACGGTTTTCTTAAACTTTGATCAGGCCATCTGTTTATTTATTTATATATACTGTATACTTTATGATCTTTTCTTGAAAAGAGTAAAGCTGAACTCTTTCCTTCTTTGAACATTGGGAAATCGCACTCATTTCGATTCGCTTATGATCAAGTGCAGCTTGCCAATATTTCAGATTCAGGCGGTCCTATTTACATAGAAATAGAAGAGAGGATTGGTAGCTCAGGGTCTGATTTGGTGCTCACTGATCTGGATGGTTTTCCTGCAGACGTTTCGTGACCCAGTTAGGCAATGGTACCAATGTGATGGGGTGGGCGTTGCTCCCTCTTTATATATAGTGGCTTCCCGTGCTGGTGTTAGTGAAGGTGTGTAAGCAGGGCATTAATGGGCAGGAAAGATGATACCAAGGAACCATCTCTACTCCCTCCGATTGTACTATATAAACACCTGCTGAAGTTACATCAAAGTCAATTGATTTCAACTGATGGAAGAGAATCCCGTTTTCTTGCAAAAAATAAAAAATAGCAACGATCAGTGGCAAATAACGTCGTGCTTGCATTGGTCTAGCTACCAAGTGGCCAAGAGCTTATCTGAAATGGCTGTGTTGCCTAACTCAGTTTGTGACAGAAGAACAGAGTTGGAAGAAACCTTGAGGTCTTCTAGTCCAACCCATTGGTCAGGCAGGAAACCTTATACCATTTCAGACAAATAAATGTCCAAACTATTCTTAAAAGCCTCTTGTGACAGAGCACTCATAACCTCTGGAGGGAAGTCACTAAGATGTTTATTGTCCTCACTGTTAGGTAGTTTCTCCTTAAATTCCAGGTTGCTTCTCTCCTTGCTTAGCTTCTACATGTTGCTTCTTGTCCTTCCCTCAGGTGCTTTGGAGAATAGCTTGACTCCTTCTTCTTTGGGGCAGCCCCTCAACTATTGGAAGACTGCTATGGTGGCATCCCTAGTCTTTCTTTCCATTAAACTAGGCCTACCCAACTTCAGCAACCATTTTTTGTATATTTTATCCTCCAGTCCCCTAATCACCTTAGTTGCTCTTCTCTGTACTCTTTCTTAGAGTCTCAACATCTTTTTTTATAATATGGTGGCCAAAACTGGATGCAGAATTCCAGATGTGGTCTTACTAAGGTTGTATAAAGTGGTACTAATACTCCACACCATCTTGATTCTATGCCTCTGTTTTTACAGCCAGGGATTGTATTAGCTTTTCTGGCAGCTGCAGCACACTGCTGGCTCGTATTCAAGTGATTGTACAGGAGGACTTCAAGATCCCTCTCACAGTTGATACTATTGAGCCAGGTACCACCTATGCTACACCTGTGCCTTTGGTTTTCCCTGCTTAAGTGTAAAACCACGCTTTTCTCCATTTAGCTCAGTTTGGCGACAGAGTAGAATAACAGAATTAGAAGGGACCTTGGAGGTCTTCTAGTCCAACCCCCTGTTTAAGCAGGACACCCTATACTACTTCAGACAAATGGCTGTCCAGTCTCTCCTTTAAAACTTCCAGTGTTGGAGCATTTACAACTTCTGGAGACAAGTTGTGTTCCACAGATTAATTTGTCCTTAAATTCTAGGTTGCTTCTCTCCTTGATAAGTTTCCATCTGTTGCTTCTAGTCCTGCCTTCAGGTGCTTTGGAGAATAGGTTGACCTCCTCTTCTTTGGGGCAATGGGGGGGGGGATTCAAATTTCTTAGCAACCAGTTATATGGGTGTGGCCTAATTTGTGGGTCATGTGACTGGCTGGGCGTGGCTTGCTGACTGGGCATGGCTTGGTGTTCATGTGACTAGCTGGGCATGGCTTGTATGTAAAAAATATAAATATTTATGTAAATATTGAATTTTTTTATTAAAAAAGAGCAACTTTTACCCAAAATCAGGCATAGCAGGCAGGCTTACTGAATCACAGATTCATTCAGAAATCTATCTATCTGCCATTGGCTAGCTCAGGCTGTCACATAAAATTTGCTTGCAAGCAAACTCACAAAATTAACTCACAACACACCATGTATGTAAATGTTGGAATTTTTTTTTATAAAAAAGAGCAACTTTTACCCAAAATCAGGCATAGCAGGCATGCAGATTGAGTGCTCACAGAATTACAGATTCATTCAGAGATCTACCTTTCCACAATCGGCTATCTGAGTCTGTCACATAAAATTTGCTTGCAAACAATCCCTCAAATATTGGAAGACTGCTATCATGTCTCCCTTTGTTTTTTTCCATTAACCTAGATATACCCAATTCCTGCAACCCTTCTTTATATGTTTTAGCCTCCAGTCCCTTAATCTTCTTTGTTGCTCTTCTCTGCAATTTTTCCAAAGTCTTGACAACTTTTTTTATAACATGACAAGCAAAACCAGATGCAAATATTTCTAATGTGGTCTTACTAATTATAAAGTTGTACTTTCACATGATCTTGATTCTGTCCCTCGGTTAATGTGGCCTTGGACTGCACTGGATTTTTGACCTAGCTCGAATCTCTGGAAATGAAGTGGCCTTTTATGTCATTAAACTCAAAAGAAACAGAGAGAAGTGCTCAAGGGCTTTATATTGGGGCCATGGAAGACGAGAGTGTAATTTTAGGAAGTGAAAGAAAGGCCTCAGTTGGAAATGACAGGAACTGCCCTGTTATCTGCATCATCTGAAGTATTTGGAATCAGCAGCCATCATTAAGGTGATTATATGTATAAGACTTCCATTAAGAGCTCAGGCTTCTAACTTATAAATGGTGATTTATAAAAGTATCCTGTATATAATAATTTCAGGAAGATTACTTCCTTTCCCTCCCTCCTTTCCCTCTCTGCATTCCTTCCTTCTTTCCTTCCTTCCTCCCTCCCTGACTTCCTTCCTTCCTCTCTTCTTTGCTCCCTATCTCTCCCTCCTTCTGTCCCTCTGTGCCTCTTTTCTTTCCTTCCTTCCTTCTTTCTTTCCTCCCTCCATCTCTCCCTTCCTTCTTCCCTTGCTCCCCCTCCCTCTGTCCTTCCCTCTCTTCCTTCTTTTCTTCATTCCTCCCTCCCTCCCTTGCTCCCTCTGTCCCTCCCTCCCTCCCTTGCTCCCTCTGTCCCTCCCTCCCTCCCTGGCTTCTTTGCTTCCTCTCTTCTTTGCTCCCTGTCTCTCTCTCCTTCTGTTCCTCCCTCCTCTTTTCTTTGCTTCTTTCTTTCTTTCCTCCCTCCCTTTCTTCTGGGTTGTCAGTATCATTTAGACATCTATCATAACTTTGAGCAAATGCTAAGCAACTGGGCCTAAGTCAAAGACTACCTGTCCCTAAGCTACTTTCCCTCTCAATATATGATCTAAACCTTAAAAACAAACAAACCCAGAGACATTTTCCAAGATCTCTTCCCTTGGTCGTTTGTCTGGAAACATCTCTTATTTTCTTAGTCTGTGCACAGTCCTCTGAGCAGAAGGTAGTAAAATTTTGCCTGCCTGGATCATCTTAGGAGTTGCATCTTAGGAGCAATGACTACCAGGCAGTCAATATAGCTGTTTGCAAGCATCTCTCTAATGGATTGTCTGGTTTCAATGGCAACAAGAAAGACAAAAAAAAAAAAAATCACCACCCAATTTTCTTTTAATTTCATTTACCAAAGGAAGTAATTCGTATCCTCACCTGCTGTCATGCCCCTGGTGGAGGAGACTGACTCTGAGGGAGAGGAGAAACAGCGGACAGGGAGTGGAAGTATGGCTCCGGAGGTTGTGGAGAAGGCTGGGGAAGGGCAGAGGCCAGCTGAGCAGTCAGAGGAGGACCCAGGCCCATCCCCTCTCCATCCTAGGGCACACAGGGAGGAGAGGATAAGGGAGAGACATGGTCTCCTTGGGAGAAGAGGGCCTTGATCCTCTTCGTGGGCTGCAGCTGTGACAACTGAATAAGAGGACAGATCTGCAAATGGGCCAGTGCTGGAAACAAAGCATGGAAATACCTCTAGTTTATTGTTCCTCTCTGAGTTTGGCGTCCTTCCCAGTGTGTGTTATTTGTGGATGTCCTACAGCACTTGTCTTGCCTGATTTGTGTTGCTTTTTTCCTTCTTCTTGTAGCTGTTTGTGAGGGAGTTTTTTTGTCTTCCGTCAAGAATATTTGGAGCTTGGAAGCAAAGTGAAAAAATATAAGGGGCTTCACCTGTTTTCTATGACTGTGTTTGTTTTGTATCCCACCCTGGGTCATCACACCTACCTTGCCATGCTAATAAGAAACTTTCCACCTTCTTCTTCCTTCTGTCAAAAAGGATCACTCGACCACTCGACCCTTGGAGAGCCACAGAATCATTTCTAACGAAAAGCTGGAGGCAAGTGATTTTGAATGCAGGTGGTCATCTTACAACCATTCACTTAGTGACCGTTCACTGAACAGTGACTTTTGATCGTTTTTCACACTTATTACCATTGCAGCATCCCTGCAGTCATGTGATCAAAATTAGGACACTTGGCAACTGGCATGTACTTATGACGGTTGCAGCATCCCAGAGTTTTGTGATTGTCATTGGCAACCTTTCCAGCTGGGTAGTAGACTCAATGGGGGAAGCACATGATTCACTCAACAACCGCAGTGGCTCACTTAACAACCATGGCAAAAAAGGGTCATAAAATTAGGCGCAACTAACTTCTCATGTGTCTTGCTTAGCAATGCAAATTGTGGTCCCAATTGCCGTCTTAAGTCGAGAATTACCTGGATCTTACTAAGTATCTATGGAGGTTCTCAGCCATCCAGATCACAGTTGCCCTAAAGGGGCTTTTTTCAAGAGGAAACTGGACTTTTTTTTGTTTTTCTCGGAAGACGTTTTGCTTCTCATCCAAGAAGCTTCTTCCAGTTCTGACTGATTTCACCATGACTCTGAACTGATGAAGCTCCTTGGATGAGAAGCAAAACGTCTTCCAAGAAAAACAAAGAAAGTCCAGTTTCCTCTTGAAAAACAATGCTTGGGACTGTACCTTATTTTATTGTTCTGAAAAAATTGGAAATCAAACTCCCTGCTTTCCTCCCCTTTTTCTATGTCCTTCTTTTCCTCCTTATCTATCTTCCCCTTCTCGCCTCCTTCTCCCCCTTGTCTGTCTCCTCCATCTCCTTCTCCATCTCAGAATAGGACTTGGAAAGGACTTGAAGGTCATCTAGTCCAACTTCCTGCTCAAGCAGGAAGCCTCCTCCTCCTCCTCCTCTTATATCTTCCACTCCTCCTTGTCTATCTTCTCCTTCTTCATAACTAAAGTGCAACAAAGGTGTCCTTCTGAGCAAACCGACTCATCCCACACCATTGGTGACTCTATCCGGTTCACCTTCCTGGAGGTGTTCGGAACATATCAAACCCAGAGACTGCAAGAGAAGAAGGGAGTGGGGCAGAAGCAGTGGAACACTCATATTTAATCCACAGGAGCCTGGCCTTGTGACATGGAGTCATGCTCAATGATAGGAAGGTGGTATGAACTAATTGCCGCCCGTGTTAACAATGATATCGACAGATTGCCACCTAATAAGCAACATGTCATCTGCACTCACCTTGCATACCGCTGTGAAAGAACCCACAATTGACAGCAAGAATGTGTCAATTGTCTGATTGGCACTCCATGTTCAGGACATGATGGAGCTTAACGGAAACATTGCACAAAGGTGCTTTGTTGGAAGACAAGGCAGCCGTAGAGAAGATGCGTCGAAGAGAGGACATTAAGAGCTGCCTTCTCAGTGCCCTAATGCAGAATTTTTTTTCAGTCTAGGCAATTTTTAGGAGGGTGGGCTTCGACTCCCAGAATTTACCAGCCAACATGCTTCAGGATGAAATGGACTTCAGTCCCCAGAATTCCCCAGCCAGCATGCTTTATTTAAGGTAGATGGACTTCAACTACAGAATTTCCCAGCCAACATGGTTTAAGATGGGAGCACTTCAACTCCCAGAATCCCCCAGTCTTTAAGAAGGTTGCTTTAAGAAGGGTGGACTCCAACTCCCAGAATTCCTCAGCCAACATGCTTTAAGATGGGAGCACTTCAACTCCCAGAATCCCCCAGTCTTTAAGAAGGTTGCTTTAAGAAGGGTGGACTTCAACTCCCAGAACTCCCAGAACTCCCCAACTGGCCTGCTTCAAAAAGGATGGGTGTCAACTCCCAGAATTCCCCAAAAAGCATTCTTTAAGAGGCTTGGACTTCAACTCCCAGAATTCCCCAGCCAGCCATGTTGACTGAGGAATTCTGGGAATTGAAGTCCAGGCATTTTATAGCTTCTAAAACTTGAGAAACCCTGCTTTAGAATATCTGCGCCTTTTTATTTTAATTCCCACTCCCAAGAATTATGAAGTTTTTAGATCTCAGATTGACACACAGGAAACACATGGACTGCGTTTGTACATCAAGTGCTGAAACAAAGATTGGACAATTTATGACTCACAACATTATGGGAAATGGGCCATTAACTCAGCAGTGAATCAAGTCCTCATTTGGAACATAGAATACGAGAATCAGAAGGTAACTTGAAGGGCTTCTAATCCAACCCTGCTCAAGCAGGAGAATGCTAACTATACTGCATCAGATAAATTCCAAGCTCTGTTGTAAATTGCTTTCCTTCAACAAGTGCAGCCACTGAGTTTAATTTTTACTTTTAAAAATTTTATTTTAAAAGTTTTATTTGGGTTTTCACACATATAAAATATAAGTAAAACATCTTTTTTGAAAATAGCATGGTCCCAGGTTGAACTTCTTTATACAGACACAAAACTCAATTTCATGCTCCTTTTTATATTCTATTCCATATCTTATACTATTTTACATTTTTTACATAGTTTTTTCCCTTTTAATTTTCTCAATTTTATTTTGATTATCTCATCTCAGTTCAAATAATTATATTTATACTTTTGTCTGTTCTGTTTCAATTTCATATTATCTTTTCTCATTAAACAAAATTTTCTCCTGTAGTTACTAATTAGAGTATGACATCTTTATATCTTTTAATTACATCCATTCAACTCTTATTTAAACTTCAATATATACCTTAAGTTTATGACCTTCAATATAATACATAATACATAACTTCCAATCGAATTCTGCTTGGTACATTCTTATAATACACATTATATTCTTTAAAAAAAAAGAAAGATTGTAAATATCTGTAATTATAAACCCTCATTCCATTCCAGTTCAGTTCTATCATTAATAATCATTAAAATCTTAACATCTTTAACACTTCTTTTCAATTAAATATCATACTTCCTTAAAACACATATAATCTGCATAATTAATTTTTCCCTTATTTCTCTTCACATATGTCTTATAAATCATTAAATATACCTTTTGTTACAGTTATTTATTGATGAGCATTCCACTGAATTAAGATAGTTATTTTATCAGAAATTTTAATCATACATTGTTTCATATTTTCTAAAATTATTTCTACTTCTAATATAACCATACTATCTTATGTACCTTTGCAGAATCCCTTTTTCCATTAAGTTTTCACCCATTATCTCTAAATAGGCCCTGTTTCTCTATATTTTGCTTCTGTCCTTTATAACTTCTTTTCCTTTCTTTCTTCCCTCTCAACTTCTCCCTCCCCTTTTTACCCCCTTGTCTCTCAAGTTCTAAATCTCTCTTCTGCATTTCCCTCTTCTGTTGCTTTCTGATTTTATACTTATTTTTCACTGGGTTTTTTTTTTTTTTGGAGTTGTTTTTCCCAATCTTAAACTTTCCATTCTCTTTTCCCCCTTTCTCCCCCCCCAAACTAAGATTACTTGTTCATTAAAGATGGCTTCTTCTTTGTCACAATCTTCTTGTTTTGCAGGCATTTCTTGTTGTTTCTCATAATTCCAAATCTCCATTTCTAAAAACTGAAATACGAAGCCAAAAGAACCTCTCCCTTCTTGTGCATCTTCTTTGTACTTTTTAAGTTCCATTTTCAGTTCTTCTAAAAGTGGAGCCATTTTAAACAGTTTTAAACAACCATCCGATTGATTTTAGTCATTCAAAACAATAACCAAGAATCCAGAAATCATCAAGTAATCCAGATAGTCCCGAATTATATCTTCCTATTTCTTTTTCGACTTTCTCTTCCTGGGGTTTTTGTTGCGATATTTCAGTTAGAATGTATCTTTTGGAAGTCTTGTTGAGATTTTGCTGTAAATTCTTTTTTTAATTCCAGGCAGTCTCCTCCCTTCCAGATCCTGCCCTTTTATTCTTTTTCTCTCCTTTCCTGTTTTCAAAAGCTTTTAATTATCCAGAAATCTTTATTATCCCTTTGACTTTTTATTTTCAGCTTTAAATGCCTATTGATGTCAAAGTGGATCTTTTTCCAATTTCTTGCTGAAGTCTCTTAGCTGTCAGTATAGGAAAAGGAGAAAATCAAATCTTTTCCCTTTTCTCTCTCCTTCAAAGCTTAAAAAATCTTCTTAGGGAATAATGTTATTGTTTTTTAACAGTTTCAATTCCAGGGTACCTTATTTGTTGCTTTTGCTGTTTGACCTGGTCAACCAAAACTTTCTCTTCTTATCTTCCTCCTGCATGTTCTTTTCCAGTCAAGTTCTTCTTTGTGGTGGCCATTTCTGACCACCGCTGCAACCGCCTTCAGGAAAGGGAGTAATGGCCAGCTGGGGAGGAGAGATGCGGCTCTCCTCAACCCTGCCGGCAATCTCCCCCCTCTTCACCACCTCTATGGGGTGGCTTAGGCCCGAAACCAGCCAGCTCGGCGCGTTCCAACGGAAAGCATGGATCGAAACCTCACAGAAACGAGGTTTTGGTCTGTCACTGAAGAAGCTCAAACTGGAAGTCTAATTTTTACTTTTCATTCCGAGTTTAATATTGATGTGTCCTGCCATGAGGGTGTGATGTGCAGGAGGGCAAGGGAGGAAGTGACCTCATAAAAAAAACGAGTGCATCACCTCTCTGACTTTATCAGAGCGTATTTCTGCTCTGCTACATTCACACTGACAGGATGCAATAAATTTTGGGGTCTGGCAGCTTGGGGTAAAGATGGGGTTAGGATACACAGGCTGGGTAAAATGGCCTCTGGATTCTTAAATGACACGTCATTGTTTTTGTCTCTTTTTGGGGTGAGGGGAAGCAAGCTGTACTGAACATAGATAAAGTGCCCTGATGGGTACCCAGACAGATGTTCCTTCTATGCATGGATTTCGTCTTCTGTGCACTAATGATGTTACCTAGTTGGGTCATGAAATGTCTGCAAGAAAAACACCAAGCTCAGAGAGCACTAAGGACCTCCCAGTCCTCCTCTTCCTCCTCTCTACAAAACCCATTCCAGATAACAGATAGATAAGAGATAATCAGAGTTGGAAGGGACCTTATAGGTCATCCAGTCCAACCCCCCACCCAAGTGGGAGACCCTACACCATTTCTGACAAATGGCAGTCCAATCTCTTCTTGAAGGCCCCAAGTGATGAAGCTCCCACAACTTCTGAAGGCAACTTCTGTTCCATGGGTTGACTGTTCTCACTGTCAGAAAGTTTCTCCTTATTTCCAGGTTGAATCTCTCCTTGTTCAGTTTCCATTCCTTGTCTGGCCTACTCCCTTTTAGCACTGATGATATTCCCTAGTTGGGTCATGAAATGTCTGCCAGAAAAACTACAAAGCTCATAGAGCATCAAAAACTTCACAGTTTCCCTCCACTCCTCCTCCTCCTCCCCACAACGCCCCCCTTGTAGGTGCATCATGAAACATCTGCAAGGAAAGCACCAAGCTCAGAGAGCACCAAGGACCCCACAGTTCTACTCTGAGCTACAAATATTCCCTTTTGCCAGTTCCATTTCTGCATCTGAATTGTATTTTTTCTTCAATCTCCGGCAGAGAGATTGAGAATTTTAAGAAGAGGGGCAGAGGAAAGTAGGAAACAGAAATTGTCCTTGGGGATGGTGGTGGGAGTTTACTATTTCTAGTAGCTCAAGAAAAGATGGCACCCAAAAACATTTCCCCAGAAAAGCCAAGGTTCTTTTTCAAGGATGATCCTTATCAGAACAACATCCTATCACTATATGGATCATTTCTCTGGTTCTCTCTCTCTCTCTCACTCTCCTTCCTTCCTTCCTTCCTTCCATTCCTCTCTCTTTCTCTTTCTCATTCTCATTCTCTTGCTCTTTCTTTCTCCCTCTCTCATTTCCTTCATCATCCCTTTTCTCTTTTCTTTCTTTCTCTCCCTTCCTCAATCTCTCTTTTTTCTTCCTATTTCACTCTCTCTTTCACTCCCTTCTCCTTCCTCCTTCCCTCTCTTTCTCTCTCTCTTTCTCTCCACTTTCTCTCTCCCCCTCTTTCTTTCATGCCTTTCTGCTTCCTCTCTCTTTCTTTCTCTCCCTCCCTTCTTCCTTCCTTCCCTATCTCTCTCTCCCTCCTTCCCCCCACTCTGTTTCTCTCTCTCTTACAGCAGTGAACAAGTTCCATATTTACTTAACACTGATTAGAGCTTTTTACGAACCAAATCCTTTCTTGGTGAAGCTGATGCCAAAATTCTAAGTGTCCTCTGGAGTCTTGCCAATTGGGGTTCATAGACCTCTAGGCTCGGAAGGGACCACTAAGTTCACATACACACCCTGCACCATGGAAGAAACCAAATAAAACTATCCTTGATTGATGAGTCTCCAGCTTCAACCTCCAAGGAGGCCTCAATCCATTTTTAATTCTCACGCCATCCTGTGCTGTGAAATCATCATCGTTGCCATAATTACCAGCCATCCCTTGTTAAGATCCAGTTAAATATTTACATATACCCTGGCTTAGCTTCGGCAAGTTTCTAACTGATGGAAATGAATTCCATTTTTTTTTTTAAAAAAAAAGCAAAATAGGAATTTAAAAAGTTGCGTGTATGCAACTGTTTGTGAAAATGACCTTGGCAAGAAAGGGAGGAAGCAGAGGGGAAGAGATGCTGCCTGGGGAACAGTTAGATAAGAGATGGCATAGCCCATTGCTGCATAATGGTCAAAGAAAAAAGAAGTCACAAAACACCCTTCTTAACTACTCAGACTGTAAAAAAGACCAGCTGGAGTTCTGTACTTTCAGATTTGCGAGAGTGTAGCTTTACAATAAAGTAGAATTATAAAGTTCAGATGTGCACTGGTAATATTACATCATCAGTTTAGTTCAATAATGTGCAAGAAAACCACTGAACTCAGAAAGCACCAAGAACCCCACAGTTGTCTTGCCTTCAACTCCTCCTCCTCCTCCTCCTCCTCCTCCTCCTCCTCCTCCTCCTCCTCCTCCTCCTCCTCCTGTGTGAAATCCACCAAGCTCAGAGAGCACCAAGAACCCCACAAATTCAGATCTATTCCAACCTGAAACCTAGCTACTTTCCATTCAGATACAAACAGGTAGGTTGGAATGACTCTTGGGGGCAGAGGGACATAGACCCTGCTTAGGGGAGGATTAGATCATAACACATCTCTACCCACTGCTGCGTAATGGACAGAGAAAGAGAATCACAAAGAATCTTCTTTAAGCTCTCAGGCTGCAAAAGAGATGGTGGAAGATTTGCACTTTCAGACGTGCAAGATTGATGTCAGCCTTCCCCAATAAGTCTAGACTGTCTAGTATAGAGAAAAGAAGAATGAGGTGATATGATAGCAGTATTCCAATATTTGAGGGGCTGCCACAAAAAGAGGGAGTCAAATTATTCTCCAAAGCACCTGAAGGCTTTCCCTGGGCCATCCAAACCACAAATAAATACAAAGTCACTACCTCATTAAGATGTGAAAAGATGTGAAATCTCAATATCCCATTGAGATGTATAATAACATATTACAGAACAATCCATCTCTTGTGTATTATACTCAGCTAAGCATTACAGTCAGTGTTGGATGTATATTTTGTGTATATTCGTAGATATTGTACTCTCAAATTGCAAATGGAGATGTGGATACTCTATTTTTCTTATCTTCATTTTTAAATACTTTGGTTTTATTGTATTGCGAACAGTTGCTGGGGTGCATCCTGTTAGGGATAACATTGTTTACCCTAACTGGTTTAGGTAAAATAATAAATATGTTATCATGGTTTATAAGTTAAAGTGTCTGCAACTTTAAATATAGGAATGTAATTAAGGGAGTGGTTGTAATAGCACCATAAAAGAAGCAAGGAACCTCAGCTTGCTCTCTCTGGCTTTATGATCCCTAATTACTGGGTAGACTGAAGACTGCGTTTTTCCCCTACTTTAAAGGAGAGACAAAGGACTGATTTGTAAGTGAACTGACATAGGATATTCTTCACGGACTTTGCTAAATGAATATCCTTGAATGGACTGACTAAAACGATACATGACTAATGGACTGTTATTTTGACTATGCTATAATCTCTAAATGGAATAAACTATATTTTTGATAGCACAAGCGTATCTGTTATTTTTACTGTATGTTAACAAACATACAAACTAATCTCACTCATTTATCTGTGTGCCTATCTGACTAACGCTGCACATTCTGTTTAGCTTGTCTCCTTAACCCTGGTTGGGGAACCCAGGCTTAACACATCCACCATTTCATTGTTCTTCTACAATGACAATAAAATTCTTCTTCAAAGAAGCAAATCAAAGAGAGAAGCAAGCTGGAATTAAGGAGAAACTTCCTAACAGTGAGGATAATTTTACCAGTAGAACAGGATGCATTTTATTTCTGAAAAACCAGCTGGGTGACTTTAAGACAATCACCAGGAGACAGTGAGTTCTAGTCTTGTGTTAGGCATGAAAGCCAGCTGGGTGACTTTGGGCCAATCTCTCTCAGCCAAACCCATCTCACGAGGTTGCTGCTGTGGGGAAAATAGGAAGAGTAAAGAACGTTTTGGGTTTTCGCCCGCCTCGAGTTATATATAAAAATAATGAAAGGCAGGATATAAATAAATAAAACAACTGAAGAAATAAATAACCATCCTTATTATCCACCTGAAAACAAGCATGCAGTTCTAACTTTGTAAATCAGGTCTTGGAGCTAACAGAATGGATTACAAACTCATTAAATCCCCAACAGCTGTGCTTTGTGCTAGTTGAGCCATGATCCACTATGATGGTAGGGTTTATCTCCGCCTGGGGTCCAAAGCTAGTAATTTTCTTGATTCTTCTCTTCAATTCATTTTCAAGGCTCCTGGCTCAGATTCTGATGCCGGTTAGAACCAGATTCTGCCATGCTGACTTTCATTTATTGATGACAGTCGAATTGCATAACGCACCATTAGTTTTAGAGCAGGTTGTGAGTTTTAATGCCTGACAGAGGCTGGCATCTTGTATTCTGCGCGCACCCTGGAAAATTGGTGCATTCTTTCCAGATAGTGTTGAATGGATCCCTCAGCTAGGATATCAACCTAGTGTGAACCAGCTGAGGAGAAATTTCCTCACGGCGAGAACAATTAATCAGAGGAATGGCTTCCCTCCAGAAGAAGATGTGGGTTTTAAGAAGAGATTGGACAAAACATTGATCTGAAATAGTATAGTATAGTATAGTATAGTATAGTATAGTATAGTATAGTATAGTATAGTATATTTGTTGTGGTGTGCCAAAAGTGTGCACACACTGGCACCCACAATGCAATGTGCTCCACTGAGCATGTGCTGCGCATGCACATGCCTCACAGCTGATTTTCAGTCCATTTGAGGCTGTTCTCGCTGTTCTGTATTGTACATTAACATTCTTGTAAACACCGTGCCCTGATTGGCCAGGGCGCACAGCAACTGGATTGGCCGAGCAAGCCGCACTGATTGGCCGCCGCGAACCCCCGCAATTGGTGGAAACCGATCGTGGGAGATTCAAAGTGGTGCCATTGGCCGCAGCCGGCGCGGCCAGCTCCATATAAGCAGCCACCGATCCTCAGGACCCCGAGTCAATCTCGGGACTAATAAAGAGCTGAAAACTAGTCACTGACTTCCGAGCCTTCTTCCAATCGCCTACACAACACTGGAGACGAAGGTGGTATCACGGAACTGATACCCACCGAGCACGTGGCACCGAGACGAACGAGACCAACAAGATGGCCAGCATCGCACCACCCGCACCCTTTAACCAGGCTACTGAGGACTGGGAATCATACATTGATCGGTTCCTGATGTTCCTGGAGAGTAGCAACCTCAAGGACGCAAATGGACAGAAAAAACGGGCCGTATTCCTGACACACTGCGGGCCCGCAGTGTTTAAGATGGCAAAAGCCCTCACGAAACCAGAAGATGTGAAGGCGATGGACTGGGCTGACCTCAAACCTCTGTTGCGAAGCCACTATGCTCCCGCCATGCCCACCCTCATCAGATGGCACAACTTCTACCAACGCGACCAGAGAGAGGATGAGAGCATCAGTGATTTTGTGGCTGACCTGCGAAATCTGGGAGGCATGTGTGGCTTTACAGACATGAACAAGGCATTATGAGATTGCATCATCCTCAAGCTCAGGGACCCTGTCCTACAAAGCCGGCTGATGGCGAGAGGCGACATCTCCCTCACCGATGCTCTCACAAAAGCTACCGCAGCCGAGGCAACCCGGAAGTCAGTGGCCCAAATGCGGAGGCCAGACGTCGGGGACTGAACCACAACCTCCGAGATGACCCCGGCAGCCAAGACACAGCCAGAAGCAAGCCGATGAGCAACCACCACCACCCACCATGATGACCTTGACTCCCCCTCTGACACCAGGGAAGAGGAGGAGGACATCCACTGACTCCAAACAGAACGGGACCAGCGCGAGCGGCAGAGTCGTAAGTCGGGGCTGCAATGCGCTGGGTGCAGTGGTGACCATCCTTGATTGGAGTGCCGATTTTTGGACGCGATCTGCCGGCAATGCGACAAGAGAGGCCACATCGCCCGAGTCTGCTGACTCAAGAGAGCCTACAGCCCCCGACAACGGTACAGCAGCGGCCAGAGATGAGATGGCACCCCCCCAGAATGAGGGACCGCCAAACCGAGAGCTGTTGGAACTGGGACGGATGGGGCCTACAAAACGGTGAGAACCGACAAAGAGAGGAGACCCACCAGACGGTCATTATTGGCCATTCATCTAACTGGGACGCCCGCAAGGTACACATGGAAGTGGGCATCGAGGGCAAGCCAAACAAGATGGAGGTAAACTCCGGGTCCTACCTCTCCATGGTTGCATGGTGGGAAATCAAGCGCCTGGTGCCCGCCATCCACAAAAGGGGGCTGGAAAGCCAGAAACTAATCCTAAAGGACTACCGAGGGAACCACATCCCTGTAGTCAGAACAGGACACTTTGAAATCACATTCAAGGGGTGCACAGCAAGGCTTCCCCTGACAATCATAGACAGAGACCGACCCAGCCTTTTGGGACTACAGTGGTTCGCGCCGCTCGAAATTGGAGTAACAGGCATCGACCATGTCGCAGAGGTAGACTGGGAGGAGCAACTTGCAAGGGACTTCCAGGAAGTGTTCGATGGCACCCTAGGCAAGTACCAAGGGCCCCCTATTTCCTTCAGTTTAGACTCCAGCATCCCCCCGATACGCCTAAAACCGCGGTGAGTATCTTTCACACTCAGACCCAAGATCGATGAGCAGATAGACAAGTTCGTGAAACAGGGAGTCCTAGAGCCAACCCATCACGCCCAGTGGGAGACCCCCATAGTCACCCCAGTCAAGCCCAATGGGTCGGTGAGAATCTGTGGGGACTATAAGGCCACCCTAAACTGCGCCTTACAACAAAGTGCTTACCCCGTCCCAGTAGTACAGCACCTTCTGCACTCACTGGGGGGAGGCAAGGTTTTTGCAAAGCTCGACCTGGTGCAAGCCTACCAACAATTACCGGTCGATGTGGAAACCGCCAAGACACAGACCATAGTAACCCACCGGGGGGCTTTTAGCTGCAAGAGACTCCAGTTTGGAGTCAGCGTGGCACCAGGAATTTTCCAGAGCCTCATGGAGAGATTCCTACAAGGAATCAAGGGGGTGGTGCCCTACTTTGACGATGTGCTGGTGTCAGCGGCCAACCAAAAACAACTGGAAAGTTGCCTGAGGGAGTTACTACAAAAATTCAAAGACGCGGGGCTAAAAGTCAAAAAAGAAAAATGCCAGCTGCATACCGAGAGGGTCGAGTTCCTAGGGTACCTCCTACACCAGCACAGAATTCACCCAACAGAAAAAAAAATCAGAGCCATCAAGGAGGCCCCCAGGCCAAGGAATAAAATAGAACTGCAGGCATTTCTCAGGCTGATTAACTTCTATAATGTTTTCCTACCCCAAAAGGTGACCATGGCGGAACCGTTGCATAGGCTGTTGGACAAAACAGCCACCTGGACCTGGGGGAGATGAGAGGAAGCCGCATTCAACCGAACCAAGGACCTGCTCACATTGGATGCCATCCTCATGCAATACAACAAGACCCTCCCACTAACAGTAACGTGCAACGCATCACCGTTTGGCATCGGTGCAATCCTCAGCCACACACTCCCAAACAGAAACGAAGCACCCATTGCCTTTTACTCAAGAACCCTATCAAAGCCAGAAAGAAACTATAGCCAACTAGACAAGGAAGCCCTGACTATCATCGCCGCCGTAAAAAGATTCCACGAGTACCTCTATGGCAGTACATTCACCATCATCACCGATCACAAACTGCTGTTGGGCATCCTGGCAGGAAACAAGGCCACCCCGAACATTCTATCCCCGAGAATGACAAGGTGGTCTGAATTCCTCGCTGCTTACAGTTACCGGCTGACCCATCGACCCAGTAAGACAATCGCACACACAGACAACTTGAGCCGCACCCCGCTGCCCGACCTGGACGCCGACCCGGCACCCATAGCATCCACCCTAAGCATAGAGACCTTACCCAACCTCCCCATAACCGCGTCAGACATTGCCCACGAAACCAATAAAGACAAACGTCTGGCGCCAGTGTTACAATGGGTGGAGAAAGGGTGGCTGGAAAAAGACGACGACGAGACATTCAGGACCTTTCGGAACAGACAAATGGAACTTTTCGTGAAAAAGGTTGTATACTATGGGGGAACAGGGTTGTTATTCCGGAGAAATTACAAAAAAGGGTCCTGGAGTTGTTACACAAGGGGCACCTGGGCATCGTTAGGTCAAAAGCCCTGGCCAGAAGCTATGCCTGGTGGCCGGGGATGGACAAACAAATCAAAGCCTGGGTGGCAAGCTGCAAGCAATGCCAAGAATCCAGGCCAAGCCCACCCACCGCCCCAATCCTGGAATGGAAAACCCCCAGAGGACCATGGTCCAGGATACACATAGATTTCACCGGGCCCACAAAAGGACACACATTCCTCATAATGGTAGATGCTTACTCCAATTGGCTGGAGGTAAGCGACATGAGAACTACCACCACCGATGCTGTCATCAAAGAACTCAACAAGCTCTTCTCAACCCACGGTCTCCCAGATGTAATTGCGTCAGATAATGGTCCACAGTTCACTGCACTGGAATTTGAAAAATTCCGAATGGAATGGGGCATACGACATGCTCTGACAGCGCCAGCACATCTGGCGGTGAATGGTAGGGCGGAATGAATGGTCCAATTTACCAAAAAAACAATCCAGAAAATTGAAACTGGGGACATGCAAGAGAAAATAAATAAACTACCTTTTATCCAACACATAACACCAAACACAACGACCAACAAGAGCCCCGCAGAGCTGCTAATGGGGAGGAAACTAAGATTCCCCCCTAGATAGGCTGCACCCCACATACAACCCCCCAAAACCCACCGACTCATCGAGCAGGATCAAACATTCGCACCAGGAGAAGCAGTATACACGAAAAACCTTAGAGGGGACCCCCTCTGGATACCGGCAACAGTAACCCAGGCAACAGGTCCCCGTGCATACCAGCTACAAACAGTCGATGGATGAACATGGAAACAACACATCAATCAAATAAGATCGAGAACGACCACGGGAAACACAACCGACACACAAGCAGACAGAAATATAAACCCAGAAAGGGGAAAAAACCACCCAAGCACCAACCAAGAGGGGAGGGAAAGCCCCGGGAACCAACCCCAACCAGAAGGAAACCAAGAATACTCACCAACCGAAGCAGAAATAGACAACCAGCTCGAAGCCTCGCCTGGAAGAAATAGCCAAGCCAGCTCAACCAGCCCGGAAGGACCGGACAGGAGCGGCAAGGCCAGCAGCTCAACCAGCCCAGGTAGACCGGGGGGAAGCTATGACGAAAAGCCCAGCTCACCCTTCCAGGCAGTTCCACCAACGAGGCAGAGAGCAGCACAGAACCCGACCGAACCGCCCGAAGGCCAGGCATCAACTAACCTGCGCAGGTCCAGTAGACAAGTACGGAGCCCTGTCTACTTACGGGACTAAGTCACATAGGACCGTACCAAGAGGGGAGGGGTATTCTGTATTGTACATTAACATTCTTGTAAACACCACGCCCTGATTGGCCAGGGCACACGGCAACCAGATTGGCTGAGCTAGCCTCACTGATTGGTTGCCGCGAACCTCCGCGATTGGTGGAAACTGATCGCGGGAGATTCAAAGCGGTGCCATTGGCCACAGCCGGCACGGCCAGCTCCATATAAGCCGCCGCCAATCCTCAGGACCCCGAGTCGATCTCGGGACTAATAAAGAGCAAAAAACTAGTCACTGACTCCCGAGCCTTCTTCCGATCGCCTCCACAGCACTCGCCTTCCCGGAGGTTCAAGGGAAGACTCTGTAACCTCAGAAGGCTGAAAAATGGGCCTTCTGGAAATACCAGAAGTACCCGTTTTCAGCCTCTAGTGGGCCTCTGGAGCCCAGGGGAGGCTGTTTTCACCCTCCCTGAGGCTTGAGGGAAGCTTCCGGAGCCTCGGGGCTGAAAACAGGCCCATTTTGGCACTTCCGGTATTTCCAGAAGACCCGTTTTTCGGCCTTCCGAGGCTGCAGAGGCTTCCCTTGAGCCTCTGGGAGAGTGAAAATGGCCTCAAATGGGCCGAAAATCAGCTGGGAGGTGCATGCATGCACAGTGCTGGTAAGTTTGGCTGGGGTTCATGCGCCCACACATATGGCTTTGTGTACCACTGTGGCATGCATGCCATAGGTTCACCATCACAGGGATAGGATATGGGTGTCAAACTCAAGGCCCAGGGGTGCTTAGATCCAGTCCACAAGGTGCTTAGATCTGGCCCGCATGGCCACCCTGGAAACAGTGAAGGACCGGCCCGTGGTGCCTCTGCCAGGGAAAATGGAGTTCAGGACCATCCAGGCCCTGTTTCCAGCTGTGACAGCCTCCTGCAGCCCTTTGGCAGCAAAAGCAGCGCTCTGTTTTCACTGACAGAGGCAGAGGTGGGATTCAGCAGATTCTGACCAGTTCTAGAGAACCAGAAGTGGAAATTTTGAGCAGTTCTGAAAACCGGCAAATCCCACCTCTGAGTGTCCCTGCCCCCATCTCTTCACTGCCTCCCATTGAGTCCCAGCTGGTCAGCTGAGTCTCCTTTCGTTGTCCTGCACAGGAGAACAGAGCTGGAAAGCAGGCTAGTGGGGTAGGGAGTGTTGTGTCCGCGAAATGATGCCAGGAGTCGGTGACTTCAAATCATGCTCTTTTATTTAAAGTTGGAACCGAACTGGAGCAAAGGAAAAAGTTCGCGGCTTTTATTCCTTTAGCCGCGGCGGCCGCAGCCAATGACACTGCTTTGAATCTCCCGCGATTCGAATGGACCAATCGCGGGAGATTCTTAGCGAGCCAATCGGCGCGGCTCGCCTGACCAATCAGAGTGCCCCGCGCTTTGGCCAATCAAAGCGCGGGGATCTCAAGAATGCTAATTAGGGACAGAACAGGGAGGGAATGGGGATTTTGCAGTATCCTTCCCCTGCCATACCCACCAAGCCAAGTCATGCCCACCAAGTGACACCACACCTACCAAGCCATGCCCACAGAACCAGTAGTAAAAAATTTTTTGAATCCCACCATTGGACAGAGGGCTGCAGGAGGTTGTTGTGGCTGAAAACAGAGATGAGGAGCCCGTTTTCACTGGCGTATTGCTCAGGCTACCATAGGTGCCTCTGACACCAGTGATGTTGAGCTGGCCGCACGCATCCTGGCCACGCCTACCCGGCCCCAAGGTCAAACACAACCCCGATGCATTTGTCAATGAAATTGAGCCTGACCCCTTGGATTGGACTAGAAGACCTCCATGGTCCCTCCCCATTCTGTTATTCCGAAACTTGGCTGGGTTTCAGGCTGTAATGAATCACACTCTTGAGAACAGCTGTGCAAATGATTTGGTATTGGGAGGATCCCTGAGCTGCAGTTGCTTAGTGACCGAAAAAGAGGAGGGGTGTTTTCTTCTGGAATCTATTTCCTGCCCTCTGGATTTGGGGTCTGCAAATGGGATATTGTGGCCCCCTTTTCTGTCTCTCTCTGGAGGCAGATAGATAGATACACAGAGCATGAAAAAGAACACAGCATGCATGAGGGAGATGAATGACAAAGAAAAATAAAATGGACACACACACAGAGAGAGAGAGAGACAGAGAGAGAAGGAAACAGAGAAAGAGAGAGAGCAGGAGAGAGGAGAGAAGACATAAATATAGAAAAAGTGGCAAGGTAGGGAAAGAATGATGGATAGATATTGGAAGAGAGACAGATAGGAGGAGAGAGAGAAATAGGAAGAGAGACACAGTGAGAGAGACAGAGGCAAAGAGAGAAAGTTCAGTGCTTCTCAACCTTGACACATTGGTTAGGGAATTCTGGGAGTTGAAGTCCATCCATCTTCAAATTTCTGGAGGTTGACAAATACCAGTACAGATATTCTGTATATACACATGAATAGAAAGAGTGACAGAAAGATAGATGGGTGGGTGGGTGGGTGGATGGATGGATAGACAGATAGATAGATGATAAATACATGGTGGCTGGGTAGTTGAATGAATGGATGGATGGCTCTCTAGACAGACAGGTATGTGGAGGGAGGGAGAGCAGAAGATATAAGATGGATGATTGGATGGATGGATGGATAGATGATAGATAGATAGATAGATAGATAAATAGATAGATAGATAAGAGAGGAGAGGGCATAAGATAGATGAATGGATGGACAAATGGATAAGTAGATAATTAATATAAGATGGAGCAATATATGGATAGCTCTCCAGACCAGGGGTCTTCAAACTTGACAGCTTTAAGACTTGTGGACTTCAACTCCTAGAATTTCTCCTCCAGTCATGTTAGTTCAGAAATTCTGGAAGTTGAAGTCCACAAGTCTTAAACATGCCAAGTTTGAAGACCTTTGCTCTAGACAGACAGATCAGCGAGGGAGGGAAAAAAAGTGAAAAGGAGAGAAAAAGATGACAGTGCGCAAAATGGAAGAATGGATAGATGGATGGATGGGTGAATAACTCTCCAGACAGACAGGTAGATGGAGTGGTTGAGATGGATGAATGGATGGATTGGTGTGTCAATGGCTGGACAGATAGATGGTAAATATAAGAGATGAATCAATATCTAGACAAAAAGATATAGATGATAGATAGATAGATAGATAGATAGATAGATAGAGAGAGAGAGAGAGAGAGAGAGATCTGGATGAGATAGATAGATTAAATATCACATTTTGATTCTTACTATGTTACAGAGCCCCTGATTATGACATTGAACATGTAAACAAGCTAAATTCACTACAAACATGGGCAGCATTCTGCCCACATGCTTTTATCTTTCTTGGTGACTTCAATTTACCTCATATTAACTGGACCCGAAACGAATGTACAACTGAACCCATACATGCAACCTTCTACAATGCAGTAACAAATCTAGGACTAGAACAACTAATAACGAACAACACTAGACTTAACAACTGCCTTGATCTCATCTTCTGCAATAGTTTGAATTCAATTTACGGAATACAAATTAAAGAACCCTTTTCCAACAGTGACCACAGCATGATTGACTTTTGTCTCAACATATGATGACACAAAAATCAACACAACAATGTGATCCCCAATTATAACTTCAAAAAAGGCAATTATGATCTTATAAACAATGATCTCTCATCCCTTCATTGGCAATTTCTATTCACTGGATGCAATACTGTAGAAGACCATTGCAACATATTTTTACTTGAAGTCAAAAGAATCATCAAACTATATGTACCAATAACAACTCCAAAAGCCAGAAAAAAACAAATTACCCATAACAATAAAGAAGCTTCAATCCAAAAAGAGATCACTTTGGCGGAAAAACAAATCTGGTCACGTTGCCAACTTCAAAAGCCGATACAAAAATTTATGCCACCAGATAAAGACTGAATGCACCAATTATCACATTAAACAAGAGGAAAACCTTCTACGCACCAATTCCACTCGCGCTTTCTACAATTTTGTAAACAACAAACTAAGGTCCAACCAACCCCTAAAAGAACCTAATGATAAAGACTGCAACAACGACACCATTAAAGCCAACCTCTTTAACACATTCTTTGGCTCAGTATTTGTAAACAGCAATGGATCATGCCCAGCATTTCCTAGCTGAACCACACACAACTACAATGATCTAATTCATATTGATTTTACAGAAGACAATGTTGAAAAAGCACTGTGCAATCTAAAAGCATCTTTATCTATTGGATCAGACGGAATATGTGCCTACTTCTTTAAAAAGCTATCCACTGCCATAGCCGAACCTCTAAGCATAATCTTTGAAAAGTCCTTCAGGACCAGCTCCTTGCCAAACCTATGGTCACAAGCCAAGGTCATCCTCATCTTCAAAAAGGGAGTCCCCAGCCTAGTTGAAAATTACAGACCAATCTCCTTATGCTGTGTCACCTGTAAAGTCATGGAATCAATTATTAACCAATCCATTATCCTCCACTTAGAGACAAACAACCTACTCTCTAATAAACAATTTGGTTTCAGAAAAAAACTATCCTGTAATCTGCAACTCTTACACTGCAAAACATATAGACTACACAACTCGATCAGGGCAAAGCAATAGACGCAATCTACACAGATTCTCGACCTAGAACATCTAGAACTACGCCGCCTTCGGTCTGATCTTAGTATATAAAATCATACATTGCAATGTCCTACCTGTCAATGAATACTTCAGCTTCAACCATAACAATACAAGAGCACACAATAGATACAAACTCAAGGTTAACCGCACCAAACTTGATTGCAGGAAATACGACTTCAGCAACAGAGTGGTCAATGTTTGGAATACTCTACCTGACTCTGTGGTTTCTTCCCCAAACCCCAAAAACTTTAACCTGAGACTGTCTACTATTGACCTCACCCTTTTCCTAAGAGGTCTGTAGTGGGCGTGCATAAGAGTACCAATGTGCCTACCGTCCCTGTCCTATTGTTTCTTTTATTTTTCTTATATGTATCCATGTACTCATAACTATGTTTTTACTTAGACCTATTATCTTGTAAGCAATTGACAAACCAAATAAAATAAAATAAAGTAAATAAATAGATAGATATAGATAGATAGATAGAAGATAGATAGAAAGATAGATAGATAGAGATAGGTAGATAGATGAGAGAGAGAGAGAGAGAGAGAGAGAGAGAGAGATAATATATAGATAGATAGAGAAATAGATAGATAGATGATAGATAGATAGAAAATAGATAGATAGATGATAGATAGATAGATAGATAGATAGAGAAATAGATAGATAGATAGATAGATAGATAGATAGATAGATAGATAGATAGATAGATAGATAGATAGAAAGTTAGATAAATGATAGATAGATAGATAGATAGATAGATAGATAGATAGATAGATAGAGAAATAGATAGATAGATAGATGATAGATAGATAGAAAGATGATAGATGATAGATAGATAGATTGATAGATAGAAAATAGATAGATGATAGATAGATAGATAGAGAAATAGATAGATAGATGATAGATAGATAGATAGATAGATAGATAGATAGATAGATAGATAGATAGATAGATAGATAGACAGACAGACAGACAGACCAAACTCAACATTAGGAACGCCTACACAATTTAATTTCTTGAACTGTTTCCCAGCCTTTTTCCAGAAGCCATAAAAATCAAATGCATCTATTTTTGTATAATAAAGGAGTCACAACTGTGCGTTTGGATGGGAGTGAATATACATTTTTCCTCCATGGATTAAACAGGGAGGATGAGTCCAGGTTATGGACAAATTTGGAGTGGTCGTGAAAGACAAGATAATTGGGGACAGAGAACTTATTTTTTCCAGCTGGAGGATGCATGTTATTTCTGAAATATTTTGAAATGCATCTCCAAAGGTATCAGAATAACAAAATGGGAATGGACCTTGGAGATCATCTAGTCCAACCCCCAGCTCAAGCAGGAAACCCTATACAATTTCAAACAGTTGTTTGAAGTCCTCCAGAGATGAAAACCTCATCAGAAGGGACCAAAATGTCTCTAAATTTTCATCATGCCTTTTTCTATTTTTTACACTTGGATGTTACTCAGATGATGAACCATTGCTCCCAACAGGTAGTCCTTGACTTATGATCACAATTGGGACAGGAATTTCCACCCTAAGTCCATGCACTCATAAAGCAAGTCATCGTGTGACTGGGCCTAATTTTGCAGCCATTTTTACCCCGAACCGAATCACGCAGTCACTAAGTGAATCATACAGTCGTTAAGAGAGTCCGGCTTCTCCCCTTGACTTTGCTTTGGTCAGACCCACTACAACCATTATAAATAGAGCCCAAATGATCACAAGGGCAGTGTGTGACAATCGCAACTTTAAGGATAGATTGGTCGTAAGTCATTTTCTTTCGTGGTATCGCAACTTCAAAACTGTTGTTCAATGAATGATCGTAAGTCAAGGACCTCCTGTGTTGTTAATGATTATTGTAGATCTAAGCTTCTTTGAATTAAAGTGGGGAGAAAACACTATCACAAAATAATTGCAATTTTTCCTTAAATTGTGCTGGCACAGGTCTGGAAAGCCACAAAGTGGAATTAGGAATTATGTGGCCAAGCAATTGAGAATTGTTCACTGCGATTCTGGATAGAATAGGACCAGGAGTGGGATTCAAATTTTTTAACAACCGGTTCTGTGGGCGTGGCTTAGTTGGTGGGTGTGGTTTGGTGGTCATGTTACTGGATGGGCATGGCCAACTCAACATCACTCACATCGAGGCATGCATCTCCTCACCTGGCCTCTCATGACTGTGGGGATGCTGCAACAGTCGTAAGTGTGAAAGATGGTCATAAGTCACTTTTTTCAGTGCCATTGTAACTTTGGTCACTCCATACAAGCAAAATACCAGCAAAGGAGGGGAAAAAAACTCCACAGACATTCCTGAGACAGGAAGTCTAATCCTGCCAAGAATGTAACAAGGGTTAACGGAGAGGCAGTTTCTGTAAGCAACACCAGAATGTTTTCTTCCTGCCTTCCTTACAGGATTAGGCCAGTAATTTCTTCTAACAACCAGTTCTCTGAACTGCTTAGAATGTTAACAACTGGTTCTAGTGAATAGGTGCAAACCGATAGAATCCCACCCCTGAATAGGACCCACTTGATGTCTTAAAATTACATCAATATCATAACAATAACTTTTCAAAATTAAAAATCTTTTTTTAATCTATCTATCTATAAAAGTGAAAAAGCACTCATGCATCATCACAAAATCTCCAATACCATAAAGCCTACAAATTTGAAATTTGGCAGGTATGTTCTTCTTGGTTTCTGGATGCTCACTAAGAAAGGATTTTTCAAAATGATCCTCAGAGTTTTTAGAGTATTTTCTATATTATTATTATTATTAACATGCTCCGATGCTAAGTTGTTCTACTCTCCCTCCCCACCCAAAAAGAAATCTCTTCCAAATGCAAAACACAAGCCGAGGAGAGGAGTTTACGTTTCCGTTTCACAGCACCAAGCAGCTTTAGTACAGTTGAGCTAAGCCACACCCAGGCTCCTTGCTGTCTCCTTGCTCACACAGCAAATACTGTTTCCAAACAGCCCTCAACTGTCCCACACACTGACAGGATGCTAGTCAGATGAATACCAGTGGATGCTGATAGGCAGAACAGAATTTTTATTTGCCAACTGAGTTTATGACCTTAGGTACCAATGTTGTTAAATGAACTCCGGTGATTGTTAAGTGAATCACATGGTTATTAAGTGAATCAGACTTCCTCGTTGACTTTATGTCAGAAAAAGGATACAACAACCATCATAAATATGTCAGTTGTCAATTCTTTGAATTTTGATCACTTGACTATGGGAATATTGTAACAGTTGTAAAAACAGTCTGTGAAAAATGGTTGTAGGTCACTTTTTTCAGCGCCCTGGTAACGTTGAATGGTCAGTAAATGAATTGTTGTAAGTGGAGGATTATTAGTAGAAAGAATGTAGGGGGCAGCTGCTCCCCGTATCATTTTAACCTGTATTTCACAACCTTAGTGTTCTGTCCCCTCCTTTGAATTCTTGAGATCCCCGTGTTTTGATTGGCCAGGCGAGCCACGCCGATTGGCTCGCTGAGAATCTCCCGCGATTGGTCAATTCAAATTGCAGGAGATTCAAAGCGGTGCCATTGGCCGTGGCCGCCGCGGCTTGGAAATAAAAAAGCCGTGAAGTTTTCCTTTAGCCTCAGTTCGGTTCCTGACTAATAAAAAGAGCTTGAAACACAGTCACCGACTCCTGGCTTCTGTCCACGCGGACATAACACTTAGTAACTTGAAAATGTCTGTGGACTTCATCTCCCATCATCCCCTAATGACCTTGCATGGACCCACTCCCCAAATTCCTCAGCCAGCATGCAGTGGACTTCACGAATTCCCTATTCAGCATGCAGGTACTTCAACTCCCAGAATTCCCCAGCTGGTTCAGGAATTTGGGGAGTTGAAGTCCTCACATCGTTGAGTTGCCCAGATTGAGAAATATTTATTTTTAGACACTAGGACAGCAGATGAAGACATTAAGGCCAAAAATGATGCTTTGGGACAAGGCACTGGGGAATAAATGAACCCATTTATTCCAAATTTATTTAGAGGATTCGGTCTTGGTCAAACTTATGAGTGTATTGTCTTTATATATATATATATATATACTAGCTCTATACCCATGCTTCGCTATGAAACTATGTGGTTGGGCTTAGTTTTTGGGGAGGAAAATAAAGGGGGAAAAATTCTGCCTCTGCCTAGCAGCATCCATTGGTATTCATCTGGCTAGCATCCTCTCAGCGTGTGAGAGAGTTGAGGGCTGTTTGGAAAGTGAAACAGTATTTGCTGTGAACAAGGAGACAGCAAGGAGCCTGGGCGTAGCTTAGCTCAACTGTTCTGTACTAAAGCTGCTTGGTGCTGTGAAACTGAAACTCCTCTGCTTGTGTTTTGCATTTGGAAGAGATTTCTTTTCAGGTGGGGAGGGGGAGTAGAACTCCTTAGCATCAGAGTGTGTTAATAATCATAATATAGGAGATACAAATGCTCTGATGGTCATTTTGAAAAATCCTTTCTTTTCTTAGTGAGCCCTTAGAAGTCAAGAGGAACATACGTGCCAAATTTCAAGTTTGTAGGCTTTACGGTTCTGGAGATTTTGTGATGATGCATGAGTGCTTTTTTGCTTTTACATAGACAAATATATTACTTGTTAAGTTCCTAATTTCTACCTCTTTTATCCAGCCATTGATAAAACAAGGTCCAAGTTCGGAAATATTCGGTGTGTTCTTTTTCTTTTATCTGCAGCGCTAATCTCTTCATTTCTGCACCGTCCAATATTTTTTTAAATTACATCTTCTTCCGTAGGTGTTTCCTCACTTTTCCAATGTTATGCAATGTTGTACTTTTCTGGTATTATGCCTAACAAAGTTAATTCTGGTTTACACAACCTATATGCTGCCTTAACATTTTTTCTATCCAACTATGCACTTTCATCCAGGGGTGGGATTCAAATTTTTTAACAACTATTTCTGTGGCCATGACTTAGAATGGTGGGCGTGGCTTGGTGGTCATGTGACTGGGTGGGCTTGGCTTGGCGGTGATGTTATTGGCTGGGTGTGGCCAACTCAATATCACTCACAGCAAGGCACGCCTCTCCTCACCTGGCCTCTCGTGACTGTGGGGATGCTGCAACAGTCAAAAGTGTGTAAAATGGTCGTAAGTCACTTTTTTCAGTGCCACTGTAACTTGGAATGGTCCCTCCACACAAGCAAAGTACCAGCAAAGGAGGGGAAAAAAAACTCCAGAGAAGTTCCAGAGACAGGAAGTCTAGTCCTGCCAAGAATGTAATAAGCGTTAACGGAGAGGCAGTTTCTGTAAGCAACACCAGAATGTTTCCTTCCTGCCTTCCTTATAGGATTAGCCCTGTAATTTCTTCTAACAACCGGTTCTCCGAACTGCTTAGAATGTTAACAACCGGTTCTAGAGAATAGGTGCAAACTGGTAGAATCCCACCCCTGCTTTCATCCATTTTTTTTTTTTTTTTTTTTGCTTTTGGGTACGTCCACCAAAGGTTTATTGTCTTTATAATATAGTACTATGGAAACTAATCAAGGAGATTAAACAGTGGAGTTAAACAATAGAACAACTTGCCTCCGAAAATTGGTTTCTATCCCTGGGGGCTTTTAAGAAGAGACTGGACAGTGCTTTGTCTGAAAATCCAGAGTGTTTCCACCTGATCAAGGGGTTGGACTAGAAGACCTCTAAGGTCCCTTCTAACTCTTATTATCTGTTATTCTGTAGTCCTTGACTTGCAACCATTCACTTGGCAACCAAAGTTGAAACGGCCCTGAAAAAAGTGCCTTTTAACCATTTGTCACACTTATGACCATCGTAGAATTCCCCCTGGTCATGTGATCAAAATTCAGAAGCTTGGCAACTGGCAAGTACTTATGACAGCTGCAGTGTCCCTGGGGGTCATATAATCCCTTTTTGCGACCTTCTGACAAGCAAAGCCCACGGGGGAAGCCAGATTGTTTTAACAACAGTGTTACCAAGTTAACAACGGCAGTGATTCACTTAACAGCTGCGGCCAGAAAGATTCGAAAAATGGGGCAGAATTCACTTAACAACTGTCTCACTTAGCGACATACATTTTGGGCTCAATTGGGTTCATCAATCGAGGACTTCTTATATCGACCCCATAACATTTATTGACATCTGTTTCAAACCCTGGACATGTTTGACCCTATCCATCCTTCTGACTACAATGGATAGAAACTGATCCAGCAGAAATTCAATCTAGAAATAAGGATGAATTTTCTGACACTGAAAACAACCAACCAAGGGAACAGAAGTTGCCTATAAAACTTTTGCACCCTGTCCTGTGTGTTTCATAATAAATAGATAAATAAAAACACGTTAATTGTAGTTTCTTCTGCATTGTTCATAAACCATTTATGCTTTGTTGCAAAAGCCTGCTGGATATCCATTATATGCTGGTTTATGGCCACAATCAAGATTTGATTGACAGAGTGATATCTCTATTATTAAAGACCTCTTGGAGAAATTGCTTTTTCATTGCGGCTCTGCAGGAATAATATCTGAGTATTTTTTTTTCTTCCATTGCTCTTTCTCCTCTTCATTAAACACGGGGTGGACGGGTGGTGGTGGTTAATGACATTCTTTCATTTATTGACGAGTGGGGGAACGCTACAGGCGGGTGTAATTCCAGTCCTCCGTTGGCACATCAAATCCTTGAATTGTGGCATCAGGGGACCAAAAAGTCATCTACAGTTAGTCCTCAACTTACGAATGTGCGGAAATGAGTAGATTGACAATGGCAATTAGAGAACAGGAAGAAAAAGATTATTACAAGATTTGGAATTTATTCAAAGAACGGCTAGACAGAAGAGTAAGAAACGGAAACATGTGATAATAGCAATATCATACTATAATTGATTGATTAGGATTGAATAAGAGAATGAATATAACAGGTAAGGATGGAATATATTTTTGAAAGATAACAATTATAATGTTAATGATAATACAGCAATTGACCAATGTGATGTAAAATATCGATTAGAAATGGTTATAAATATAAACAAATAAGAAAAGTATAATATTATGATGTGTACAAGATATATGTACCCAACCAACACACTGGAGAACTGAAAGATATTTTTTGTTTATTTTTGTTATAAAAAATAAAAAAAAACTTTCTCAAAAAAAACTTATGACAGTTCATTTAGTGACCGTCAAAGTTACAATGCCGCTGGAAAAAAAGTGGCTTATATGACTGCTTTTCAGCATCCCCACAGTCACGTGATCAAAATTCAGACACTTGACAACTGGCTCCTATTTATGACGGTCTCAGTGTGCTTCGGGGGGGTGTCACAAGATCCCCCTTTGTGATCTTCGGACAAGCAAAATTGATGGAGGAAGCCAGATTCATTTAACAACTGTGTGGCTAAGTTACCAAGGGCAGAGATTCGCTAAACGTCTGTGGCAAGAAAGGTTATAAAACAGGGCGAAATTCACTTTAACAAATTCTGTTTAATGCAGCCAAGGGATTTGCATTGGCTTTTTGGGCTGCTGCAGCACACGGCTGGCTCCCATTCAAGGGATTATCTCCTAGGACTCCCAGCATCCCTCTTGCAGTTGTTACTGTTCACCTAGGTACCATCTGTGCTATACCTGTGCATTGGGGGGGGTTTGCCTAAATGTAGAACTTGACTTTTCTCACCACTGAATTTTATTTTGCTGGATAGAGATCAGTATTCAAGTCAGATTAACAGATTAACAAAGTTGGAAGCAGGAGACACCATTTCTGACAGAGGGCAGTCCAGCCTCTTCTTGAAAGCCTCCAGTGATGAAGCTCCCACAACTTCCGAAGGCAACTTCTGTTCCATTCGGTTGATTGTTCTCACTGTCAGAAAGTTTCTCCTTATTTCCAGGTTAAATCTCTCCTTGTTCAGTTTCCATCCATTATTCCTTGTCTGGCCTTCAGGTGGTTTTATAAAATAGCTTGACCCCTTCCTCCTCTCTGTGGCAGCTCCTCAAATATTGGAAGACTGCTATCATGTCTCCCCTGGTCCTCCTCTTCACTAGACTAGCCAGGCCCAGTTCCTGTAACCGTTCTTCATATGTTATTTAGCTTCCAGTTCTCTCATCATCCTGGTTGCTCTTCTCTGCACACTTTCTTGAATCTCAACATCCTTTTTTATAGTGTGCTGACCAAAAGTGGATGCAGTACTTTAGGTGTGGCCTTACTAAGGCTTTATAGAGTGGTATTAGTACCTCCCTTGATCTTGATTGTATCCCTCTGTTAATGCAATTTAGGATTGCATTGGCTTTTTTGGCAGCTGCTGCACACTGCTGGCTCCTATTTAGCTGGTTGTCCACTAAGACTCCAAGATCCCTCTCACAGTTACTGCTATTGAACCTGGTTTCACCCAATCTATATGGGTACTTTTGGTTTTTCTTGCCTAAGTGTAGGACTATACTTTTCTCTACATTGAATTTAATTTTGTTAGATAGGACCCAGAGTTCAAGTCTGACAAGATCCCTCTGGATCTTGAGCCTACCTTCTTGGGTGTTAGATATTTCTGCCACCTCAGTGTCATCTGCTAATTTGATGAATTCCCCATCTATCCCCTTGTCCAAATCACTGATGAAGGTGTTGAAGAGTCCTGGGCTTAAGACAACGCCTTGGAGTTCCCCGTTGCATACTTCCCTCCATGTAGATGCAGTTCCATTCAGGACTACATCTTGAGTGCGATGTTGCATTTTTTTTTCAAACTTACCAAATCCAATTCTGAGAGTTGGAAGTCTACACATCATACAGAATGCTAATGCAGGCTGGGGAATTCTGGGAGTTGAAGTCCAAAGATCTCAAAGCATGCTGGCTGAAGAATTCTGGGAGTTGAAGCTCACACTTCTTCAAGCATGTTGGCTAGGTAATCTTGGAGCTGAAATCCACAGGTCTTAAAAGTCTGCTGGCTGGGAATTGTGGGATTTGAAGTGCCAACATCTTAAAACGTGCCAGCTGGGGAATTAATTTTAAACTTTCTTTAAAGTGTGTAAGAGCAGGCAGGGGCATGTCAACAAATACATCCTCCTGATCTGGCTTTGCTTGATTCAGCTTTTCTCAGTGGCAAAATGGAAGAAAGACGGAAAACAGAAAGAGAAGGAATGTTGAAATTCAGAGAGAAGGAATAGCGACAGTATATTTCATCCTTCAGGCTTACAATAACCAGATAGTCCATTTTGATTTCCAAATTATGGGATGTTTTAAGTGCAGAGCACAGGAAAGTTTGGGACCAGCCATCGGGCACCAAAGCTTCTTTCCACAATGGAGCCAATTTCAGAGAAAGTCCTTATTTTGTGAGGATTTGTCCTCTGTGTCATTCTAAGGAGCCAGCATCCATTTTGTCTTCTTTCTTATGAAAATAATATTTTCAGATCACTATGGCAAGAACAGAAATAATGGAGTGTTGCTTCCTTGGAAGTGTGTGCTGTAAAGAAAGGTTTCAATTGAAGGGACTCTATTAAACTCCTCCTCCTCCTCTTCCCTCCTCCAATATCTTCTTCTTCTCCTTTTCCTCCTTGGCTTTTTCTTCTTCTCCTCCTTATCTATGCTCCCTCTCCTTATCTTCCACTGTCTCTATTCCTCCTCCTCCTCCTCATTTCCTCCTCCTCCTGCTCCTCCTGCTGCTTCTCCTGCTTCTCCTCCTCCTCCTCCTTCTCTTCCTCCTTTTTTGCTTATCCTCCTCTTCTCCTTGTTCTTCCCCTTCTGCTTCTCTTACTACTCCTACTATTTCTCCTCCTCTTCTCCTCGATCTTCTCCTTCTCCTTCTGCTTCTCCTACTACTCCTACTACTCCTACTCCTCTTCCCCTTGTTCTTCCCCTCCTGCTTCTCCTACTACTCCTACTCCTCTTCTCCTCAATCTTCTCCTTCTGCTTCTCCTACTACTCCTACTACTTCTCCTCCTCTTCCCCTTGTTCTTCCCCATCTGCTTCTCCTACTACTCCTACTACTTCTCCTCCCTTTCTCCTTGTTCTTCTCCTTCTGCTTCTCCTACTACTCCTACTACTTCTCCTCCTCTTCCCCTTGTTCTTCCCCTTCTGCTTTTCCTACTACTCCTACTACTTCTCCTCCCTTTCTCCTTGTTCTTCTCCTTCTGCTTCTCCTACTACTTCTACTCCTCTTCTCCTTGTTCTTCCCCTTCTGCTTCTCCTACTACTCCTACTACTTCTCCTCCTCTTCCCCTTGTTCTTCCCCTTCTGCTTCTCCTACTACTCCTACTACTTCTACTCCTCTTCTCCTTGTTCTTCTCCTTCTGCTTCTCCTACTACTCCTACTACTTCTCCTCCTCTTCCCCTTGTTCTTCCCCTTCTGCTTCTCCTACTACTCCTACTACTTCTACTCCTCTTCTCCTTGTTCTTCTCCTTCTGCTTCTCCTACTACTCCTACTACTTCTCCTCCTCTTCCCCTTGTTCTTCCCCTTCTGCTTCTCCTACTACTCCTACTACTTCTCCTCCTCTTCCCCTTGTTCTTCCCCTTCTGCTTCTCCTACTACTCCTACTACTTCTCCTCCCTTTCTCCTTGTTCTTCTCCTTCTGCTTCTCCTACTACTTCTACTCCTCTTCTCCTTGTTCTTCCCCTTCTGCTTCTCCTACTACTCCTACTACTTCTCCTCCTCTTCCCCTTGTTCTTCCCCTTCTGCTTCTCCTACTACTCCTACTACTTCTACTCCTCTTCTCCTTGTTCTTCTCCTTCTGCTTCTCCTACTACTCCTACTACTTCTCCTCCTCTTCCCCTTGTTCTTCCCCTTCTGCTTCTCCTACTACTCCTACTACTTCTACTCCTCTTCTCCTTGTTCTTCTCCTTCTGCTTCTCCTACTACTCCTACTACTTCTCCTCCTCTTCCCCTTGTTCTTCCCCTTCTGCTTCTCCTACTACTCCTACTACTTCTCCTCCCTTTCTCCTTGTTCTTCTCCTTCTGCTTCTCCTACTACTCCTACTACTTCTCCTCCTCTTCTCCTTGTTCTTCCCCTTCTGCTTCTCCTCCTACTACTACTACTACTTCTCCTCCTCTTCCTCTTCTCCTCTTCTTCTCCTTGTTCTCCTTGTTCTCCTCCTTCTCCTTCTCCTCTTCTCCTTCTCCTCCTCTTCTCCTTGTTCTTCCCTTTATCCTCCTCCTCCTCCTACTTCTCATCTTCCTTCTTCCTCCTCTTCTCTTTCTCCTCTTCTCCTTCTTCTGCTTCTCCTACTACTACTACTTCTCCTATTACTACTACTTCTCCTACTCCTTCTCCTTGTTCTTCCCCTTCTGCTTCTCCTACTACTACTACTACTTCTCCTCCTCTTCCTCTTCTCCTCGACTTCTCCTTGTTCTTTCCCTTCTGCTTCTCCTACTACTCCTACTACTTCTCCTCCTCTTCCCCTTGTTCTTCCCCTTCTGCTTCTCCTACTACTCCTACTACTTCTCCTCCTCTTCCCCTTGTTCTTCCCCTTCTGCTTCTCCTACTACTCCTACTACTTCTCCTCCTCTTCCCTTTGTTCTTCCCCTTCTGCTTCTCCTACTACTACTACTTCTCCTCCTCTTCCTCTTCTCCTCTTCTTCTTTGTTCTTCTCCTTCTGCTTCTCCTCCTCTTCTCCTTCTCCTCTTCTTCCCCTTGTTCTTCTCCTCCTCCTTCTCCTTGTTCTTCCCCTACTTCTCCCCCTCCCCCTCCTCCTTCTCCTCCTCCTTCTTCCTCCTCTTCTCTTTCTCCTCTTCTCCTTCTTCTGCTTCTCCTACTACTACTACTTCTCCTCCTTCTACTACTTCTCCTATTACTACTATTTCTCCTCCTCCTTCTCCTTGTTCTTCTCCTTCTGCTTCTCCTCCTCTTCTCCTTCTCCTCCTCTTCTCCTTCACCATCTCCTCCTACTCCTGCTCCTCTTCCTCCATCCTCTTCTATATTCCTTTTCTCCTACTTTTGAGAACAAAATCAAATGTTTGTGTTGTCCTCTGTCCAAGTTCTTGGCAGCCTCTGGGATTAACTTCCACCAAACGTGGAAGGACATAGAATATTTTCCCCAAAATATTGCACCCCTATCCAATCGGCCCAATACCAATTTCTGAATGGCTCACCCCTGCTGTCGTTGGAATGAATAATTCTATTTTCACCAGCCTGGAAAATAGGACTTGACACTTTTATCATTTGTATGCAGGGAGATGTAACTCATGACATTGACAAACTCATCCAGGAAGGGGGGAAAAAACCAAACCACCACCAAGGTCTAATATCAGAGTAGCTTTCAGTTCTGGTGACACTGAAAAACTGACAATAATGAAAGGGACACATCTCTACCTTGGGAGGCTGATGATCCAATTTGGCATAATTGGATGCCTGCTTCTGCATGCCAGGATTTTGAGTCTCACTTAGGAAAGAGAGTTTCCCCGTCCAAAACCAGCCCCTGTTTTCATTCTCACCTTTTTCCATTTGTTCTCCTTCCTTCCTTCCTTCCTTCCTTCCTTCCTTCCTTCCTTCCTTCCTTCCTTCCTCCCTTCCTTCCTTCCTTCCTTCCTTCTTCCTTCCTTCCTTCCTTCCTTCCTTCCTTCCTTCCTTCCTTCCTTCTTCCTTCCTTCTTCCTTCCTTCCTTCCTTCCTTCCTTCCTTCCTTCCTTCCTTCCTTCTTCCTTCCTTCCTTCCTTCCTTCCTTCCTCCTTCCTTCCTTCCTTCCTTCCTTCCTTCTTCCTTCCTTCCTTCCTTCCTTCCTTCCTTCCTTCCTTCCTTCCTCCTTCCTTCCTTCCTTCCTTCCTTCCTTCCTTCCTTCCTTCCTTCCTTCCTTCCTTCCTTCTTCCTTCCTTCCTTCTTTCTTCCTTCCTTCCTTCCTTCCTTCCTTCTCAGTTTCAATCAGTTTTTCTGACTGAGAAAGAGAAAGGAGGAAGGAGAAGGGAGGAAGGAGAAGATAAAGAGGAGGAGGAGATAGACAGGGGGAGAAGAAAGAAAGAGAGGGAAAAGAAGAAAGAGAAGATAGACAAGGAGGAGGAAGAGGAGGAGCAGAGGTGGTATTTTTTATATTTATTTATATTTTTATATATATTTATATTTCAGCAGGTTCTGACCAGTTCTGGAGAATTGGTAGCAGAAATTTTGAATAGTTTGGAGAACCAGCAAGTATCACTGTGACTGGCCCCACTCCCATCTATTCTCTGCCTCCCATGGTGTCCCAGCGGATTGGTGGGTCTTCTTTTGTTGCCCTGCACAGGAGAATGGAGCTGGAAAGCAGGTTACTGGGGTGGGAAAAGAATGGAGATTTTACAGTATCCTTCCTCTGACATGCCCACCAACCAAGCCATGCCCACCAAGCCGCGCCCACAAAACTGGTAGTAAAATTTTTTGAATCCCACCACTGAGTCTTCCGGGCCAACCCCCTGTTCAAAGAGGAAACCTACTATTAATGCTGTCTTCTTTATAGCCTCAGAAACTAGGGGCAGTTTCTTTTGAGTGTCTTTCTCCTCCCGTTACTGCTCTGCCATCTCTTATCTGTCCCTTCCCTAGGCAGCATCTCTTTGTTGAGTCTCCCAAGGTCTTTCTCACATGGTATTAAAACCATCTTCTTTATAGCCTCAGAAACTAGGGGGAGTTTCCTTTGAGTGTCTTCCTCCACCTGTTATACAGCTGTTATACAGCTGTGGGGCTCAGCAGTCTCTTATCAGTGGTAAATCCAGGACCAAATGTTTTGAGCGGAGACTGGACACCAGGGAATGCACAGCAACCAGCGAGATGGGCCCAGCGACCGAGGGCCACCCAGAAGCAAGCCGCTGAGAGACCACCACCCATCATGGCGTCTTCCACTCCGCCTCCGACACCACGGACGAGGAAGAAGACATCCATTGACTCCAGACAGGACGAGATCAGCGCGATCGGCGGAGTCGTAAGTCGGGACCCACATGTGCCGGGTTCAGAGGCAACCACCCTCGATAGGAGTGCCGGTTTTTCGATGCGATCTGCGATAAAAAAGGTCACATTGCCTGAGTCTGCCGACTGAGGAAAGCCTACAGCCCCCGACAGCGAGATCACAGCCACCGGAGACGAGACAGAAACCCCCCCCCCACCCAGGGCCAGGGACTGCCAAGTTGAAAATCGCTGGAACCGAGATGGATGGAGCCGATGAAGCGGCGAAAACCGGCAGAAAGAGGAAACCCACCAGACGGTCATCATCGGCCACTCATCAACCACAAACGCCCGAAAGGTATACGTGGAAGTAGGCATCGAAGGTGAACCATGCAAAATGGAGGTGGACTCCGGCTCCTACCTCTCCATGGTTGCCTAGTGAGAAATCAAGCGTTTGGTGCCCGCAATCCACAAGAGGGGGTTGGAAACCCAGAAATTAATCCTTAAAGACTACCAGGGGAATCGCATCCCGGTAGTTGGAACCGGACAGTTCGAAGTGACTTTCAAGGGCCGCACAGCAAAGCTTCCCCTAACGATCGTGGACCGAGACCACCCCAGCCTTTTGGGACTACAGTGGTTCGCACCACCCGGGATCGAGGTTACGGGCGTCGGCCATGTCGCAGATGCCGACTGGGAAGAGCAACTTGCACGGGACTTCCAGGAAGTGTTCAACGGCACCCTAGGCAAGTCTCGAGGGCCCCCTATTTCTTTCAGCCTAGACCCCAGCATTCCCCTGATACGCCTAAAACCACGGCGGGTACCTTTTGCACTCCGGCCCAAAATCGACGAGCAAATTGACAAGCTCATCAAACAAGGAGTCCTACAACCAATCGATCACGCCCGGTGGGAGACCCCCATAGTCGCCCCAGTCAAGCCCGATGGGTCGGTGAAAATCTGCGGGGACTATAAGGCCATCCTAAATTGCGCCTTACAACAAAGCGCCTACCCCATCCCAGTAGTGCAGCACCTTCTACACTCACTGGGGGGAGGCAAGGTTTTTGCGAAGCTCGACCTGGCACAAGCCTATGAACAGTTGTCGGTCGATGCAGAAATTGCTGAGGCACAGACCATATTCACCCACCGGGGAGCATTTCACTGTAACAGACTCCAGTTTGGAGTCAGTGTGGCTCCGGGAATTTTCCAGAGCCTCATGGAGAGACTCTTGCAAGGAATTAAGGGGATGGTGCCCTACTTCAATGACGTACTGGTGTCAGCAGCTAACCAACAAGAACTAGAGGGTCATCTAAGGGAGGTACTAACCAAATTCAAAGAGGCCAGGCTAAAGGTGAAAAAGAGAAATGCCAGCTGTACACAGAGCGGGTCGAGTTCCTAGGATACCTCCTAGACTGGCACGGCATCCATCCAACTGCGGAAAAAATCAGAGCCATTAAAGAAGTCCCCACACCAAATAATAAAATGGAACTGCAGGCATTTCTAGGACTGCTTAATTTCTATAATGTTTTCCTGCCCCAAAAGGCGACCGCGGCGGAGCATTTGCATAGGCTCTTGGACAAGGCGGCCACATGGACTTGGGGAAAACATGAGGAAGCCGCCTTCAACAAAACCAAGGACCTGCTCACCTCGGATGCCATCCTCATCCAATACAATGAGACCCTACCACTTGCAGTCACATGCGACACTTCACCTTTCGGCGTCGGCGCTGTCCTCAGCCACACACTCCCCGACGGAAAAGAAGCACCCATCACCTTCTTTTCGAGGACCCTCACCAAACCGGAGAGAAATTACAGTCAACTGGATAAAGAGGCCCTGGCTATCGTCGCTGCAGTGAAGAGGTTCCATGAGTACCTCTACGGCCACACGTTCACCATCATCACCGACCACAAGCCGCTGCTGGGAATCTTAGCAGGGAACACTTACCACTCCGAACATTCTATCTCCTAGAATGACAAGGTGGTCCGAATTCCTTGCCGCCTACAGCTACCGGCTCAAACACCAACCCAGTAAGATGATCACCCATGCAGACGCCCTGAGCCGCACACCGTTACCTGATCTAGACACCGGCCCAGCACCCATGACAGCCACCCTCAGCATAGAGATTCTGCCCGATCTACCCATAACCGCGTCACACATTGCCCGCGAGACTAATAAAGACAAGCGTCTGGCACGGGTGTTACATTGGGTAGAAAAGGGGTGGCCAGAAAAGGACGACGACGAATCATTCAGGACATTCCGGAACCAGCAAACAGAACTCTCATTACAAAACGGTTGTGTACTTTGGGGGATAGAGTTGTTATTCCGGAAAAGTTACAAAGGAAGATATTGGAGTTGTTACACGAAGGGCACCCGGGCATAGTTAGAACAAAAGCCCTGGCCAGGAGTTACACCTGGTGGCCAGGGATGGATAAGCAGATAGAGACTTGGGTGGCAACATGCAAACGTTGCCAAGCCCTCCCGCAGCACCAATCCTGGAATGGGAAACCCCCAGGAGACCATGGTCCAGGATTCACATAGATTTTGCCGGGCCCACGAAAGGACATATATTCCTTATCACGGTAGATGTTTACTCCAACTGGTTGGAGGTAAGCAATATGAAAACCACCACCATGGAGGCCATGACCAAGGAACTCAGCAAGCTGTTCGCAACCCATGGCCTCCCAGATGTCATCGTGTCGGATAACGGGCCCCAATTTACCTCGCTGGAATTCGAAAAATTCCTAGCGGAATGGGGCATACGACACACACTGACAGCACCAGCATATCCGGTGGCAAACGGGAGGGCAGAACGGATGGTTCAATTTACGAAAAAGACCATCCAAAAAATTGAACACAGGGAAATTCAAAAAAAAATAAACAAAATGCTTTTTATACAACACATAACCCCGAACACAACAACCAACAAAAGCCTGGCAGAATTATTAATGGGGAGGAAATTAAGGTCCCCACTCGACAGGCTGCACCCCACATACAACCCAGAAAAATTGCCAAACTCCTCAAGCAAGCACCGAACATTTTCACCAGGCGACGCAGTCTATGCGACGAACCTTACCGGAGATCCACTTTGGGTACTGGCAACCATAACCCAGCTGACAGGTCCCCGCTCGTACCGGCTGCAAACAACCGAAGGGCGAGCATGGAAACGACACATTGATCAAATAAGATCGAGAACAACCACGGGAAACACAACCGACATGCAAACAGACACAGACAGTCCCCATAACACAAACCAAGAGGGGAGGGAATACCCCGGGAACCAGAAACCAATAGAAAGAAACCAGCTATACTCACCAACAAGCAGCCAGCTCGAAGCCTCACCAGGAAGAAGCAGCCAGGCCAGCTCAACCAGCCCAGAAAGACCAGGCAGGAGCGGCAACAACTGCAGCTCAACCAGCCCAGGTAGACCGGGAGGGAGCTGCGACGAAAGGCCCGGCGAAGCCCTCCAGGCGGTTCCACCAACGAGGCAGAGAGCAACACAGAACCCGATCAAACCAGCCGGGAGCCAAGCAACAACTAACCTGCACAGGTGAAGTAGGCAAGTACGAAGCCCCGCCTACTTACGGGACTACGTTACATAAGACCATACCAAGAGGGGAGGGATGTTCTGTATGAACATTAACATACTTGCAAGCCCCACGCTGTGATTGGACAAAGCACACGGCGATCTGATTGGCCGAGCGAGCCGCACTGATTGGCCCACCGCGAATCCCCCGCAATTGGTAGAAACTAATTGCGGGAGATTCAAAGAGGTGCCATTGGCTGCGGCCGCTGCGGCCAGAGAATAAAAGCTGTTGTGTTTTCCCTTGAATCCCGAGCCAATCTCGGGATCCAATAAAGAGCTGAACTAAATCACTGACTCCGAGTCTCCTTCCGCGATGGACAGAACACTTCCTTCCTTCCTTCTTTTCTTCCTTTCCTCCCTCCCCAACTCTCCCTTTTTTTCCTCAATCCCTCCCTCTTTCTTCCTCTCTCCTTCTTCTCTTTCTTCTTCTTTCTCTTGTATTTCTTTTCTGCCATCCTTCCACTCTTCTCTCATCCACTCCTCCTTCACTTCTAACCTTCCCCACCCTGTCCTTCTCTCCCTCCATCTCCCTCATTTTTCCTTCCTCTTTTCTACCTCTCTCCTCTTCTCTTCCCCCCTTTTCTACTCTCCTCTTCCCCTCACCGTTCCTCTCTCTCTCTCAAGTTCTCCCTCTTCATTTCTCCTGTCTTCTACCTCTACTCCTTCTTTCCCCTCCTCTCTCCCTTGTTTCTTTCCTCTCCCCCACCCTTCTCCCCCTACCTCCCTCTCTTCCATTTCTCTCCTTGTCTTCCTTTTCGTTCCTCCCCTTTCCCTCCTCCTTCCCCCTTTCTCTGCCTGTCTGCCAACTCCAGTGGATTCCTGCAGCCATTGTGGTTTTCTCAACCTGTAAATAAATTCACTGTTAAGATGCAGGGGCAGACTTAAAAGCCACTGGATCTTTGCCACTTGATTAGACAATATTCTTTAGGCTTCTCTCTTCCTCTCCCTCTCCCTCCCTACCCCCCCTCCCTCTCTCTCTCTCTCTCTCTATCTATCTATCTATCTATCTATCTATCTATCTATCTATCTATCTATCTATCTATCTATCTCCCTCTCTTTCCTTCTCTCTCCCCCTCCTTCTCCTCTCTCCCCTCCCTCTCTCTTTTATCCCTCCCTCTCTCTCTCTCTCTCCTCTTTCTCTCTCCTCCCCCCTTTCTCCTCTCTCTGACCTGCTCCATGCACAGTTCCTCCCCCCCGACAGAGAAGCCCTGGCGAGAGGCTCATGGCTGAATTGGAATGACTTATCGGCCTTCCTTCGTTATCACTTTGCAGTTTTCTAAATCTCTGCTTTTCAAAGGCATTTTCGGTCTCTTCGGCGGTTGCTAATTTATTTTGCTTCTTTCTCCTACTGCCTGCATTTTAATTGGACTGTCAAGTACTAATAACCATCATTTTCTTTTTTCTATCTGGGGCGTTGACATCAGTCAAGAGATTGGGACAGAAACCCAACATGGGCAGTCCTCAACTTATGACCACAACGGAGCCCAACATTTCCATTGCTAAGCAAGGCAGTTGTTAAGTGGACTTTTGCTCATTTTACAATCTTTCTCGCTGCAAAGTGAATCACTGCAGTTGTTAAGTGAGTCAAATGGTTGTTAAGTGAACCTGGGCTTCCCCATGAACTATGCTTATCTAGAAGGTTGCAAAAGCGGATCATGTGACCCCTGGGAGACACTCCAACCGTTATAAATATGAGTCAGTTGCCCAATGGCTGGGTTTTGATCATGTGACCACAAGGATTCTGCAAAGATCTCAAGTGTGAAAAAGGGTCGTTTTTCAGTGTTTTTGTAACTTACAATCAAGCTTTTTTCTTCTTCTTTTTTTCCCCTTTGCTGGCAAAGCCCAGATGCTTCCTTGCAATATATATATATATATATATTTTCTTAAGTTTTCGCGGGTACTTACATGTCTGGCATTCAGCTTTGTTCGGGTATTTTCCCACGTCATAATAGTGGTGCTTTTAAAGTTGTAGCAACGTTTCAGCAGAATCTCATCTGCCATCATCAGGCCTGTATATATATATACTTTATTTCTCTATTGAGTTGTAACCTTGAAATGTTTTCTATTGTAAAGAAACGCCTCTGACTCTAAGCAAGGCCCAGGAGCACAGACTGGGAATAAAGGTTCTGGTTTCTAAAGCCAGCCATATACATGGCCAAAATCGAAATGGGAGGCACAGAGGTTGCTGGGTGCCATGCTGGTGGCCTGCTATATTTCTATCTGACAACATCACCTGTGAATGTGGAACAGAGTCTCCATCATTCTGCCTGTAGTTTTGAGCTTCCTAGAGGAGGGAGGGAGAAGGAAGGATGGATGGAAAGAGGGAAGGGAGGGAGGGAAGGAGGGAGAAGGAAGGAAGTGAGGGAAAGAGGGAGGAAGGGAGAAGGAAAGAAGGATGGATGAAAAGAGGGAAGGGAGGGGAGGGAGAAAGGAGGGAGAGGGAAGGATGGAAGGGAGGGGAGGGAGAAAGGAGGGAGAGGGAAGGATGGAAGGGAGGGAGGGAGCGGGCGAGAAGATAGGATGGATGGAAAGTGTTAGATCTGGAGTGGATCGGCTCCAAGGAGACACAAGACCATTTTAGTGACTTCAGCTCTTTATTTAGGGTAAGAACAGTCTGGGGATACAAGCTGCGGCAGCCCTTCATATAGGGGTGGCTAGCGGCTCGGTGGCCAATGGCAGCGCTTTGAATCTCCTATGATTGGCGCAGCCAATCGCGGTAGATTCCTAGCGCTCCAATCATGACCGAGGTTTCGACCAATCGGGTCGCTGTCCATCCGGACCAATCAATTGCGGGGGTTTGGAGTATGCTAATATAGTAAACCCCTCCCCTCTTGGTTTTGTCTGTCGGTGTGTCGTGACGTAGTCGCGTAGGTAGGCGGGACTTTGTACCTGCCTAGTTGACCTGCGCAGTTCAGTTCTAGTGTGGTCGTCGACCGGTTCGGATGGCTTCTCTGTCGCTCCGGTTCCTTGGGAGGGAACAGCCAGGAAGGTTGAGCTGGGCCTTTCTTGGTAGCTCCCTCCCGGTCTACCCAGGCTGGTTGAGCTGCTGCTCCTGTTGTTCCCGCCGGATCTTTCCGGGCTGGTTGAACTGGCTTGGCTACTCCTTCCAGGTGAAGATTCTGGAGTTTCATGTTCTGTTGGTCCTGCGTTTATTTGTGGTTTATTTGTTCTGGGTGGGAGGTGTTCTGCTTGTGCTAGGGGTTCCCTTCGGTTCTTTCCTTAATGCTTGCTGTTTCCCCCCCCGCTTCTAGTTTCTTGCTCGGGTGTATGGTTGTTGGTGACAGCTATTCTTGATCTTAGCTGGTTAATATGCCCTTTCCAGTTTTTTCCATTGCTTGTCTCTAATCGGTATGATAAGGGGCCAGTTATTTGGGTGATCGTTGCTGGCACCCAGAGTGGTTCCCCTGACAAGTTTTTCGTGTATACTGTGTCCCCTATATTAATTTTTCTGTTTGCTGGAGGAGCCTGGGGATTTGTCAGGGTTGTATGTGGGATGCATTCTATCTAGCATTGACCATAGTTTCCTGCCCATCATTAGCTCTGCTGGGCTTCTATTTGTGGTTGTGCTAGGTGTGATATGTTGAATGAGGAGCATTTTGTTGATTTTGTCCTGTATGTTAGCTGCTTCTATTTTCTGTATGGCTTTCTTCGTGTATTGGAACATGTGTTCCACCTGTCCGTTCGCCACCGGATTTCCTGGTGCGGTTAATGCATGGCGTATTCCTTGGCCTGCCAGAAATTGCTTGAACGCTAATGCGGTGAACTGGGGCCCATTGTCCGAGAGTATTACGTCTGGCAGGCTGTGTGTGGCAAAGAGTTTGCTCAGTTTCTTTATTACCGCCTCTGCTGTGGTAGACTTCATGATGCTTACCTCCAGCCAGTTGGAGTAAGCATCTATGGTGATAAGGTACATGTGTCCCTTGGTTGGCCCCGCAAAGTCTATGTGAATCCTAGACCACGGGCCTCTTGGTGTTTCCCAGTCTTGGGTTGGGGCAGTGGGAGGATTAGGTCTGGATTCTTGGCATTGTTTGCATTTGGCCACCCAGGTTTCGATCTGTTTATCCATTCCCGGCCACCATGCGTAGCTTCTGGCCAGGCTTTTCATCTTGACCATTCCTGAGTGTCCTTCACGCAGCATCCCCAATACCCTTTCTTGTAATGTTTCTGGAATTACCACTCTGTCCCCCCAAAGTATACAGCCTTTCTCGGTAAAAAGTTCAGTTTGTCTGTTTCAGAAGGGTCTGAATAGTTCGTCCCTGTCCCCTTCCGGCCATCCTTTTCCCACCCAGCTCAAGACTCGTGCCAGCCGCTTGTCTTTATTTGTTTCTCTGACAATGTCTGGCGCGGTCACGAGTGGGTTGGATATTGTCTCTATTTGGAGTACCTCTGTTGTGGGTGCCGGGTCGTCTTCCCAGTCCAGTAAGGTTGACTGGCTTAGGACGTCTGCATGGGCCATGTCCTTGCCAGGTCGGTGTATCAGCTGGTAATTGTATGCTGCTAGGAATTCGGACCACCTCGTCATTCTTGGCGATAGAATGTTCAGTGTGGCCCTGTCCCTCACCAGGATTCCTAGCAGCGGCTTGTGATCCGTGATGATTGTAAAAGTCCTACCGTAAAGGTATTCATGAAATTTCTCGATGCCGGCGATGACTGCTAGGGCCTCTTTGTCGAGCTGGCTATAGTTTCTCTCTGATTTTGAAAGTGTCCTTGATGAGAAGGCGATGGGTGCTTCCTTTCCATCCGGTAGCTGGTGGCTGAGGATGGCGCCAATTCCGAAGGGTGATGCATTGCATGTCACTGTTAGCGGCAGGGTCTCGCTGTACTGGATTAGTTCCGCGTCAGATGTTAGCAGGTTCTTTGTGTTGGTGAAGGCACTCTCCTCCCGTGCTCCCTAAGTCCAGGTTGCTGTTTTATCTAACAGCTTATGCAATGGTTCTGCCATGGTTGCCTTTTGAGGTAGGAAGACATTATAAAAGTTTAACAGTCCCAAGAAAGCCTGTAGCTCCGTTTTGTTTTTGGGCCGTGGTGCTTCCCTTATGGCTCTCAGTTTCTTTTCTGTGGGGTGGATCCCTTGCTTATCTAGGAGGTACCCTAGAAATTCAACCCTCTCTGCCCGTAGTTGGCATTTCCCTTTTTTAACTTTGAGTCCCGAGTCTCTGAATTTCTTTAGTACCTCCCTTAACCAGGCTTCCAGTTGTTTTTCATTTTTCGCGGCCACCAGCACGTCATCAAAGTAGGGCACCACCCCTACTATGTCCTGGAGGAGTCTTTCATGAGGCTTTGGAAGACCCCAGTTGTTACGCTGACTCCAAATTGGAGCCGGTTGCAGCGGAAGGCCCCCCGGTGTGTTACGATGGTTTGGCCTTCTGCGGTTGTGACGTCGACTGGCAGTTGTTGGTAGGCTTGTGCCAGGTTGAGTTTTGTGAAAATCCAGCCTCCCCCAGTGAGTGCAGAAGGTGCTATACTACTGGGACGGGGTATGCGCTTTGTTGGAACGCGTGGTTTAGGATGGCCTTGTAGTCACCACAGATTCTCACAGACCCATCTGACTTGATGGGAATGACAATTGGGGTCTCCCACTGGGTGTGATCGATTGGTTCCAGCACCCCTTGTGCGATGAGCTTATCTAGCTGCTCATCGATTTTGGGCTTGAGTGCAAATGGCACTCGCCTGGGCTTAAGGCGGATTGGCGCAATGCTCGGGTCTATATTGAATGAGATAGGGGACCCCTGGTATTTGCCTAGGCTGTCATCGAAGACTTCCCGGAAGTCCCTCATGAGTGCCGCTTCCCAGTCCGCCTCTCCGATGTGGTGGATGCCGGTTACTTCGATGCCCAGGGGTGCGAACCACTGCAGTCCCAATAGGCTCGGTTGATCTCGGTCGACGATCATCAGGGGTAGCACTTCGGTGTGGCCCTTGGAGGTGACTTTAAAATGGCCTCTACCCACTACAGGGATGCAGTTCCCTTGATAGTCTTTGAGAGTTAGTATTTGGTCTTCTAGTTTGTGGTGGCAGATGGTGGGGACCAGGCGCTTGATGGTGCGCCATGAGACCATTGAGAGGAAGGACCCGGAGTCCACCTCCATGTCACATGGCTGGTCTTCTATCCCCACCATCACGAATATCTTTCTGGCATTGCTTGTGGAGGAATGGCCGATGACAATGGTTTGGTGTGTTTCCTCCCTTTGTCTTGCCTCGTGGAGTCACCTGTTCTGACCCTCTCGGCTCCAGCGGTTCTCCGTCTGGTGATCGCGGGTTCTGATGGGGGTGCTCTCTTGCCATTGGAGGCTGCCGTCTCATTGCCTGGAGCTGCCTTCTTGTCGTCGCGGGCTGTAGTGTCTTTTATTCCAGCACACCTTGGCGATGTGCCCCCATTTCTCGCAATGCTGGCAAATGGCATTGAGAAAATGGCAGTCTGCCCGGGGGTGATCGCCGCTGCAGCCGGCACACTGGAACCTCACCTTACGACCTCGTGGTTCCCGCCACTACCACGCTGCTTGAAGGCGATGGATCTCCTCCTCCTCCTCCTCCTCGGTCTCCGAGAAGGAGTCGATGTCACTGTGGTGTGTGGTCGTGTCTCAATGGTCAGTTTCGGATCATTTCTCAAGGGTTGAATTCGTCTCTCCGGCTGCCGGTCATGGCGTGATACTCGATTGTCGCATCTGAGCTGCTGATTTCTTGGCAACTTCAGCTGCAGCTGCCTCAGTGAGGGCATTGGTGAGGGAGATGTTGCCCTTTGCCATGATGCGGCTCTGGAGGACTGGGTCTCAGAGTCCTAGGATGACGCGGTCTCGCAGTGCCTCGTCCAGGTTGACGAACTGACACAGGCTGCCCAAGTCTTGTAGTGCCGCCATGAAGTCGCCAAGCCCCTCACCCTCGCGTTGATCCCGCCTGTAGAAATCGTGCCGCCGGATAAGGATGGGCACGACAGGGGTGTAGTGGCTTCACAGTAGGGGCTCAAGGTCACCCCACTCCATGGTCTTGACATCCTCTGGTTTGGCCAAGGCTTTGGCCATCTTGAACACTGCGGGTCCGCAGTGTGTGAGAAACACGGCTCGTTTCTTGTGGCCGTTGGCGTCTTTAAGATTGCTACTCTCGAGGAACATCTGGAACCTATCGGTATAGGATTCCCAGTCCTCTGTAGCAGGGTTGAAGGGTGTGGGTGGTGAGTTGATGCCGGCCATGCTGCCTGCTGCCACGTGCCACTTCGCCACGTGCTGGGTGGTCTCCTTGTCTCACTATCCCACCCTTGTCGCCAGTGTTAGATCTGGGGTGGATCAGCTCGAAGGAGACGCGAGACCATCTTAGTGAGTTCAGCTCTTTATTTAGGGTAAGAACAGTCTGGGGATACGAGCCATGGCAGCCCTTCATATAGGGCTGGCTAGCGGCTCGGCGGCCAATGGCAGCGCTTTGAATCTCCCGCGATCGGCGCAGCCAATCGCGGTAGATTCCTAGCACTCCAATCACGACCGAGGTTTTGACCAATCGGGTCACTGTCCATCTGGACCAATCAGTTGCGAGGGTTTGGAGTATGCTAATATAGTACAGAAAGAGGAAAGGGAGAGAGGGAGAGAACAGGGAAAGGGAAGGAAGGAAGGATGGATGGATGGATGGAAAGAGAGAAGGGAGGGGGGGAGAGAGAAGGGAGGGAAGGGAGGGAGGGAAGGGGGAGAAGGAAAGAAGTATGGATGGAAAGATGGAAAGAGGGAAGGGAGGAAAGGAGGGAGCAAGGAAGGGAGCAAGGAAGGAGGACAGAGGAAGAAGGAAGGGAGGGAAGGAGAAGGAGGAAGGGAAGGAAAGAAAGAAGGAAGGATGGGAGGGAGGGAGGGAAGGAGAGGGAGGGAAGGAAGGATGGGAGGGAGGGAGGAAGGGAGCGAGTGAGTGAGTGAGCAAGAAGGAAGGAAGGGACAGAGAGAGGGAGAAGAAAGGGTGGAAAGGAGGGAGGGTGGGAAAGGGGAGGGAGGAGAGGAGGGAAGGGAGGGAGACAGGGAAGGAGGGAGAGGGAGAGAAGGAAGGAATAGTTTTTAATAATATTTTTTCTCAAGGCCGGGGAATTCTGGGAGTTGAAGTCAACACCTTTATTTACTTTGAACTTTTGCATCCAAAAGTTGTGCGTGCTCCAACACTGGAGGTTATAAAGAAGACATTGGATGATCATTTGTCTGAAATGATATAACAGGGTTTCCTGCTTGAGCAGGGGATTGGACAAGGACAGGGGTGTCAAACTCAAGCCTTCAAGGGTGCTTAAATCCAGCTTGTTGGGCCGGCCTGGAACTATCAAGCGACTGGCCTGCGGTGTCTCTGGAGACTAAAATGAGCTGTGTACTTGGGGGGGAGGCTTATGCCTTGTTTTCACCCTCCCTGGCCCCCTGCAGCACTCTGCTGACAGAAACTGGACTGAAACTGGCCAAAAAACTGGCTGAAAATGGCCAAAAAACTGGGCCCAAAATGGCCGAAAAACAGGCCCAAAATGGCCAAAAAACAGGCCTGTTTTCAGCTGGTGAAGTGCTGCAAGAGGCATGGAGGGTGAAAACGAGACTCGGGGACTGTGCGCAGAACCCCCTCACAACCAGTTTTGGCTGGCTGGGTGCTGCAGGAAGCATCTGTCCTGCCCCCCACCCCACAACTGCCACCACCCCCGCGCCCCCTTCCAGCCCACAGAGGAGAACTACAATGCTGACCCAGCCCTCAAAGACAGCCCTGGGCCAGGAGAGCTCCAGCTGTGTTATTCTATTATTTCTTCTGTTCATGTTAGGGATACACCCTAGCAGAATCTGTACGGCAGTCAGGCAGGCAGGCAAATATGTGAGATAAACGTTTTTGTAGCTTACACTCAGTAAAACAGATACACTGTACTAGTTAAATAGTTTATTCCAGTAAGATTTTTAGCATAGTCAAACAGTCCATATCCATTCACTAGTTCAGTCCGTCCGGAGATTATTCAGTTGCAAAGTCCAGTGTCGAAAATGAGGTCAGTAAACTTACAAATATCAGTCCAGTAATATATCTCTTCACAGTAGATTTATATGAAGAAGTCAAACCTCCTTTCTTCCTTCAGCAACAGGGAACATGCAGTTAGCAAAACATCAATCCATCATAGTCAATTCAGTAAGCCAGCAAGCAATCAAGTTCTCTTGCTCCCTCTTATGGCGGTTTTACAACCACACCCAAAATTACATGCTTTGCAGTTTAAAGTGATACACACTTAAACTCACTATCATAGTTTATATATATTATTTTACCCAAACTACGTTAGGTAACCTTGTTATTCCTAGCAGTTCATTTAACCTTTCATCAATCAACCTGAACATAACCAATAAAATAAATAAAAAACAAAATAAAAAAAAACCCCTCAAAGATCTCGTTCCTTTTTTTCTAGCAGGGCAGGGCTCAGCTCTTAAAAAAGCAAAAAAAAAAATACAGATGGAAGAAAAAGCTTCAAAGCATTTCTGCTGCTGCTTATCTGCCTTGCCACACCCTCAACCGGGAGGCTGTTCGGCATCCAGAACGCACAAAACCATTGTAAATTAGGCTTTACAACGAAGAGTGAATCTGTCAATCACAGCCTCTCTGCTGTCAAGGATGGATATTTTTTGAGAGATAGAAGAAAGCTCACCATTTGTAATAAGCTTTAAATGTTAGCCTATAGGAGTTGATAAGAGAGAATCAAGGTTGAATCTTGGGTCCTGGAAGCTTTCTGAACTTCCTGGACACTTAAATCCCTCTCACGGTTACCACGGTTGAGCCGGCCCTTGTGAGATTGTGGGGTTCCAGCCAACTTCGATTAAAATAACTTGAGCCTTCCTCAGAACTGATTTTCTGGGCCCGTCCACTTGATGGGGCTGACCCTTGATGGCGAAGTCATGTGAATTACTTCCATAAGGAACCCTTCCAGAAGAGGAAGAGGTTGGTTGACCTCAAGGCATTCTTCACTTTCCATGTAATGTGGCTGCTATCCAGGGGTGGTATTTTATCGGTTTGAGACGGTTTGGCTGAACTGGTAGCTCGAAGGATGATCTGTGAGCTAACCGGTTCACTCCAACGATCAACGGCTGGGCCCGCCTGCCCACCCTGTCTCTACACGGACTTTTATTTCCTGTTTTTGAAACTCAGCTGCTTCGTGCGGCACAGTGGATGGCCACACGTCAGCTTTTGAAGAACAGGGAGAGTGCGGGATTGCAGGGGGAGGTCAGTAACAAAACCGGCTACGCACACACAAAGCACATCCGCCAAGCCATGCCCACGGAACTGGTGGTTTAAAAAAAGTTGAATCCCACTACCGCTGCTATCCTTCTGGTAATGCAACCTAGGGTTGCATTGGCCTTTATGGAATTTCGTAGCTTTTTTTTTTTTTCCTGAATATCACAACAGGAAACAAAGGCCACCTTGTTCTCTAAAGGGCTGTCCCGAAGAAGAAGAAGAGGGGATCAGCCTATTCTCCAAAGCCCCTGAAAGCAGGACAAGAAGCAACGGATGGAAACGAATCACAGAGAGAGAATCCAACAAAAAACTAAGGAGAAACTTCCTAACAGTGAGAATGATTAATCAGTGGAACAAGTTGTCTCCAGAAGTTGTAGGTGCTCCACCACTGGGCGGTTTTCAAGAAGAGATCGGACAACCATTTGTCTGACATGCCATAGGCTCTCCAGCTTGAGCAGCGGGTTGGACTAGCAGACCTCCAGGGTCCCTTCCAACTCTGTTATTCCTTTGGACTGAAATTTCAGATCAAATTCTCTCCTTGAATTTAGGAACGAAATAGCTCTGCCAGATCTGAGAGAAAACAGCCAATTTTTTTTTCTTTTGTGATTTTTCAACTGTTCTTTGGCTCACCGCTCAAATTCAACAGCCTTCTACTTAGCGGGCAATTAAACCCAAGGTGTGAGCATTTGTGTTTCAGTGGAAACAAAACCTGTCATGCAATCTTCTCATTTCACGGTGGAAATGGAAAAGAAACCACCCCCCACCCATTCTGATAAATAAGGGATAGTCATCCTTATTTTCTTCTTTTAGTGTTCCTTTTCAGAGAAGAAGAGAAGCAAATTGGTTTTCTCCTGTTGTGCTGAGAATGGAAATGACAAGGCCGTGAAATGGTTTCCTTGACAATGGCAAGTAACTGAATGTGCATCGTGGAAAGTACAGTAGGTGAGTTTGTTTACACAGATTTGGTATTGAAATCGGGCAATGGAGCCCAGGAGGCCTCACTGTTCCTGATCGTTCTTCCCTGATTAATGCCCAAATAGCTCATTTTCTCCTTGTTTTTGTGTTTGTGTGCTTTTAATGTTAGCTGGGAATGAAGGGCAGGTGCTTTGGTGTGCTAGGCAGGGCTTCTCAACTTCAAAAAAAAAAAACTTTTTTAAGATGTGGACCTCAACTCCCAGAATTCTGATAGAGAGAGAAGGGAAGGAGGAGAAATCAAATCAAATGTTTATGGTCCGTGCACAAAGTTGTGTAACCGTGAAATTGAAATGAGCCTCCCTTGGTGCAGCCCCCTAAAACACAAAATACATCTCAATAACTCAATAAACAAAAGAAATGGAATCCCTATAATAGAAAGAGGGGAAGGAAGAGGAAAGAAAGAAGGGAAGAGAAGAAGGAGGTGGTAATGGAGAAGGAGAAAAGAGAGGAAGAGAGGGCAGAAGGAGAAGGCAAGAAGAAGGAAAAAGAGGAGGAAGAGGAGGAGGAGGGAAGGGAGAGGAGGAAGCAAACAAATATAAGAAGGAGAAGGAAGGAGATGGTAATGGAGAAAGAGAAGAGAGAGGAAGTTAGGAGAAGGCAAGAAGGAAGAAAAGAAAATGGAGATGGAGAAGATAGAAGGGGAGGATAAAGAGAAAGGAGGAGGCAAAGATGGAAAAAGAAGGAGAGGACAGAAGTTAAAATGGGGACAGCAAAGGTGAAGATAGAGTAGAAGATGGAGATAGAGGAGAAGATAGCAAAAGGAGAAGAAGGAAGGAGAAGAAAATAGGAGGTGAGTGCTGTTCCGCCTTTGGTATGAAAGCCAGCTGGTTGACTTTTGGTCAGTCCTAACTCACCTTGCAGGGTTGTCGTTGTAGGGAAAATAGGACCAGGAAGGAGCTGAATGTATGTTCAACATCTTGAGTTACTTATACAGTAATAAAGACAGGGTGATTGAACACATAAATAAATAAATAAATATCTACCCCCACTTGTTCTCTACCCATCAACAAGAAAGCACACACAAAAAGTCACTGAATCACTCCAGAATCAGACAATGTTCCTCCAAAAGCCAACAAAATTATAGGCATCTGACAAATAATAATAATTAGAAAAACACTTCATTAAAAAAACACCACCTTGATAATGAACATCGCTGCCTGAGTCACCCTCATTTTCCTGATGTGATGAGTACACAATGACCTTTCCAAAAGCATTAAGGGAAGGTTTGTCAATTTAAACTGCAGTCCAACACTCTGCAAGTCAGTATAGTAAGTTGTCAAGATACAGGTAGCCCTCGATTTTATGACCACATTGGAGCCCGACATTTCTTTTGCTAAGCGAGACATGATTTGTTGGGTGAGTCTTTTGCCCCAAGTGCCATTGTAATGTTGAACAGCCACTAAACAAACTGGTTAAGTCAAGGACTACCTGTATTTGTGAGAACAGTGATGTGATTTGGCATAGCAGCGAGTATATTGAGGATGAAAATGCCAGCATCTCCTACGTTGTGTGGTCAGGGGAGGTGTGATGACCCGGGCCATGGCACGAAGGCAACACAGCCAAGGAATAAGTATGAGTTCTTTTATTAGTTCCAACTTTGCCCCCAATTTCTCCGTTATTCTCCGGTCTGGAGAAAAACTCACCCACGAACCTGCAACAGCCTTTGGCTGCAGATACTTCAGTCCAAATGTTGTAAACAGAAAACTTCAAATTATAAATTCAACAAGGCAAGTTAAGGTAATAAATCTGACAGCCTCCAACCTGACTCTCCTTTAAACGACCTCCCAGCTGTGGCTAATGAAGAGAATCAGAGCCCTTTCCTCCCTCATAAGCCACAGATGTTCTCTCATCTCCATTCCTCCCTGCATACTCTAGGATGAAGGGGGTGTGGGCCTTGGTCTTCCTCTGAACCCCCTCTCCCTTGTTCTACCTCTTCCCTGCTCTGCCCAGCCGGACTTTGTTTCCTTTAGTTGCCCTGCAAAGGAGAATGGAGCTGGGAAGCAGATTAGTGGGGTGGCGAGGGAAGGGGGATTTTGCAGTATATCCTTCCCCTGCCACGCCCACCAAGCCACCCCACGCCCACAGAACCAGTAATAAAAATTTTTGAATCCCACCGCTGGGCGTGACAAGAGGTCAATGAAAGCTTGCAAGTATCAAATGGGGGAGAGGGGACCACACCAAGGGGGGGATTGCTTCAAATAACCCTTTTTGCGTTCTACCAAAAGACCCAGAACTGCAAAAAGTGAAAATTGAGAATGAATTTAAATCCTCAGAAGTCTTGATGGGTAGGAATTCAGGCTGCGATTCTTCCTACTGTTAAACAGACTTTGAGGTCTGGAGGAATGAAGATAATGAGTACCTGCAGAATCCACTGATTAAAAGAGCAATTAAAAAGCATGGAAATTGTCTCTATTTATAGCACCCTTATTTGACTATGGAGGACTTTATACTCCTATAAAGTCTTCAAGAACTGAAAGACAGAAAGAAAGCTAGGGAGAGTTTTAATCTCTTTTATTTCATCAGTAAATTTTGTGGAATGGGTAGTGGCTTCCCTGTGAGATTGGTGTGGGGAAACCATATAAAATATTAATAAATAAGCAAAATGCAGGAAGCCCTCGACTTACGACCACAACTGGGCCCAATGTTTCTGTTGCTCATTGTCATAGATTCAGGCATGGGTAGAATGAATGGAGACTGTTATGTCTTGAATTGGTATACTCGAAATCCCCGAGCCTTGATTGGCTAAGGCGCGGGGATTTCTGATTGGCCAGGCGAGCCGCGCTGATTGGCCCGATTGAAGTCTCCCGCGATTGGTGCAAACCAAGAGCGGGAGACTTGAATCGCTGCCATTGGCCGCGGCCGCCGCTGCGAAAGGTATAAAAGCCGCGGGCTTTTTGCCTTTCGCCGGTTCGGTTCTCCCATTGTTAATAAAGAGCTTTGAATGAAAGTCACCGACTCTGATCATCTTTTTGCGGACACGACACTGGCGACGAGGGTGGGATCTCGCCCCTGAACCGAACCCCGTGTCCACCCAAGAACCAGCTCCAGCGCAGAGATGGCGAAGATAGCACCGCCCGCCCTGTTCAACCCCGCCACCGAGGATTGGGAATCATACTCGGATCGGTTCCGGATGTACCTGGAATGCGCCGGAATGAAGGACGCCCCGGCCCCGCTAAAACGCGCCGTCTTTCTTACGCACTGCGGACCAGAGGTTTTCCAGATGGCCAAAGCCTTGGCCAAACCGGCAGACGCAACCGCCATGGACTGGGACGTCCTTGAACCCATATTGCGGCGCCATTACGCCCCCGAAGTCCCCATCCTGATACGGCGCAACGAGTTCTACCGCCGGAACCAGAAACCAGACGAAAAATTGAGCGACTTCGTCGCAGAACTACGGTGCCTAGGAGGACTCTGTGAGTTCGAAGGTCTGAACAGTCTCATAAGAGACCGCTTCGTACTCGGTTTATGGGATCCTACACTCCAGAGCCGACTTATGGCCAAGGGCGACATCAGCTTAGCCGATGCCCTTACAGCAGCCTCAGCCGCTGAAGCAACCTGCACGTCGGCAGACAACATGAGAAGATCTGACGCGAAGGGCGGAAACAACAACCCGGCAAGGTCGGCCGACACAAGAAACGAAGCAACCGCACACTACGGTGAATACCAATCAAACCCCAGCACGTCAGAAGACGAGGAGGACATACACCGAGTGCAGACGGGACGCGGCGATCAACGAAGCCGAAAAGGTCGCAGGTCGAGGACCAACTGTGCCGGGTGCGGCGGCGATCACCCCAGGTCAGAATGCCGATTTTTTGACTCTATCTGTAGGCATTGTGAACGACGGGGTCACATCGCCCGAGTTTGCCGCCAAAAGAAGACCCGCAGCCCGCCCAAATGGGAACAGCACGACAGATGGAGAGAAAACTCCCCGCCCAGAACCAGAGAGCGTCAGCCAGACGGTCTGTGGGACCGCACTCAACGATCTCAAAGAAGCGGCGACGGTCAGCGAAAAGAAGAAACCCACCAGACGGTGACCATCGGCCACGCCATCTCCGACGGCGCCAAAAAGGTACATGTAGAAGTACATATCGAAGGCCAGCCATGCAAAATGGAAGTGGACTCCGGGTCCTACCTTTCCATGATTGCATGGCGCGAAATCAAAAGACTGGTGCCTACACTGCAAAAGAGAAACGTGCATGCCCAAAAAGTCATCATTAAAGACTACCAAGGGAATTGCGTTCCCGTAGTGGGCACCAAGAACTTCAATATAACTTACAAAGGCCACACCAAACAACTGCCACTTACAATCGTCGATTGCGACCGCCCAAGCCTACTGGGTTTACAATGGTTCGCCCCGCTTAACATCGCGCTGACAGGTGTCAACCAAATCACCATCGAAGCTTGGGAACAGCGGCTAGCCCAGGAGTTCCAGGAGGTGTTCGATGGAGGCTTGGGCAAGTACCAGGGGCCCCTTATCTCGTTTGACCTAGACCCAAGGGTTCCCCCTAAGCGGCTTAAACCTAGAAGGGTACCATTTGCATTAAGACCTAAAATTGACGAGCAGCTCGACAAGCTCGTCAAACAAGGGGTATTGCAGCCGATAGACCATGCCAGATGGGAAACCCCTATAGTGACCCCAGTAAAGCCAGACGGGTCCGTGAGAATCTGCGGGGACTATAAGGCCACCCTAAATTGCGCGTTGCAACAAAGCGCCTACCCAGTCCCAATAGTGCAACATTTACTGCACTCACTAGGAGGGGGCAAAGTCTTTGCCAAGCTCGACCTCGCCCAGGCATATCAGCAGCTACCTGTGGACGAGAAAACGGCGGAAGCCCAAACAATAGTGACCCATCGGGGGGCTTTCAAGTGTAACCGGCTCCAATTTGGAGTCAGCGTAGCACCAGGCATCTTTCAAAGCCTGATGGAACGTTTGCTACAGGGCATCAAGGGGGTGGTGCCCTATTTTGATGACGTATTAGTAGCGGCGCCAAACGAAGCCGAATTAGAAAACAGACTCAGACAAGTCTTAACAAAATTTAAAGAAACAGGACTTAAAGTCAAACGAGAAAAATGCAAACTATGTACAAAGCAAGTAGAGTTTTTGGGCTATCTCCTAGACCAGCATGGCATTCACCCTACGACTAAAAAAGTAAAAGCCATCAAGGAAGCCCCCACCCCAAAGTCCAAAACGGAACTACAAGCGTTCCTAGGCTTACTAAATTTTTATAATGTTTTCCTACCTCAAAAGGCAACGGCGGCGGAGCCTTTACATAGACTCCTAGACAAGAGGGCAGCCTGGACTTGGGGGAGACGAGAACAAGCCGCTTTTCAAAGAACCAAAGACCTCCTCACCTCCGACGCTGTCCTGATGCAATTCAGTGAGACCTTGCCCTTAGCTGTCACTTGCGACGCATCACCCTTCGGCGTCGGCGCTGTCCTCAGCCACACCCTCCCAGACCAGAGAGAAGCACCCATCGCTTTTTTCTCCAGGACTCTGACCAAACCGGAGCGGAACTATAGCCAGCTGGACAAAGAAGCTTTGGCTATAGTTGCCGCCGTTAAACGTTTTCACGAATACCTGTATGGCCGCCCGTTCACAATCGTGACGGATCACAAGCCATTGCTGGGCATCCTCGCCGGAAACCGAGCCACGCCAAACATCTTGTCACCCCGGATGACAAGATGGTCTGAATTCCTGGCAGCCTACAGTTACGAACTGTTACACAAGCCAGGTAAGAAAATTTCGCACGCGGACGCTTTAAGCCGCTCGCCTCTACCTGACACTGAACCAGACCCAGCACCAACAACAAACACCCTAAGTATCGAGAGCTTACCTATTACCGCATCTGACATTGCCAGAGAAACCATTAAGGACAGGCGCCTGGCACGAATCTTACACTGGTTAGAAAAAGGCTGGCCGGAAAAAGACAATGACGAGACTTTTAAAACATTCCGCCAGCGCCAGACTGAACTTTCACTACTGAGAGGGTGTATCCTATGGGGTGACCGGGTGGTAATTCCGGACAGATTGCAAGAAAGGGTCTTGGAGATGCTACATGAGGGTCATCCTGGCATCGTCAGGACTAAAGCCCTGGCCAGAAGCTATGCTTGGTGGCCAGGAATGGACAAACAAATTGAGGCATGGGTCGCCAAATGCCACCGGTGCCAGGAGACCAGATCCAGCCCACCCGCAGCACCTATCCGGGACTGGGAAACACCACGGGGGCCCTGGTCCAGAATCCATCTTGACTTTGCTGGCCCCACAAATGGACATACTTTTTTGATCACGGTTGACGCGTACTCCAATTGGTTAGAAGTTAGCGACATGAAGTCCACTACCACAGAGGCCGTCGTAAAAGAACTGTGTAAACTGTTTTCCACACACGGCCTCCCAGACGTCGTCGTCTCGGACAACGGGCCCCAGTTCACTTCCATCGACTTTGAACGGTTCCTGGCAGAAAGGGGTATCCGCCACGCATTAACAGCACCGGCGCATCCGGCGGCGAACGGTAGGGCGGAACGGATGGTCCAGTTTACGAAAAAGACCCTCCGGAAAATGGACCACGGGGAGATCAGCGACAAAATCAACCGACTGCTCTTCATACAGCACATCACTCCCAATACTACAACCAACAAGAGTCCTGCAGAGCTTCTGATGGGCAGAAAGCTGAGGTCCCCACTCGACAGACTGCACCCGACTTATAACCCGGAGCGGCCCCCAGACTCCAGCTCCAGGTACCGGACATTTAACCCAGGTGACTTAGTCTATGCAAAAAACATGACGGGGGACCCCCTATGGATCCCAGCCGTCATAACTCAAGTCACTGGTCCACGGTCGTACCGGCTCCAAACCATCGACGGGCGAGCCTGGAAGCGACATATCGACCAGCTCAGGTCACGAACAGCGACTGACCTCAACCCCCAAGACACGAACCAAGGGGGGAGGGAATACCCGGAAAGACAATCGCAGGAAAAAATAAAACAGAAATACTCACCGGAACACAGCCATCGCGAGTCCCCTCCGGAGAAGAGCAGTCTGGCCAGCTCTACCGACTCGGAGAAGCCAAGCGGGAGCGGCGAAATCCGTGACTCAACCGACCCGGTAGGCCCAGGCGGGAGCCACGGCGAAAGAACCGGCCCGATCATCCAGCCGGTTCGCACAGAGGCAGGAGCAGCCAAAAAGATGACCGCTCCGGCCGAGTTACAGCAAGCAAGTGAGTTGCGCAGGTCAACTAGGACTCGACGGAGCCCCGCCTACCTGCGTGACTACACCACGTGATGGACCATACCAAGAGGGGAGGGGTGTTATGTCTTGAATTGGTATACTCGAAATCCCCGAGCCTTGATTGGCTAAGGCGCGGGGATTTCTGATTGGCCAGGCGAGCCGCACTGATTGGCCCGATTGAAGTCTCCCGCGATTGGTGCAAACCAAGAGTGGGAGACTTGAATCGCTGCCATTGGCCGCGGCCGCCGCTGCAAAAGGTATAAAAGCCGCGGGCTTTTTGCCTTTCGCCGGTTCGGTTCTCCCATTGTTAATAAAGAGCTTTGAATGAAAGTCACCGACTCTGATCATCTTTTTGCGGACACGACAGAGACAGTCTTAGTTGGTGAACTTTCAACTCTTTATTGCATAGTGACTTCTAACTTGTATAACAACAACTCTGCTTTATATAGGTAATGCTAATGTGAAATAACCAATAGGAGCTGTGAAACGCTAGCTCCAGTACCAATAAGAGTCCTTCGTTAAGGGCCAATCAGATTCTCAGAACCCGACCAATCCGATCTAGCCACTTAACACCCAATCAGAAGTGCAGGGCCTGAACCCTGCACTTTACCCCAAGCTTGCCTTTATTCAACTATTTACATACACAACACCCCTTCCCCCTGGCTTCACAATTAGTTTGTGACTATGTAGTCCTTTAAATAGGACGGTTGTCTCTTGGGTCTGTCAGATTTTCTTTGGACTGGCTGCGTGCAGTCCCGTTGAGGTAGGGTGTTGTTTTGTAGTGGCTCAGCTTCTCGTTCTGGTGTGATTTCCCTTGGAGCGTACAATTCTTCTTCCTGCTCCATTTCCTGGGTTTCACTTGATTCATCGCTTTCCTGGAACAGGTTTCCTGGCATATCGTCATCTTCTCTTCCTCCCCCCCCCCTCAGTTTGGTCGTTGGGAAGTTGTTGGCTAGCAGTTATAAGTCGTGACCGTAATTGGTCAATATGTCTTTTCCATAGTCTCTCATCAATACATTTTACAATATAGGATCTGGGCCCAGTCTCGCGTATTATCGTTGCTTCAATCCAAACTGCGTCGCCCGATAAATTCCTTGCATAAACAGGGTCGCCTACCTTGAAGGTACGGTAGCGTCCGCTGGATCCTGGAGGCTTTTCTGGCTCGTAAGCAGGGTGCAGTCGGTTGAGGCGGGAACGGAGTTTTCGCCCCATGAGAAGTTCAGCGGGAGTTCTGCCGGTTTCGCTGTGCGGAGTGATGTGTTGTAAAAGTAGAATGCGGTTTATTTTTTCGTCAAGATTATCATAGTCCATCTTTTGTAAAGTCTTTTTTACAAATTGTACCATGCGTTCCGCTCGGCTGTTGGTAGCAGGATGCACCGGCGAGGTGAGCGCATGGCGGATGCCGTTGTCAGCAAGGTACTGTTCAAACATTAGCGCTGTAAACTGTAGTCCATTTTCGGACACTAGGACGTCCGGCAATCCATGAGTTGCAAAGAGTCTATTGAGGACTTTAATGACTGCCTCGGAGGTTGTATTGGCCATTCGATGAATTTCTAACCAATTAGAGTATGCATCGACAGTCAACAGCAATGTCTGTCCTTTGATCGGCCCTGCGAAATCCAGGTGGATTCTGGACCAGGGTCCACGTGGCGTTTCCCATTCCTTCGGTGCAGCTTTTGGCGGTGCGTTGCTGGTTTATTGGCACTTGGTGCAGGCCTTGACCCATTGCTCGATGTGTCGGTCTATGCCTGGCCACCAAGCGTAGCTCCGTGTGAGTGCCTTCATTCGCACGATCCCGGGATGTCCATCATGCAAGATTTGTAACAGCGTCTTTTGGAGTCGTTCTGGGATGACGACTCTATCGCCCCAGATAACACAGCCTTTTTGAGAAAAAAGTTCAGTCTGTCTTGTTTTAAATGGCGCGAAGTCATCTGGGATCTGGTCCAATGGCCATCCACGCTCTACCCAGCCTAGGACTCATGCTAGGGTGTGGTCTCGTCTGGTCTCCCTCGCGATATCTCAAGCGGTCAAAGGAGGCCAGTTGAGCGTTTCGATTTGTAACGCCGATACTGTTGGTGCCGGATCGTCGAGGGTCTCTGGTAGCGGTGCTCTGCTGAGTGCGTCGGCATGGGGAATGGCTTTCCCCGGTCGATGTAACAATCGATAATTATAAGCAGCTAGAAACTCTGACCATCGAGTCATTCTTGGGGACAATATATAAGGAGTTGGTTTGTCCCCAGCGATTATCCCCAATAAAGGTTTGTGGTCGGTTACAATTGTAAATGTCCTTCCATATACATACTCATGGAATTTTTTAAGCACACATTTTAAACGATTCTGCAGAATTTTTTTACTAGGAGCTGCAATCAATACGTCATCAAAATACGGAACCACGCCCTTGATTCCCTGCAACAATCGTTCCATTAAACTTTGGAATATTCCCGGGGCCACACTCACCCCGAACTGCAATCGGGTACATTTAAAAGCACCTCTGTGCGTTACTATCGTTTGGGCTTGGGCTGTTTTATCGTCCACGGGCAATTGTTGATAGGCTTGAGCTAAATCTAGCTTAGCGAAAACCTTTCCACCTCCCAGAGAATGAAGGAGGTGCTGCACCACCGGCACTGGATACGCGTTCTGTTGGAGGGCGTGGTTTAGAGTGGCCCGGTAGTCCCCACAGATTCAGATTGACCCATCTGGTTAAATGGGGGTTACAATAGGAGTTTCCCATGGGGAATGATCAATGGGTTGCAGTACCCCTTGCTTAATTAGTTTGTCAAGTTGTTCATCTATCTTGGCCTTAAGGGCGAACGGAACTCGACGGGGCTTTAAACGGATCGGGGTGACCTTAGGGTCAAGGCTGAACGAGATTGGGGTCCCCTTATACTCGCCCAGACGATCTGCAAAGACATCGCTGAATTCAGACATAAGATCCTCCTCCCATTCGCAATCACCAACTCGGTTCACGCCGGCTAGTTCGATGCCGAGTGGCGCAAACCAATGGAGGCCCAACAAACTAGGCCTGTCCCTATCGAGGATCGTTAGAGGTAAGTATGCCATATGCTTTTTAAACGAGACGCGGACTCGACAAGACCCGACCACAGGGATCTGATTCCCTTGGTAATCTTTAAGGATAAGGCGTTGCATTCGAAGGTCTTGGCGTTGGATGGTAGGAATGAGCTGCTTTAATGTCTTCCACGACACCATCGAGAGGGACGGTCCCGAATCGACCTCCATGTGGCAGGGTTGGTTCTCTATGGCTACTGTAACTTGAATCTTCTTAGCGTCTAGGGCCGAGGCGTGACCTATAGTGATAGTATGGTGGGCCTCTTCTTTCTGCAACGCTCGATATCTGTAGGAGTGGTTTGCTGGGTCTCGCCTTACAGGACGGTTTCCTGCCGATTGGCGAAAGTTGGTTCCCTTTGAGGCTGGGCTTGGTCCCGGTAAACTGCGACAGACTCGACCGATGTGGCCTTGTTTCCCGCACTCGTGGCAGAGTGCGTCGCGGAATTTGCAGTCTGCCCTGGGATGGTTTGCCCCGCAGCCAGTGCAAGGGCGTGAGGTTTTAGGACGAGGGTCCCGTCGGAACGCAGTCGATGGACCCCTTCTTCGTTGCTGTCTGACGACGAAGAGAGGTCCTCGAGCTGCTCTTCCGACTTGGATAAAAGGTCGCCAGTCGGTGGGGTCGTTGGGTTTCGGCTTCGCCGTAGTTTTGCCACGGACTTTTTGGTCGCCTCAGCAGCAGTGGCTTTGGCGATGGCATCAGCAAGGCCGATGTCGCCCTTCACCATCAGCTTGCTTTGCACGCCTAGCGCATCTAATCCCAGAATTAGGCAGTCTCTCAATGCTTCATCTAAGTCTGCGAACCCGCAGAGGCCTCCCAAGTGCCGGAGGTCTGCCACGAAGTCAGCCACACTCTCTCCTTTTCGTTGGCTTCGTTGATAGAACTCGTGGCGTCTCACGAGTGTGGGTACGGTTAGCGCGTAATGGTCTCTCAGGAGAGGTTCGAGGTCGTCCCAGCTTATTGCTTTCACTTCTCGAGGCTTCGCGAGGGCTTTAGCCATAAAGACAGCCGGGCCGCAGTACTTCAGGAACAGCGTCCGCTTCTTGGCTGATGTGGCGTCCTTCAGGTTGTTCGTTTCGAGGAACATCTGAAAGTGATCCATGTAGGATTCCCAATCCTCTTGGGATGGATCATATGGAGCGGGTGGTACGATGCCGCCGGACATGGCTTCCGTTGGTGGCGCCATTTTGACACGTGCTCTATTTTTTTTCCAAGTTCCTTAAGATCAGATGTCTCCAAATCCCATCCTCGTCGCCAGTGTCATGGATTCAGGCATGGGTAGAATGAATGGAGACAGTCTTAGTTGGTGAACTTTCAACTCTTTATTGCATAGTGACTTCTAACTTGTATAACAACAACTCTGCCTTATATAGGCAATGCTTATGTGAAATAACCAATAGGAGCTGTGAAACGCTAGCTCCAGTACCAATAAGAGTCCTTCGTTAAGGGCCAATCAGATTTTCAGAACCCGACCAATCCGATCTAGCCGCTTGACACCCAATCAGAAGTGCAGGGCCTGAACCCTGCACTTTACCCCAAGCTTGCCTTTATTCAACTATTTACATACATAACACTCATCATGTCATTCATTGAGTTTCACCCCATTTTACAATCTTTCTAACCATGCTTGTTGAGTGAATCACTACAGTTGTTAAATGAGTCACACGGTCATTAAGTGAATCTGGCTCCCTCATTGAGTTTGCTTGTTAAAAGGTCGCCAAAGGGGATCATCACAAGTCAGTTGCTCAGACTCCCATGACCAAAGAGATGCTGCGATGGTCGTAAGTGTGAAAAATAGTCATAAGTCACTTTTTTCAGTGTGGTAGTAACTTTGAATGGTCACTAAACGAATGGTTGTAAGTCGAGGGCCAGCTGTAAGTTGAACAACACATCAAACTACTAGCAACATCGACCACAAGGTATAATATCCAACTCTCTGTTTCTATGTGAACACAGTAGTTACCTGGAGGAAAAGTCTAAAAGTTTATGAATTAATGTTAATTAATTGATTGACCAGAGATTAGGATTAATGACCGGTGGGTGGTACCTTATTGTTGCCCTAGAGGGAAAAACTGGGTTTTTGAACTTTATAAAGTAGCTGAGAGTTTTTCTACTTTGTTTTTGAAATACAGGTAATCCCTGCCTTACAACAGTTCATTATATTGAAAGATATAATGACATGGTATGACTGGATTGAGCAAAGATAAATACATGGATGAAAAAATTAATGATAAGCAACATATAAGAAATACTGTATTTACATTCACATAAATTGTATATATTTGTAAATAATGCACAAAATAGTAGTATAAGTTGTATGTTACAATCAGTTGAAGTTAAGATATTTACATTCTGTTTTTTTAAAGTTATAAAAAATTAATAAAAAAAAATTAAAAAAGGAAAGAAAGATATAACGGCACTGAAAAAGGTGACTTATGGCCATTTTCACACTTACGACCGTTGCTGCACACACATATACCTTGGTCACGTGATCAAAACTCAGGCGCTTGGCAACTGTCTCATATTTATGATGGCAGCGACCTTCTGACAAGAAAATCCCAGATTCACTTAACAACTCTCACTAACTTAAGAATTGCAGTGATTCCCTTAGCAAGAAAGGTTGTAAAATGGGACAACGTTCACTTAACAAATGACTCAGGTAACAACATAAATTTTGGGCTCAATTGTGGTTGTAAGTCGAAGATGGCCTGTAGTCCAATCGGTCAAGAAGAGAACAGCCTAGGCAATCCTGGATAAGTAGTCCTCAACTTACGACCACAACTAAAGCCAGAATTTCCACTGCTAAGCAAGGAAATCGTTAAATGAGTCATATCCAATTTTACCTTTTTTCCCATGCTACTTCAGTAAACCACTATAGTTGTTAAGCGAATCAAGCATTCAGTAAGTGAATCCGGGTTCCCCATCCCACCCCCCATTGTTTTTTGCTTGTGGGAAGCCAGCTGTGACCCCTGGGATGTTGCAATTGTTGTTAAATATGCAACATTTGCCAAGCCCCCAAATTTTGATCATGTGATAGTGGGGAATGCTGCGATGGTCATAAGTGTGAGGACCGGCCATAAATCCCATTTTTTTCCAGTACTGTAGTAATTTTGAACAGTCTTCCCTCATCCCATTTCCTTGTCTTGCTTAATGTCCACCTTCTCTCCAAAGGGACCCACTGTTGATTGTGTGGTGTGTGTGCTGGCAAACCACCATTTCATTTATCCTCCATACCCCGGAATGATAATTATTTCTAATCAGTACCTGAAGCAAGAATTAATTCAATTATGGATCATTAAAATGGCTGACATTTTGCAGCCCTTGCTAAGAAGAACTCGGCTGCAGAAGTGTGTGTCTCTCACTGACAAAATATACAAAAAGCAGATTAATCAAACCTAATTTCCCCTGTTCCATTTGTCCTGTTTCATAATCCGAACACCAAACTCATTTTTCACGTCGCTTTAAAACATTGTTATCTTTTCTGCATGTTAAAGATAGGGTATTTCTATGTTCAGAGAAATTGTTTTTTTTTTTTTTTTTTTAATGTTTGTTCTTATCCTTCTCGGAACCTAAAAGGCATATTTTTGAGGGGGATTTTTGAAGAAAAAGAAAGGAAGAGCGAGAAAGAGACAGAGAGGAAGGGAAAGTTATAACAGGTAAACAAGATTGATGATAAAGCATAATAAAGACATAGAAAGCCATATAACAAAGATAACGAGAGAGAGAGAGAGAAAAGGAGAGAGAGAGAGAGAAATGTTATAGAGAAATAGATAATGGGTAGACAGAAAGATAGAATGGGGAGGTAGAAATAGATAGATAGATAGATAGATAGATAGATAGATAGATAGATAGATAGATAGATAGATAGATAGATAGATATTGTAGAGAACTAGTAAGACTAGGGGAGAGATAGAAGGAGAGAGAGATAATGAGAGAGAGAGAGAGCTGATAGATAGATAGATAGATAGATAGATAGATAGATAGATAGATAGATAGATAGATAGATATAGATAGATAGATAGATAGATAGATAGATAGATAGATAGATAGATAGATAGATAGACAGACAGACAGACAGACAGACAGACAGACAGACAGACAGACAGACAGATAGATAGATAGATAGATAGATAGATAGATATGATAGAAAGAAATGATAGGTAGGTAGATGGGTGGATGGATGGATATATGATAGATAATAATGAGAGATGATAGATAAATAATAATGAGAGAAATAATAATGACGGAGGAAGGGAGGGAGATGTGTTGAAAAAAGATAATGCTGGTAGATAGAAATGATAAGTAGGTAGATGGAAAGATGGATGGATGGATAGATAGATAGTGAGAGAGAGAGAATAATGATAGGTAGTTAGAAGATAGAGAGAAAGACACAGAGCAAGAGAGACAGAGAGATGAATAGATGGACAGACAGATAAATATAGATGGGGAGAAGCCACATTGACAGACCAATAAATATGATCAGGGAGATAAATAGATAGAAAAAGACATGGATGGAGAGATTGAGAGAAAGTGATGGAGAGAGAGAAACACACAGAGAGAGAAGAGAGATGGATTGGGAGATGAATAGAGATAGGGAGAAAGATATGGATGAGAAGACAGACATAAAGACAGACAGACAGACAATATAGACAAATAGATAGACAATCTTTTGGATCAGCTCCTAATTTAACCAAAGGCACATTGAGCTAAAGAACCTTATATTACCAATTTACAGCTAACAATGAAATAAATAAATTAAATAAAACAATACATTTTGGTAGACAGCTTATTAATTTACATCAGCTTAACCATAAAGATGCCCCAGGTTTAATTAATCCCAGCTGTGAGTTTGATCCTAAGTAGAGGCTAATATTTGGAATCAATAGGCTCTCTTGCTCGAGCAGGGGGTTGGACTAGATGACCTCCAAGGTACCTTCCAACTCTGTTATGCTATATCTATATCATAAGCAAGAAATAAGTAGAATGACACTTATCAGTCTAAACCCTTAATTAATCTAGCAGTTTATTTGGCAATCTTAAAACATAAACGTGGCTGGCTGAGGAATTCTAGGAATTGAAGTCCAAAAGTCTTAAAGTTGCCAAGTTTCCATGCTAATGTATCTCAACCATGGCAACTTTCATATGTCTGGACTTCAGCTCCCAGAATTCCCCAGCCAGAATTGCTACCTGGGGAATTCTGGCAGTTGAAGTCCAGACACCTGAAAATTGCCAAGGTTGAGAAACGCTGGACTAGGCACTTTAATTCAGCGGTTTGCCAAAAAAATATATAGACACATTCGTTTAATTCCCAGCCATGGAAATTTAGCAGCCAATGAAGCTATAAACAGATGTTCTCATTAAAAAGATAAATATTTTAGTGTTCTCTTTTTTTTCTTTCTGCTTGCTTCTGCTGGTTGTAAATCTATGCATAAAAGAAGTTTGGGGATTATTTACCAACTCAATGATGGAAAAGGAGGAGCAGAGCTACAATAACTTTGCATTTGAATCATTCAGAAGGAAAATGAATTTGCACTGGGTTGCATCCAGGACCAGCGGTAACAAATAGGAAGCATCTGTGCTGCAAAATGTTTCATCTTTCTTTCTGTTTTTGCCCATGACAATTTTTCCCAGCCTGAGAAAAATGGGATAGAAGGGGAAAGCATCAAATTTACAGATGACACAAACCTAGCGACACTCCAGAAGATAGGCTCAAGAATACAGAAGGATCTTGACAGATTTGAACACTGGGCCCTGGCTAAAAAACTGAAATTCAAAGGTGAGAAAAATAAAGTTCTATATTTAGGTAAGAAAAACCAAATGCACAGATGCAGATTAGGTGATACCTGGCTCAAGAGTAGTAATTGTGAGAGGGTTCTTGGAATCCTAGTGGACAACCATTTAAATATGAGCCAGCTGTGTTCTGCAGCAGCCAAGAAAGCTAACACAATCCTAGGCTGCATTAACAGAGGGTACGTACCATCAAGGTTGTGTGAAGTGAAAACTCCAGAAGGTAGGACATGAAGCAATGGATGGAAACTAATCAAGAAGGCAGCCAATTTAGAACTATGGAAAAATTTCCTGAGGGTGAGAATAGTCAGTGGAACAGAAGTTGCCCTCGGAAGTTGTGGGAGCGCCATCAGTTGAGACTTTCAAGAAAAGATTGGGCTGCCATTTGTCAGAAATGGTGTAGAGTCTCCGCTTGGATGACCTACAAGTTCCCTTCCAACTCTGATTATCTGTAAAACAAGTGCCAGGGGTTTAATTAACAACTGTGCCGTGAAAGGTCGTAAATAGGTCTCTCCCTTCCAGTAATCATGAAGTTACCTGGTTGAGTTATGAAACATCTGCAATAAAACAACCAAGCTCAGAGAGCACCAAAGACTTCACAATCTTCCTCCTCCTCCTCCCCCCTCCCTCCCTCCCTGTAGCCCTGATGATGTTCTCTAGTTGGGTCATGAAATGTTTGCAAGAAAACCACCAAGATCAGAAAGTATCAAGGACCCCACAGTCTTCCTCCTCATCTCCCTCTCCCTCCTCCTCCCCCAAGCTCCCTTTAGCCCTGATGATGTTCCCTAGCTGGGTTATGAAACGTCTGCAAGAAAACTGCCATGCTCAGAGAGAACCGAAGACCCCCACAGTCCTCCTCCTCCCCATGTCTCTTTTTCTTTCTTCTCCTCCTCCCCCTCCTCTTCACAACCCCCCCCTTCCTTAGCATTGATAATGTTCCTTAGTGGGGTCATGAAACATGTGCAAGAAAACCACCAAGCTCAGAGAGCACCGAAGACCCCCACAGTTTAACTCCTCAGCTATAATTTTTCTCTTCTATGATTTTGACATCTTTTACACACACATAATAGGCGGCTCTAATGGCTGCTGCTGTTGCCCTTTGATACCTGAATGGATTGTATTCCAAACCTAAGAAATGCTAACCACCCTGATTATTTTAATGGCATCAAGTCCGGGTCCTTCTCGCTTGGCAAACACATTTATTGGAAATGGTGCTTTAAAAAAATTGTCCTCCCTATGCCACGTAAAAATGAAAATTTGTCAGGGATGTTCCCTTAACTAGGTTGCCTCTAAAGAACAGTTACATTAATACATTGAGATGGAAAACAATAAAAAAAAAGGGAACATAAAAACCCTTGCAGCAAATCGGTGCACGTAAAAAGCCGATGCATCGCGAACAAAATTTTAGATGAACAGAAGGAGAACTATTTTGGAAATGAATTAAAGCTCTTCCCAGGGTAAGACGTTAAAACATTTGATGGAGTGTCTGCCTTAAACAGAAGAAAAAAAAATGTTGAATTTAAACAGGTCATTGCCGAAGCGGGATACACGAAGGGGTGGATTTAAATTTTCAGTCTGTTTTACAACTTTCAAAAAGTTTGGTGATTATATTACATTTCAGCCACTTTGCTCCATTCCACATTCTGCCTTTCTAAGTGAAGGTGCTGATTTTATTTTCTGCATTTGTTTTCTCTCTGAGACACATTGCATTATAGGTTTCGTGGTCTTTGAAACCGTAGATCTCAAGCGTATAAGGGAGAATTCCAACGAAAGATTATTTTTGGCTGAATCATAAGTACAGGTAGTCCTTGACTTACAACAATTTAGTGACTGTTAGAAATTATGACAGCACTGAAAAATAAATCATTTATGACCAGTTTTTCAACGTATGAACGTTGTAGCATCCCAGGGGTTACAGGATGAAAATTTGGACCCTTGGCAACTGATTCATATTTATGATGGTCTCAGGATCATGTGAGTCCCTTTAGTGATCTTCTGATTAGCAATGGGAAGCCCAATCCGCTTAACAACCAGGTTACTCACTTAACAACTGCAGTGATTCACTTAAAACCTGTGGCCAAAAGAATCATAAAATGGGATAAAACTCACATAAGAAATGTCTTGCTTAACCACAGAGATTTTGGGGTCAATTGTGGATGTAAGCCGAGGACCCACCTATAAACAAATAATACCAGGGGCCTTCCCACCAGTGGTGGTATTCAGCCGGTTTGCACCAGTTCACTCGAACTGATAGCAAGGATTTGGTGTGGGTCGCCGAACCGCTAGTAACTTCTGGCTGACCACACCCCCAACCCGGTCGCCCAGTTGCTTGCCCCGCCCACCAGATGCTTGCTCACGCCCCTTAAGGTATTTCTTATTTTTTACCCTCCCGATGAACAGCTGTTCCTATGATCAGCTATGCTAAGATTCCCCTCATTGTCTTACTGCTTCACCCCGGAGGCTTCCATGAGGCCCAGGAGGGCCCAAATAAACAGGGATGGGGGGGGGGTTGCTCAAAAAGTGCAACAAAACCCACACCCACCCAGTCACATGGCCACGCCCCCTGGCTACACCCCTTAGCCACAGCCACCAAAGCAGTAGTAAAAAATTTTGAATCTCACCACTGCTCCCTACTATTGTTGTTGTTATTCTATGCTTATCATTTAAAGTCTCTGCTTGTCTCCAGCGACTGTGTAGGCTTTGTAAATTCTCCCTTGCGATGGTCAAGGGCGTTTGCAAATTCACTTTTCTGCAAACTGTATAGGACTCGTAACACAGCAGCTAACCGTTGCTTTGTCTCTGCTGAAGCCCTGATACAGATACAGAATAACAGTCTTGAAAGGGACCTTGTAGGTCATCTAGTCCAATTCCCTCCGCCCAAGCGGGGGACCCTACACCATTTCTGACAGAGGGGAGTCCAGTCTCTTCTTGAAAGCTTCCAGTGATGGCGCTCCCACAACTTCGGAAGGCAACTTCTGGATTGATTGTTCTCATTGTCTCCTAATTTCCAGGTTGAATCTCTCCTTGTTCAGTTTCCATCCATTATTCCTTGTCTGGTCTACAGGTGCTTTAGAAAATAGCTTGACCCCCCTCCTCCTCTCTGGGGCAGCCCCTCAAATATTGGAAGGCTACTATCCTGTCTCCCCTGGTCCTTCTCTTTCCTAGACTAGCCAGGCCCAGTTTCTGCAACCATTCTTCATATGTTTTAGTCTCCACTCCCTTCATCATCCTGGTTGCTCTTCTCTGTACTTTTTCTAGAGTCTCAACATCCTTTTTTATAGAGTGGTGACCAAAACTGGATGCAGTACTCTAGGTGTGGTCTTACTAAGGCTTTATAGAGTGGCATTAGCACCTCCCTTGATCTCAATTGTATCGCTCTTTAATGCAATTTAGGATTGCATTGGCTTTTTTGGCTGCTGCTGCACACTGTTGGCTCATATTTAATTCTCAACCTTTTGCACCTCAATCTGTCTTTCGCAAAATCTGAGTAGTAGCTGTGATGCTATTAGGTAAACAAAGTAATTGCTGGCAGCAGCCCAGGTTTTTCCAAGCAGCTTTTTCCAAAGATCTATTGTAGCCTTCAAGAAATAAACAGTCCTCACCCTGGATGCTTCTCCTTTGTACCACAGTAGTAAGGCCACACTTGGAATTCTGCATCCAGTTTTGGTTGTCATGATACCAAAAAGAGGTTGAGACTTTTAGAAAGAGTGCAAAGAAGAGCAACTAAGATGATTAAGAGCCTGGAGAGTAAAACATATGAAGAATGATGGCTATGGCTAGTTGAAAGAAGGATTAGGGAATGACATGATAGCAATATTGCAGTGTTTGAGGGGCTGCCCCAAAGAAGAGGGAGTCAAGCTATTCTCCAAAGCACCTGAGGGCAGGACAAGAAGCAACGGGTGGAAACTAATCAAGGAGGGAAGCAACCTGGAATTTAAGGAGGAATTTCCTGACAATGAGAACAATTAATCCATGGAATGGAAGTTGCCTCTAGAAGCTGTGGATGCTCCAACTGGACAGTCATTTGTCTGAAATGGTTATAGGGCTTCCTGCCTGAGCAGGGGGTTGGACTAGAAGACCTTAAAGGTCCCTTCCAAGTCTTCTGCCTTTAAGCTTTGTTCCTGGTTCCCCCCCCCCTCAAAAAACCCCCAACTGTCCACTGCACTAGATGGCAGCCATTCCAGTCCAGATTATTTGATCTGGGAGAGGCTGTTTGCTCAGGCTGTTTGTGTGTCTTGCCAGCCTGTGTTTAATAAAACAGAGACATATTTTCCTAGCCTGCTTCCTAATTTATGAGAAAGACGGCAGGCTGGAGGGCAATTTACAAAGCAAAGAAATGATAAGGCAGCTGTCTGGGGTTGGGATGGGCATGATAAGGAAACCTGATGGGTGCATGATATAAAAATAAATTCAGATATTCCGGCAAAGTTGCTGGCCTTATCTAACTCATCTCAAAGTCTGGCATCTGCTGATATCAAGGTGGGCTGTTTAGTTTCTCTTCAAAATCAACCCCTGGCTTCAGATGGGCATCGTGTACGAATAAAGGAGAATATGTGTAGCTCAGGGTGAAAATGAGGAGTTGGTGCTCCCTGAGCTTGGCTGTTCGCCTGCAGGCATTTCGTGACCCAACCAGGTAACATCATCAGTGCTAGAAGGGAATGGATCTGACTAGGGAACATCATCAGTGCTGAGATAGTGAGGTGCACTCTTGCATATATAGAGTAGTTGTCCTGCCTATGTTATTGGAAGTGTGATTTTCTCCTTTGTTTGTTTGTTTGGGTTTAATCCATGCTTATCTGGGTTTCTCTTTCTCTGGAGTCCCTGGTGTTCTGTCAGCTGGGCTGTGTGCTTGCAGACATTTCATGACCAAATCAGGTCATCTCCCTAGCATGGCTATGGACCCACCCCCGAATTATTTTGACATACCCTTACAGTCATTCACAACTAGCACTTGTGCTAGTAAAACTGCAAGCAAAGAAGCATCCTCAGAGAGCACCAAGGACCCCCTCATTTCATTCCTGCGGTACAAATATTCTCCTTTTTCTGGTACAAGTAGCACCGTTAACAGGGATTACGAGGTACGCTTCATCCCATAACCTCTTGTGTGTGAGTGTGTCACCTGTGTCAATATTCTTGAGCTGACAACCTGAGTGTTTTCCTCTCTTCTTGTGCTTTCTGTATTGTCCTCACAGGAAGACTGTGAAAGCAGAAAAAGAAAGCTACCAAGAATCAACACTGGGTGAGACCAGAGGTGGTATTCAGCCGGTTCTGACCAGTTCTGGAGAACCGGTAGCGGAAATTTTGAGTAGTTCAGAGAACCAGTAAATCCCACCTCTGACTGGCCCCGCCCCATCTATTTTCCGCCTCCCATCGAGTCTCAGCTGATTGGCTGGGTCTTCCTTGGTTGCCCTGCACAGGAGAACAGAGCTGGAAGGCAGGTTAGTGGGGTGGAGAGGGAAGGGGGATTTTGCAGTAACCTTCCCCTGCCACGCCCACCAAGCCACGCCCACCAAGCCACACCCACAGAACCAGTAGTTAAAAAAAATGGATCCCACCACTTCATGGGACCGTCAGAGGAGCCGGTAACTTGGATCCGTAAAAACTGGGAAATATGAAAATTGTTGACTAGACTGCACACGGGTACAACAATCCAGAGATGATCTGAACAAATGGGGATAGCTGGCGGGTTCTGCTCTTTATGATTGTAATGACACACACCAACAACAATGCCTATGTATACCATCTCACACTGATTGCATTTGAAGACTTCCAGGACGACGGAATGCAATTCACGTTGCTATTTTCTGGGCAAGATCTGTTTAACCTGAACATCATTTCATCTTGTATTTTATACAGGTGGTCCACGACTTAACATCCGCAATGGAGGCTCAAATTCTTGTTGTTCAGTGAGACATTGAGTTTTGACCCGTTTTATGACCTTTCTTGCCACCGTTGTTAAGTGAATCTTTTCAGTGCCATTGCAACTTTGAATGGTCACAAAATGAACTGTTGTAAGTCAAGGACTACCTGAATTTGGAGGGGCTGCCACAAAAAGAGGGGGGGTCAAGCTATTGTCCAAAGCACCAGAAGGCAGGGCAAGAAACAATGGGTAGAAACTTAGGAAGGAGAGAACACAGGAGGAATTTCCTAGCAGTTAGAACAATTAACCAGTGGAACGACTTGCCACCAGGTCTGGAATGGTATAGGATCTCCTGCTGAAGCAGGGAGTTGGACTAGAAGACCTCCAAGGTCCCTTCCAACTCTTGTTATTCTGTTAAAGATGTTTCAAGATGGATGGCCTGATTGCTCTCTCTCTCTCTTTTTTTTTTTTCATGGAATGCAAATTCCTCGTTCTTCATTGAGATATCAAAAGGAATATAACTCATGCTGGCATTTTCCCTCTATCAAACAGCCAGGGCTGATTAATGAATCAAGTAATTTGAATAACAGCAGGGTCGGAGTGGGCGATTCCCAAATAAGTATTTAATGTATTGTTGGGCTTATGATAAATGTGATCCTTTGGGCTTTCTATTAATAACAGAAATACAATTCTGGTCATGCAAAGAACAAACAGAAATTGTCCGGTTAGAAATCTTTATGCAAAGCCTCCTGAAAAAAAACCAAAATTTGGAGAAGTCGTGGCAGGAATTGGATAGGATCTTAAAGACCATCTAGTCCAGCCCTCTGACCACTATAAGATTCCACTAGATATTCCCTATTCAGGTAGTCCTTGACTTACAACAATTTGTTTAGTGACTGAAATTACGACACTCAAAAAAAAGAGACTTACGATCATCATTCCCACTATTGCATCATCCCCATGGTTACATGATCAAAATTCAGCTGACTCGTATTTACGATGGCTGCATTGTCCCGGGGTCACGTGATCCACTTTTGTGACCTTCTGACAAGCAAACTCAATGGGGAATCCAGATTCACTTAACAACCATTAGCCACTGCATTGATTCACTTAACAACAGTGGCAAGAAAGGTGGTAAAATGGACTTCACAATTGTCTTGCTTAAGGACAGAGATTTTGAGCTCCGTTGTGGTCGTAAGTCGAGGACTGTCTGTAGACGATCATTTGGCCTTGGGTGGAAAACTGAAGCACCTCAACAGCACAATCCACCTTATACAGGCAGTCCCTGACTTACAACCATTCGTTTAGTGACCATTTGAAGTTGCCACAGCACTGGAAAAAATGACTTCGGATTGTGCTTTGCACTTACAACTGTTGCAGCATCCCTGTAAGTCACCATGATCAGAATTCAGACGCTTGGCAACTGGTTCATATTTATGACGGTTGTATTGCCCCGGAAGGGTGGGCATGTAATGGCCATCTCTAACCATCCCAGCCAGCTTCTGACAACCAAAGTCATTGAGAGAAGCCAAATTTGCTTAACAACCATATGATTCACTTATCAACTGCGGTGATTCACTTAACAACTGTTGCAAAAAAAGGGGGGTCGTAAAATTGGGGCAAAACTCACAACAGCCGCCTTGATTAGGAACAGAAACGTTGGGCTCAATCGTTGTCAGTAGTCGAGGACTAGCAGAAATGCGTGGAATAAGAGTAGAAAAATGATTGACCCCCAAATTCTCTAGCCAACTTTCATGCCTAACATGGGACTAGAACTCCCCGTCTCCTGTTGATTGGGCCAAAGTCACCCAGTTGGCTTTCGTGCCTTCGGCAAGGTTCGAACTCACTGTCTCCTGGTTTCTCGCCAGATGCCTTAACTCAGAGGTCTCCAAACTTGATAACTTTAAGACTTGTGGACTTCCAGAATTCTCCAGCCTTAATTTCTCCATAACACTGGACAATATAAAAACATGTTTAAAACCCTATAAAAAGTTGAGCCTGAAGTCTGTGTCCCCTTACTCCCCCTACTGGCTGCAAGTGCTTTGCCTTGCTTTCTTTTCAATAAACTGGTCTGGTTTTTTTTTCTCCCCTGGTCCTTCTGTGTAAGGCTAAAGACGTTAACAGGGGCTGCTTATTCTCCCTTCCTCTTGTACCAGTTCAAGCTCTTGCAGCCAGGCTGGGCCTATAATGACTTTTGCTAGGAAATTGTCTCTTGCAGGGCTCATTGGTGTGCTGGGAATGAATACATCTCCATGGCACTCCAGTTTCCTAGACAGCTGCTGACATTCTGCCTTTTCAGAGGAACCAGGGAATAATAATAGCCAGAGTTTCTGTGGAAAAACTCTAGCTGGGTGATTGGCAATTGCTTGAAAGGCAACGAACTTGCAAAGAAAGTGAAAAGAAGGCCCAGGGGAGACATGATAGCAGTGTTCCAATATCTCAGGGTCTGCCCCAAAGAAGAGGGAGTCAAGCTCTTCTCCAAAGCACCTGAGGGCAGGACAAGAAGCAATGGGTGGAAACTCATCAAGGAGAGAAGCAACTTAGAACTAAGAGGAATTTCCTGACAGTTAGAGCAATTAATCAGAGGAATGGCTGCCTCCAGAAATTCCATTATTGGAAGTTTTTAGGAAGGAATTGGACATCCATAGTTTTTCTGTCTGAGCATGGAGTTGAAGTAGGCCCCTTCCAACTCTGTTATTCTAATTCTAAAGAACAAATAACACACACCAGGTTATCTTCTGTTTTTTCTGCTCCTGAATAACTTCAGAGAGGGACCTGATTGTGGTAGTCCTCAGCCTATAACCGCAACTGGGCTCCAAAATGTCTGTTGTTAAATAAGGCAATGGCTAAGTGATGATCTTTATAACCGTGTAATGTTTTTGCCACCATTGTTAAGAGAATCCTGCAGTTGTTAAGTGGAATCTGGCTTTTCCCCATTGACTTTGCTTGTTGAAAGCTGGCTGGGAAGCTTGCAAAAGTGGATCCGATGGCCACTGGACACTGCAAACGGTCATAAATAGGTGCCCATTGCCAAGCCCTCCAATTCTGAGGGCTGCCATGGTCATGAGTGTGAAAACCGATCATAAGTCACTTTTTTACAGTGCTTTGTAACTTTAAACGGTCACTAAACGAATGAGTGTAAGTCAGGACTATTGAGGAAGGACGTGAAGAGGGAAAGAAATGTCATTTGTGCAAATCAGGCAAAACCGTAATAACTCAAGTAAGGAAAGATTTTTTTTTCCCCCTGTCTAGTAATTAAGATCAATTTGGAAATTTAAAACCATTCAGCGGGGATGCTGGACTTCACTGGACAAACAGGTTGAAATTTCTAACCGGGACTTTCAAAATGTCATTTCCAAGCATGCAACGCAGATGTCCGGTTGATTTCAGGAGGCCTCAAAATTGATTTGCAACTGAAACTCACTTTCTGATTTAATTTGGAGAGTCCTTCTGTTATGTCTGGAGCATGGGTGCGAATGATGGAGACGAGCCGGTGGAAAAGTGAACTTCAAACTCCTTATTTACATATTGTGACAGCTCGAACTGGAGGGCTGCTATAGCCTTCCTTATATAGGCAACTTATTAACTATTCAGCCAATAGCAAACCTGGAGCGCTAGCTCCGTTAATGAATGGGAATGGCCTGTTAATGGCCAATCAGATGCTCCTGAACGGACCAATCCGATCCTGCCATTAACAGCCAATCAGAAGTGCAGGGCCAGAACCCTGCACTTGACTTCAAGCTCAAGATAACTTTATTGGTATTATTCATTCACAACACCCCTTTTCCCCAGCTTCTGCCCACAGGGCGTGGTTAGATAGTCCTTCAGGTAGGACAGCTGTTTTATTAGTCTTTTCGATTTTCGCAAAGTGCCTGGCGGTTGGCTGCACTTCTGCTGAGGTAGATCGTTGTTTAACGGTAGGGGTGCCTCTGGTTCTGAGTTCACGTTCACATCGTCACCAATATCACTGGCCACTCCCTGAGGTGAACTCACTCCGGTCCCTGGTTCCTGTTCCTGTGTTTCAGTTCCATTATCAGTCTCATCGAAAAGGTTTCCCTTTAATTGTAATTCGCTTTCTTCTGTATCTCCCCCCCTCCTCAGTTTGGTCATAAGGGAGTTCGGAAATGCGAGACGGTAGCCGCGATCGTAGTTGATCTATGTGGCGCTTCCAAAGTCTGTCGTCAGGGCACTGAACGAGGTATGATCTTGGGCCGGTTACGTGGATTACGGTCACCTCTACCCACAGCGGATCGCCCGATAAGTTTTTAGCGAATACTAAATCGCCTACCTGGAAGGTACAGCATCGGCCACTGGATCCGAGTGGCTTTTCTGGTTCGTAAGCTGGGTGTAACCGATCGAGGTGGGAGCGGAGCTTTCGTCCCATTAGCAGCTCGGAGGGAGTTTTGTTGGTGACGCTGTGAGGGGTGATGTGCTATAGGAAAAGGATCCGGTTGATTTTCTTGTCGATGTTGTCGTATTCTATCTTTTGGAGAGTCTTTTTGACGAATTATACCATGCGCTCAGCCCTACCGTTGGCAGCAGGGTGAACAGGCGAATTGAGCACATGTCGAATACTGCGATCAGCCAGGTACTGCTCAAAAGACAGCACGGTAAATTGGGGCCCGTTGTCGGATACCAGAACGTCTGGTAATCCGTGGGTTGCAAAAAGTCTTTCCAGTCTTTTGATGATCGCATCAGTGTTCGTGTTGCTCATTCGGTGAATCTCGAGCCAATTTGAGTAGGCGTCGACAGTTATCAAAAACGTGTGGCCTTTGGTTGGCCCAGCAAAGTCCAAGTGAATGCGGGACCAGGGTCCCCACAGCGTCTCCCATTCGGTTGGGGTTGCCTTTGGTGGAGTGTTGCTTACTTCTTGGTATCTCTTGCAAGTTTTAACCCACGATTCGATTTGTCTGTCGATGCCTGTCCACCAAGCGTAGTTTCGTGCGAGGCCCTTCATGCGTACGATACCAGGGTGGCCATCATGCAAGGTTCTTAGCAGTGACTGTTGGAGTCGTTCTGGGATAACGACTCTATCGCCCCAGATGACACAGCCCTTCTGCGAGAACAACTCTGTTTGACGATTTTTGAATGGTGCAAAGTCGTCTGGTACTTGGTCCAATAGCCATCTGCATTCCACCCATGTGAGGACTCACGCCAAGATGGGTTCGTGTTTTGTCTCTCTCGCGATGTCACGGGAAGTTAATGGCGGCGTGTGGAGTGTCTCAATCTGCAACGCTGTCATTGTTGGTGCAGGATCATTGATAGTTTCAGGGAGCGGTGTATGGCTCAGTGCATCGGCGTGGGGAATGGCTTTACCGGGACGATATTGTAGCCAATAATTGTAGACAGCCAAGAATTCTGACCAGCGGGTCATCCTGGGAGAAAGTATGTAGGGAGTTGGCTTGTCTCCAGTGATGATCCCCAGCAATGGTTTGTGGTCAGTTACAATGGTAAAAACCCGGCCGTACACGTACTCATGGAATCATTTAACAGCTGATACAATTGCCAGGGCCTCTTTATCAATCTGGCTGTTTCGCTCGGTTTTCGAGAGCGTCTTTGAGAAGTAAGCAACAGGGGCTTCATTACCATTAGGTAACACGTGGCTCAAAATGGCGCCCACTCCAAAAGGCGATGCATCACATGTAATGTTTATTGGCAAAGTCTCATTGTACTGCATTAGTACGGCGTCCGAAGTCAGCAGTTTTTTCACATTACGGAACACCTGCTCTTCTTTGTGACCCCATACCCAAATTGCTTTTTTATCTAATAGACGATGTAAAGGTTCAACGACAGTCGCCTTGTGCGGCAAGAATACATTATAGAAATTGATGAGGCCTAAGAACGCCTGGAGGTCGGTCTTGTTCTGCGGTCTGGGAGCGTTTTTTATTGCTCTCAATTTGCTATCGGTAGGGTGAATACCCTGACTGTCAATTAAGTACCCTAAGAATTCAACACGATCGGTACACAGTTTGCACTTATATTTTTTTGACTTTCAGGCCTGCTTCCTGGAATTTTCATAACACCAGTCTTAAATGCTCCCATAAGATTTTTGGAGTGGGGGCAGCAATGAGCACATCATCAAAATAGGGGACAACGCCCTTGATCCCCTGCAATAGTCTCTCCATTAGGCTCTGAAAGATCTTTGGGGCTACACTGACTCCGAATTGGAGCCGCATGCACTTAAAGGCACCTCGGTGTGTTACGATAGTCTGTGCCTGTGCCGTTTTTTCGTCAACCGGCAGTTGCTGATAAGCCTGAGCTAAGTCTAGTTTAGCGAAGACTTTTCCGCCCCCCAGGGAATGGAGGAGGTGTTGTACCACTGGCACCGGATATGGGTTCTGTTGCAGGGCGTGGTTTAGGGTGGCTCGGTAGTCTCCACTAATTCTAATTGAGCCGTCCGGCTTAATTGGTGTCACAATCGGCGTTTCCCATGGGGAGTGGTCAGTTGGCTTTAAGACTCCCTGGGCAATCAACTTATCAAGCTGTTCGTCGATTTTTGGCTTTAGAGCAAACGGGACTCGACGAGGCTTAAGGCAGATGGGAGCTATCTTTGGATTAAGGCTAAAGGATATTGGGGGGCCCTTGTACTCGCCTAGCTTTTCCTTGAAAACGTCCCTGCCACTTCAATGCCGAGTGGTGCGAACCATTGCAGGCCTAACAGACTAGGCCGGTCCTTATCGATTATCGTCAGGGGTAAGTATGCCGTGCGGTTCTTGAATGCATCCCGGACTTGACTGGATCCTGCGACTGGAATTCGGTTCCCCTGGTAGTCCTTTAACACGAGCCGTTGGAATTGAAGGTCTTGGCGCTGGATAGTGGGGATGAGTTGCTTGAGGGTCTTCCATGAGACCATTGAAAGAGACGATCCCGAGTCAACTTCCATTTGGCAAGGCTGATTTTCAATGTTCACATTGACTCGAATTTTCTTAGCGTCTAGCGAAGAGGCATGGCCAATAGTGAGTGTTTGGTGGGCCTCTTCCCGTCTCGCTAAACGACTCATGGGCCGGTTTCTGTAGGAGTGGTTTACTGGTTCTCGCCTTACAGGGCGATTCCCTGTCGATTGGCAGAGATTGGTTCCTTTCGAGGTCTGGCTGGGTCCGAGGAGGCTTCAGCAGACCCGCCCGATGTGGCCTCGTTTCCCGCACTCATGGCAGAGTGCGTTGTGGAATTTGCAATCGGACCGGTAATGGTTGGCCCCGCAGCCAGTGCATGGTTGCTGGGACTTCGGGTATCATTCCTGATTGGACCGCAGGCGATGGACCTCTTCTTTGTCGCTGTCTGACAATGAAGAGAAGTCCTCATGATGGGCCGTCTTTAGCTACCCTTCTGCATTAGGTGAAACTTCGCCGGCCGGTGGGTGCGCTGGAGCGTGATTTCGACGTAGTTGGGCAGCCGACTTCTTGGTCGCCTCCGCTGCTGTAGCTTCAGCTATGGCATCTTTAAGGGTGATGTCGCCCTTTGCCATTATTTTGCTCTGTACGTTTAGAGCGTCTAGCCCAAGGACTACTCAGTCTCTCAAGGCCTCTTCTAGGTTGGTGAAATTGCAAAGGCCTCCCAAGTTCCGGAGATCTGCAACGAAATTGGCGATGCTTTCTCCTTTCCGCTGGTTCCTTTGATAGAACTTGTGTCGTCTCACGAGCGTTGGAACGGTTGGTGCATAGTGGGCCCTTAGCAACGGTTCGGGGACGTCCCAGTCCATGGCCTTCACTTCAGCTGGTTTCGCTAATGCCTTGGCCATTTTGAATAACGTCGGGCCACAGTGCGTTAGGAATACCGCCCGTTTCTTCCCGGTTGTGGCATCCTTCAGATTATTCGTTTCCAAAAACATTTGAAAACGATCCATGTAGGACTCCCAGTCCTCTTGAGCTGGATCGAACGGAGCGGGTGGTACTACACCGCCGGACATGTTTCCGCCGTTGTGTGCTTCAGCCACGTGCTTAGTTGTCTTTAGTTGGCTCGGATGTCATCCAATCCCACCCTCATCGACAGTGTTATGTCTGGAGCATGGGTGCGAATGATGGAGACGAGCTGGTAGAACAGTGAACTTCAAACTCTTTATTTACATGATGTGACAGCTCGAACTGGAGGGCTGCTATAGCCTTCCTTATAATAGGCAACTTATTAACTATTCAACCAATAGCAAACCTGGAGCGCTAGGTCCGTTAACCAATGAGAATGGCCTGTTAATGGCCAATCAGATGCTCCTGAACGGACCAATCCGATCCTTCCATTAACAGCCAATCAGAAGTGCAGGGCCAGAACCCTGCACTTGACTTCAAGCTCAAGATAACTTTATTGTTATTATTCATTCACAATACCTTCCATGCCAGGGACTTCGAGAATCGCATTGCCAAATTGAATCTTTGCACAATCCTAAAAGAAACACAACATTTTGTAGTTATGAAACGTTCTACTCATTAGAAATTGTGGGTCTGTCTCTAAAAATAGACACACATTCACAGAGAGAAAGAGGGAGGGAGGGACCGAGGAAGGGGGAGAGAGAGAGAGAGAGAGAAAGATGCACCAAGTTCATATAGAACCAACAGCGAAGTTGCTTTCCGCTATTTCGCATACCAACATGGAGCATTTACATCAAGTGATCCCTTAATCAATGCACAACAATTAATTGTGGATCTGGTTTTTAAATGTCTCTGCTGTTACACTAAATCAGGATTTAGCAGAGGTGGATGTTAGGGGGAGTTTGGGAAGGGAAAGTCATAAAAATAATCCTCTGGCTGATAAAATATGGATTAATGTGCAATGTACTTAATTAAAATCAACAGACTGCAAAATGTGTCTGTCTCAGAAAGCAAAGCACCATTTCTGCATTTGAAACCTTCAACAAAATCCGAGACCGGCTGAGATCTGGATTTGCTTCAATGGGGTTTATTCTTACACACTTCATTTTTAATAGAGATTTTCACTGATTTTCTACAACTTCTGTGAAATTTCAGAAAAGAACGGTTACATTAATACATTGAGATGGAAAACGATAAAAAAAGGGAACATAAAAACCCTTGCAGCACGTAAAAAGCCGATGCATCGCGAACAAAATTTTAGATGAACAGAAGGAGAACTATTTTGGAAATGAATTAAAGCTCTTCCCAGGGTAAGACGTTAAAAAATTTGATGGAGTGTCTGCCTTAAACAGAAGAAAAAAAAAATGTTGAATTTAAATAGGTCATTGCCGAAGCGGGATACACGAAGGGGTGGATTTAAATTTTCAGTCTGTTTTACAACTTTTAAAAAGTTTGGTGATTATATTACATTTCAGCCACTTTGCTCCATTCCACATTCTGCCTTTCTGTTTTCTCTTTGAGACACATTGCATTATAGGTTTCGTGGTCTTTGAAACCGTAGATATCAAGCGTATAAGGGAGAATTCCAACGAAAGATTATTGGCTGCTTTTAAAATGCCAGAGATCTCACCTACGTACTTGGAAATACCCTTGGGTCATGAAGACAGTTTTCATCCTCAATTTATAGCCGCAATGGGCACCAGAACTTCTGCTGCTAAGCAAAAACCGTTGTTAAGGGATGCATGTCAGATATTATCATCTTTTTTGCCACGGTTGTTAGGCAAATCAGTAATGGTTGTTAAGTGAATCAGACAGTCACTAAGTGAATTAGTCTTCCTCTCATTGATTTGGCTTGCATGGGGAGGTTGCAAATAGAGACCACGTGACCCCGGGACTCTGTCCCTATTTTATATGCAGGTAGCCCTCGACTTACAGCCATTTTGCTTAGTGACCGTTCAGTCACACCGGCACTGAAAAAAATGATTTATTAACATTTTCACACTTAAGTCTTTTGCAGCATCCCTTTGGTCACTTGATCAAAGTTTGGATGCTTGGAACTGGCATGTACTTATGACAGTTGGAGTGTCCCGGGGTCACATGATCCCCTTTTGCGACCTTATGATGAGCAAACCAGATTCATTTAATAACTGGGTGATTAAAAATATGAATTCTTATCCCGCCTTAGGCATGAAAGATGCCTGGGTGACTTTGGGCCAATCAGCAGGAGGTGGTGAGTTCTAGTCCCGCCTTAGGCATGAAAGACGGCTGAGTAACTTTGAGCCAGCAGATGGTGAATTCTAGTTCCGTCTGAGGCATGAAAATTGGCTGGGTGACTTTGGGCCAATCAGCAGGAGAATATGAATTCTAGTCCCACCTTAGGCATAAAAGTCGGCTAGGTGACATTGGGCCAATCACCAGGAGATGGTGAGTTCTAGTCCCACCCCCTCACTTTCTCCTGGTAATTGGCCCATAATCACCCAGCCAGCTTTCATATCTAAGGCAGGAAAAGGAAAATTGAGGAAAATATACCAAGACTGTTAGTAAAATAGTTAGTGGCACATCACAAAATCTACAGGAACAAAATGTTTCCACTATATTAACTGTGAATTTACAAAAAAAAATTATAATCACATACCTGCACCTTGCCAAACACCTTGCAATGTTGTTCAGATAATTTCCAGATTCCTCGCCATGAATTTGTATTTTCAAACAAATAGGACAATTTTTTTCTTGTTCCTTGTTCTGGGTTATACCTTGATCGCGACAACGATAATAAACACTGGTAGTTCCTGACTTATAATAGTTCATTTAGTGACCGTACACAGTTACAACGGCCCTGGGGGGAAAAGGGGACTTATCAATGTTCTCCACACTTATTTCGGTATCTCCATAGCCTCTTGGCCAAAATCAGGTGCTTGGCAACTGATTTGTATTTAACAACTGTGTGACTGATTTAACAACAGCAGTGATTCACTTCTTGCCTAGGTGGCAAGAAAGGCTGTAAAATAGGGCAAAACTCACTTAACAACTGTCTCACTTAGCAACAGAAGCTTGGGGCTGGTCATAAGCCGAGGACTACCTGTGGCTTCCCAGTGGCCAAGCTCTGAATTTTGATCACATGATGATGCTGAGAGAGTCATAAGTGTGAAAAACGGTCATAAGTCACTTTTTCCAGTGCTGTTGTAACATTGTATGGCCCTAAACAAAATGGTTGTAAGTTGAGAACTACCTGGGTAAGATTCTCTCTGCTGTCAACCTATTAAAGAGAAACAAAGTTCCACATTTTCTTTCAAGTTCCTTATCCCTTAAACCTAATAAGGCAAACAAAAATCAGATTTCATAATTATGTTAACGGCGAGGATGCTGGAACAGTTGTAACAGAGGTGAGTATTCAGCCATTTCTGACCAGTTCTGGAGAACCAGTAGCAGAAATTTTGAGTAGTTCGGAGAACCAGCCAATCCCACCTCTGACTGGCCCTGCCAAACCCATCTATTCTCCGCCTCCCATTGAGTCCCAGCTGATTGGCTGGGTCTTCTTTGGTTGTCCTGCACAGGAGAACGGAGCTGGAAAGCAGGTGAGTCGGGTGGGCGGGAATGGGGATTTTGCAGGTATATATTTCCCCTAGAGTGGTTGGAAATGGGGATTTTGCAGTATCCTTCCCCTGCCGCACCCACCAAGCCACACCACCCCCATAGAACTGGTAGTAAAAATCTTTGAATCTCACCACTGGGTTGTTAGTGTGAAGACTCTTTTGTCAGTACCACTGTAACTTCCACATTCACTAAACGATTGGTTGTAAGTGAAAGATCATCTGTTTGCAACCGTGGAGCGGCGATTTGGAAAGCTAAAAGAACCAGGACCACGGACAGCTCCTTAAAATTCCTCATTCGTGACAGATGGTCCTTGATTTATAGCCATTGGTTTGGTGGCTGCTCAATGTTACAACGGCACTGAAAAAAAATGTGACTTGGAGCCATTTCTCACACTTACGACCGTTGCAGCATCCCCATGGTCATGTGACCAATATTCAAGCACTTGACAACTGACTCATATTTACGATGGTTGAAATGTCCCGGGTGGTCACATGATCTCCTTCTGATGAATAAAGTCAATGGGGGAAGCCAGATTCGTTTAATAGTCATGTTATTAACTTAACCACTGCAATGATTCACTTAACAACAGTGGCAAGGAAGGTGGTAAGATGGGGCAAAACTCACTGAACAACTGCCTTACTTAGCAATGGAAGTGTTTGGCTCAGTTGTGGTCATAAATCAAGGACTACCTGTAGTTAGAAGGGTGGGAAATAATAATTATATGCATCTATCCATAAAGGTCACTTTAGTTTGTATTCCTTGCTTGGCAGCTAGAAAACAGTGCAAGGTGAAAAATGTAGAGGGAAATTCACCCAAGATAATTAGTTAATTGGACGAAGGGAGAAACTGTTTAATTTTCACACCAGGCCTGATAGATGTTGCTGTGGGATTTTGGCACAAAATTTCAGTGGGCAGGATTGGAATTTAAAAATTTCCAGGGGAGAGAAAATATTGGCAAGGGTTTGAATGTCAAAGCCTTTGAGAAACAATCAAATTTAGATTATTTTCATGAATTATGATACAGAGAACATAACGATATAGGGAGCTGAAACCTAAAAACATAGTCCCCGATTTATAAAAGTCCATTTAGTGACTGTTTGAAGTCCCTACGGCACTGAAAATTTTGACTGTTTTTCACGCTTACAACAATTGCAGCATCCCCTTCGACAGGCAATCAAAATTCGGAGTCTTGGCCACTGACTCGTATTTATGATGGTTGCAGTGTGCTGGGGTCATGTGATCACCTTTTGGTGACCTACTGATCAGCAGAGTTAATGGGGAAGCCAGATTCATTTAACAACCATGTCGCTATCTTAAGAACTGCAATGATTCACTTAACAACTGGTTGATTTGGGGCCAATTATCAGGAGACGGTGAGTTCTAGTCCTGCCTTAGACACAAAAGATGGCTGGGTGACTTTGGGCCAATCAGCAGGAGACGGTGAGTTCTAGTCCTGTCTTAGGCATGAAAGACGGCTGGGTGACTTTGGGCCAATCAGCAGGAGACGGTGAGTTCTAGTCCTGCCTTAGGCATGAAAGACGGCTGGGTGACTCTGGGCCAATCACCAGGAGACAGTGAGTTCTAGTCCCACCTTTAGGCATGGAAGCTGGCTGGGTGACATTGGGCCAATCACCAGGAGATGGTGAGTTCTAGTCCCACCCCCTCACTATCTCCTGGTAATTGGCCCATAATCACCCAGCCAGCTTTCATATCTAAGGCAGGAAAAGTCATAAAATTGTGGTTGATTCCCTTAACAACTACCTCGTTTAACAACAGGAATTCTCATCTCAATTATGGTCCTAACTCAAGAATGACCTGTAGTAGAATTAATGCAAGAGCTGAAAAAGGAACTTAGATTGCAGTGGTGACCTCAAGGAGAATGTTCTATCTCGGAGGGTAGGCACAAGAACGGAGACGAGACATCGGATAGTGACTCCAAACTCTTTATTAATGATTTCAGGAATAGAGCTAAAAGGTACGGCAGCAGCAGCTCTTTTTATAAAGCTGGCTGCTGTCAAAGCTCCAATGGTTTAAGTTTGCCGCGCTTGGGCCATCCAATCACGGCAGCCCGTTAACCAGCCAATCGGATCAGCCTTGAACGACCAATCATGACCCGCTGTTAACGGACCAATCAAACTTTCAGGATTATGAGCCTTCTGTGGAAAAGGCCAGTCAGGTTTGCAGGCTTACGAGCCTGCTAGTTCGGAACAGAAACTATACCAAGACTGTTAGTAAAATAGTTAGTGGCACATCACAAAATCTACAAGAACCTAATGTTTCCACTATATTAACTGTGAATTTACAAAAAAAAATTATAATCACATACCTGCACCTTGCCAAACACCTTGCAATGTTGCTCAGATAATTTCCAGATTCCTCGCCATGAATTTGTATTTCCAGACAAATAGGACAATTTTTTTTCTTGTTCCTTGTTCTGACCGTGACAACGATGATAAACAGTGGTAGTCCTTGACTTACAATAGTTCATTTAGTGACCGTACACAGTTACAATGGTCCTGAACAAAAAAGGGACTTATGAATGTTCTTCACACTTATTTCAGTATTTCCATGGCCACTTGGCCAAAATTCAGGTGCTTGGAAACGTATTTAACAACTGTGTGACTGATTTAACAACAGCAGTGATTCACTTAACGGTGACAGGAAAGGCCATAAAATGGGGCAAAACTCACTTAATAACTGTCTCATTCAGCAATAGAAATGTTGGGCTCCATTGTGATCGTAAGCTGAGGACTATTTCTAGTATCTACCTTAACTGAAATACATAAAGGCTTGTTAAGCCTGGATTTCCCCAACCAGGGTTGGGGAGACAAGCTAAACAGAATGTGCAGCGTTAGTCAGATAGGCACACAGATAAATGAGTGAGCTAAGCTTGTATGTTTATTAACATACAGTAAAAAGCTTGTGCTATCAAAAATATAGTTTATTCCATTATGAGTTCATAGCATAGTCAAAATAACAGTCCAATAGTCATGTATCATTTAGTCAGTCCATTCAGGGATATTCAGTTAGCAAAGTCCGTGTTAGAATATCCTATGTCAATTCACTTACAAGTCAGTCCTTTGTTTTCTCTCCCGTTCGAACAATGCAGTCTTGATTCCAAAGCAGTAATCAGGGATCATCAAAGCCAGAGAGAGAGCAAGCTGTCGTCTTGCTTCTTTTAAAGTGCTTTCACAACCACTCCCCTAATTACTTTCTCATATTTAAAGTTGCAGACACTTTAACATATAAACTATGACTACATATTATTATTTACCTAAACCAGTTAGGGTAAAACAATGTTATCCCTAACAAGGCTTATCAAAATCCAGGTCCTGGTGGCCAGCTTAAAAGATTAAACCACCGAAACAATTAAAATAAAAAGTTCAATTTACTTGCAGTTCCAGCCTTGTAAAATGTTGCCAAATTAAAATACCAATAATCCCCGACTTACAATCACAAAGGAGCCCAAAATTTCTGTTGCTAAGCGAAACAGTTGTTAAAGGGAATTTTGTCCCATTTTATGACCTTCCTTGCCACAGTTGTTACGTGAATGGCTGCAATTGTTAAGTTAATAACACAATTGTTAAGCAAATCTGTCTTCCCCATCAATTTTGCTCATCAGAAGGTCACAAATTGTGACACACACACACACACACACACACACCAGGATGCTGCAACCGTCGTAAATACCAGTCAGTTGCCAAGTGTCTGAATTTTGATCACAGGACCGGGGGGATGCTTGCAATGGTCGTAAGTGTAAAAAATGGTCATAATTCTCTTTTTTCCAGTGCCGTTGTGTTCTTGAATGGTTATTAAATGAACTAAATGAAGCCAAGGTTCACCTGTTTAGCTGGTAGTCAAAAAATCCTTTGTCCGGTAGCCTGAAGTTGGCAGAATGAAACAGAATAAAACAGAAATGAGAGGCCTGTACAGCTTCACAACCCTATTTTGGATCAGGTAACAAAACTCCAGAGAAGGGAATGAGCGAAGAAATCTCACAAGAAGCTGTTATCATTTGGCTACGTTGGCCTACATCAAGTCACTCAATGCAACGGTTGAGTTGCTAATCACGCTTGGCTGAGTTCTGACAGGCAGGCGGCGATTCCAGAGCATCTGGAGGGAAGGAGCATCTCCATAAAACGCAGGATGAATTCCCACTGAGGAGGGGGAGATATGTAAAATTCATTTTCTCTACCAACGGTTTTGTGATCACACCAGGGGGCCAAAAACCAGTTCAAAGAAATCCCTGGGAAGGTGGTTTCAACTGTCAGACTGAAATCTCGTCCCTGTACTAGGTCAATAAACCAAGGCTGCAGTTCCAGGGTTGTAATCGTCCTGCACTGATCCAGAACTCGCTTAGCACTGATGATGTTACCTAGTTTGGTAATGAAATGCCTGCAAGAAAACGTGTATGGAGATTCTCAGTCCTCCAGGTCATGGTGGTCCTTTTTCAAGAGGACACTTTTTCTTTGAAGATATTTCGTTTTTCATCCAAGAAGCTTCTTCAGCTCTGACTGAATTCCCCACCAGCCAGTCAGAGTTGAAGAAGTTTCTTGGATATGAGAAGTGAAATGTCTTCAGAGAAAAACCAAGTCCCGTGACCTCTTGAAAAAGCACCTTTCTGCTGAGACAGCACCAAGGACCACAATTTCCTCCTTCCCTCTTCCCTCTTCTTCCTCTTCTCCCTCCCCCTCCCAGCAAATCCCACTGCCTTCTGTCTTTAATATTATCTAGTTTGGTAATGAAATGATTGCAAGGAAACTACCAAGCTCAGAGAATACTAGTCCCCAATCTCTGAGCTGTGACCCACTACTAGGAAGAAAGAGAGGGAGGGAGGGAGGGAGGGAGGGAGGGGGGAACGAGGGAGGGTGAGAGGGAGGGAGGGAGGGAGGGGAAAGGAAAGAAGGGGAAAGGGAGGAAGGAAGGAAGGAATTAATTCAACATGCTTTCTTTTTTGAACAATGTGGTTAAGGAGTCCCTTTGTGTTTTGTTTAAGCTTTCCAAACCTGCCTTGCTTAAAGCAGCATGAACTTGTTTTGAACAGAGGCCTCTTGTAGGGTTACACTGGGCTCCAGTAAAGGAGGGCAGGTTCACCCAGGTGCAAAAAAGCACACCGTTGTTTTGAAATTATTGTAAAATTGATCTTCCCTCTTCTTGCACTTCCTGGAATGACCAGGTGGCCTCTATCTAAAGAAACACCAGAAGGAAAACAACCTCTTTGTAAAATTCTCAGCATTTGCCACAAGCACTCTGGCATTTCTAAGTATTATTCAAAAAAAAAAAAAAAAAAAAAGGAAAAAACTATTTAATAATAGGAGTGCACTTTCTAGTATTGGCACTTCTTATAGGTTGTTCCTTGAGTTACAAAACACAATATAGCCCAAAATTTCTGTTGCTAAGTGAGAAAGTAATTAGGTGTATTTTGCTGCTTTTTACGACCTTTCTTGCCACAGTTGTGAAGTGAACAGCTGAAGTTGTTGAGTTAGTAATTCAGCTGTTAAGTGAATCTGATTTCCCCATGGACTTTGGTTGCCAGAAGGTCACGAAAGGAGATTCTCCCTGGACACTGCAACCATCATAAATAGGAGCCAGCGGCCAAGCGGCTGCATTTTCATCACATGACCACAGGGATGACTGCCATAGTCACAAGAGAGAAAAAATGCTCTTGTATAACTTTTTTCAGTGCCATTTAACTTTGAACGGTCACTAAATGAATTATTGGATTTTGAGGACTACCTGTAATAGAAGAACAGAGTCAGAAGAGGCATTGGATGTTTTCTAGTCTAACCTGCGCTCAAGCAGGAGAGTCTGCCATTCTGGATAAAAATGGCTGCAATATCTTCTTAGAAACCTCCAATGACCCACAACAGAATAACAAAATAATAGAGTTGGAAAGGACCTTGAAGGTCATCTAGTCCAACCCCCCCTTTCTGCTCAGGCAGGAGACCCTATACCATTTCAGACAAGTGGCTGTCTAATCTCTTCTTGAAAACTTCCAGTGATGAACCACTTACAATTTCTAGAGGCACTGTGTCTGGGCTTTTGCAGCACATTCGACCAGCATGCAAGCGATTCATTTATGTACAATACTATAGAAGCCAGCATTCAGAATCAGGAACACAGAAGCCGTATTCTCAGATGCAATATTTCTCAGAAATGACATTCTTGGAAACAAGTCATTAGAGAGGAGAGTCATTACATAGGAGTCATTTCAGAGGAGGCACATAGATCCAAGGACAAACTAACTCTTATATACAGTCTTTTGAGGTATTCCCCGTTAAGGGAATAAGGCACTCAGGGAAACATAGTGAGAGTGGTGATGAATAACACACAACCAGCACACAGATACACTGAATAGTAAAATGTAAGATTTACTTCCTGTAAACAGGTAAACAAAGTCCAACGAACAGTCCAAATCATACCCGGTTAAAGCAGTAGTATTCAAAATAATCAGTCCAGGGATAATCCAAAAATAAAGTTGTTTTCTTTACCAGTATCATAAACAAAATTCAATAAACGGAGTTTGCGAATAGTTGCAAGACTCACAGCAATTCAAGCAGAATGACTATCAGGCAAAAGGCAAAAGGAAAGCAAAGGAAATGCAAAAAAAGAACAAACCAGGTTTCTGGCTCCATCTTATGGCCGTTGAAGGAACCTCAGCCAATCACAGTTACAGCATTCTCTTAAAGATACAACAGTATTAAATGACTATCTTGGTTTATATATTGGCAACCCAACTGTTAGGTGACTATCATTCCTAATACAGTCCAGCAATTCTAAGCCAGGCCCAGGCTCCAAACTGTCACTTATGGCCCATATATCAAACACTGTCTTTCAGTTTTCAAACAGTCCTTATTCTGTCCTTTGATTCAATTGATGAATATAAAGACAGATAGATAATTCCACAAATTCTTCCATACAAAGTTTCTTTTTTTGGATTACATTAGGTATCCTCAAGGTAATTCACAGTTATGTCGAGATGCCTCTAATGTCCAATTCTTTGCATAGTAGAAATCATAGTGTAAAATGATAGCAATCTTTCCCCTATTTCATCCCATAGTAGTAGAGCCAAAGGAGAGATGCTAGCACGAGGCTAGGGTCCGAGCAAGAGTGAAGAAACTTCCCCCAACCCACCAAGGGTCAATTCAGTGACCAATCAGGATTACAGATGTGGCCACATGACATGAACTGACATTTTCCAGGACATCTTAACTACATTTACCATGATGCATTCCCTTAAGGGGAAAGCTCCCAATTACTAACTAACTATACCAATTCCCATTAACTAAAACTGGCTGGACAGCACAGTCCTCATGGGCTGACCTGTTACCATGTCTATTCCAGCTCATAATTACTTATATACTGACAAGCTGTTCCACTGATTTATTGTTCCCAGTGTCAGAAAATTTCTCCTTAGTTCCATGTTGTTTCCCTCTTTGATTAGTCATCATCTGTTTTCTTCTTGTTCTGCCTTTTAGGGCTTTGGAGAATCAGTTGGAGAATAATCCCCTCTCTCCTTTTACTCTCTTGGTCCCCGCTGAAATGCTCCCCACACCCTTTTCCTTCTGTGGGCTGAGACCTTTTCCATAGTGGTTCTTCAGTTCCTCCTTCGGTCTCCCCAAGGCCATTCTCACGCGCCATTTCAGAGCCATAGAAAACTCCTTTATAATCCACTTTGGGTGCAGTTGGCTCTCTTTGATTGCTTTAACTCTGCTCCCCCCTGTTTTCTTTTTTTTTTTTTTTTTAAGCAATGACTTCTTCAGCTTCCAGGTGACCCTGCTCCTGGTGAATTTACCATAGCTCTAGGACTTTGCATTATATTTTTTTCTTTCATGCTGCTTAAATTTTTCCAATTTATGCTGGGCACCCTGCCTCCTTTGTGACAACTACTAGCTGGTTTTCTCACTTCTGTATGAGATTATAACATTTTGTTCTGTTTCCTGTTCCTTTCTTCCCACTTAGAATTTTAAGGATTCATAAGAGTTTCAGCTTACACTGGGTTCGTTCAGTTATTTGTTAGATTTTTTTAAAAATTTACCTTTATTACTTTATAAAGTAATAAAACTGAAGGAGGTGAACATGAATAATATTTTCTACTTATTTGTCAGAGAGAGGGGGGATGGAAGGAGGGAGGGAGAGAAAGGGAGGGAGGCAGAGATAGGGGAATGCAGGGTGGGAGAGACAGAGAGAGGGACAGAGAAAGAGGGAAGGAGGGAGAGAAAGAGGGAAGGAGAGAAAGGGGAAGGCAGGGTGGGTGGGAGGGAGGGAGGAAAAAAGGGGGAAGAAAAGAGATGGTTGAAGAGAAGGAGGGAGAGAGGGAGGGAGGCAGAGATAGGGGAATGCAGGGTGGGAGAGACAGAGAGAGGGACAGAGAAAGAGGGAGGGAGGGAGAGAAAGAGGGAAGGAGAGAAAGGGGAAGGCAGGGTGGGTGGGAGGGAGGGAGGAAAAAAGGGGGAAGGAGAGAGATGGTTGAAGAGAAGGAGGGAGAGAGGGAGGGAGGCAGGGAGGGAGGGAGGGAAAGTGTTGTGAATTAATAAAAGTGCTTAATAAAGATTATTAAAACCTTTAGAAAAGTGCAGTGTTCTGACCCTGCACTTCTGATTGGCCGATAATAGCGACATCTGATTGGTCCGTTCAGGAGAATCTGATTGGTTATTAGCGGGCCTCTTTCATTGGTTAAGGGAACTAACGCTTCCTGTTTTTTATTGGTTATTTGATCAGCAACTTGCCTATAAAAAGGGCTATTGCTGCCGTAGTTTTTGCTCTGTTCCACAATGTTAAATAAAGAGTTGAAGTTCACTGTTCATTGTCTCGTCTCTGATCCTTACACCCATGTGCAGAACATAACACTGGCGACAAAGGTGGGATGTGGAGACGTCAGAGCTGACTGAACACTACAGAGCGCTCACAGAGCACGTGGCTGAAGACGCACCAACGGCTGAACCATGTCTAGCAGCGTCATACCACCCGCTCCATTCAACCCGGCACAAGAAGACTGGACTCATATATGGACCGATTCCAGATGTTTCTGGAGACCAACAACTTGAAGGATGCCACTACCGGAAAGAAGCGAGCGGTATTCCTAACTCACTGCGGGCCGACCGTGTTTAAGATGGCCAAGGCACTAGCCAAACCGGCTGAGGTGAAGTCCATGGACTGGGACGTCCTTAAGCCCTTTCTATGGGCCCACTACACACCGACCGTACCAACACTTGTTCGAAGGCATGAATTTTATCAGAGAGACCAGTGGAAGGGAGAAAGTGTTGCAGATTTCATTGTGGATCTCCGGAATCTGGGAGGCCTCTGTGGGTTCGCCGACCTCGAAGAGGCCTTGAGAGACCGAATAGTTCTGGGATTAGATGCATTAGCGATCCACAGTAAGCTGATGGCGAAAGGCGATATTAGCCTTGCAGATGCCATCGCTGAAGCTACTGTAGCAGAAGCAACCAGGAAGTCAGCTGCACGAATGCGCTGCACCCACGCCCCGCTCCACCAACTCGCCGGCAAAATCTCGCCTCATCTGGAAGGACAGGCAATGACAGCTCACCACGAGGATCTCGAATCGTCATCAGAAAGCGATGAAGAAGAGGTCAACCGGCTCCGGTCTGAACGAGACCAACGTCATCAACGAAACCAGAGAGTACAGTACCAATGCGCTGGTTGTGGGGCAAACCACCCACGATCAGACTGCAAATTCCTCGACGCGCTCTGCCATGTGTGCGGGAAAAGAGGTCACATCGGAAGAGTTTGTAGAAGCAAGCAAGGATCCAACCCACCTCAGAGGGGGACCAACTACCACCAGCCCACAGGAAGTCATCCTGTGAATCAAGAAAACTTAACCCACCAATGGAACAACCACTCCTACAGAAACAAACCACTAGGCCAGTCAACGAAGCGGGAAGAGGCACATCAAACCATTATGATCGGTCACACCTCATCATTAGACGGCAAGAAGATCCGGGTGAAGGTCACCATCGAAAACCAGCCCTGCCTGATGGAAGTCGATTCAGGATCATCCCTCTCGATGGTTTCCTGGAAGACCCTTAAATAATTAATCCCCACCGTCCAGCGGCAAGACCTCAGATTCCAAAGAATCATACTTAAGGACTATCAGGGAAATCGAATTCCAGTCATTGGATCCAGCAAAGTCCGTGTCTCATTTAAAAATCATACTGCATCCCTACCACTGACCGTAGTCGACCGGGATCAGCCTAGTTTGTTAGGCCTCCAATGGTTCACCCCACTTGGAATTGAAGTAGCCGGCATTCACCGAACCAACAGTGATGACTGGGAAGAGGCCATCATCCGGGAGTTCCAGGACGTCTTTACAGAGAAATTAGGCGAGTACAAGGGGACTCTGATATCATTTAACCTTAACCCCAAGGTAGCTCCCATCCGCCTTAAGCCTCGTCGAGTTCCATTTGCCCTTAAACCAAAGATTGACAAGCAGCTTGATAAATTGATAGCCCAGGGTGTGTTAGAACCAACCGACCACGCTCCCTGGGAAACCCCAATCATAACACCCATCAAGCCGGATGGATTGTTAAGAATTTGTGGGGACTACTGAGCCACTCTGAATCATGTCCTTCAGCAGAACGCTTACCCAGTACCGGTGGTACAACACCTTCTCCATTCCCTGGGGGGCGGAAAAGTCTTTGCTAAATTGGATTTAGCACAGGCATACCAACAACTGCCTGTAGACAAAAAAACGGCAGAGGCACAAACGATCGTTACACACCAAGGTGCATTTAAGTGCAACCGACTCCAATTCGGAGTTAGCGTGGCCCCAGGAATTTTTCAGAGCTTGATGGAGAGACTACTACAGGGTATAAAAGGGGTTGTACCTTATTTTGATGACGTTCTAATTGCTGTTCCAACTAGAGAAATACTAAGGGAGCGCCTGAGGTTAGTTCTCCAGAAATTTAAAGACTCTGGCCTTAAAGTAAAAAAAAATAAGTGTCAACTATGTACGGATAAGGTAGAATTTTGGGGTACTTAATTGATAAACAAGGCATTCACTCCACCGATAGCAAGCTTAGGGCAATCAAAAACACTCCAAGGCCCCAAAATAAGACTGATCTCCAAGCTTTCCTGGGCCTTATCAATTTCTACAACGTATTCCTGCCCCATAAAGCGACCGTCGCTGAGCCCCTACATCGTCTGTTGGAAAAAAACGCAACCTGGGTCTGGGGACACCGAGAGGAACACGCGTTCCAACAAGTAAAAAACTTATTGACTTCAGATGCTGTTTTGATGCAGTATAACGAGACTTTGCCTTTAACGATTACATGTGATGCATCACCATTCAGAGTGGGTGCCATTTTAAGCCATGTGTTACCAAACGGTAGTGAAGCCCCTGTTGCCTACTTTTCAAAAACGCTATCAAAAGCTGAACGTAACTATAGTCAAATCGATAAAGAGGCTCTTGCTGTCGTTTCTGCTGTTAAACGATTTCATGAATATATTTATGGGCGAGTTTTTATTATTGTTACCGACCACACACCTTTGCTGGGGATTATAGTGAGGGACAAGCCAACCCCTTATATATTATCTCCCAGAATGACTCACTGGTCAGAATTCTTGGCTGCATATAATTATAAACTGCAACACCGCCTGGGGAAAGCCATCCCCCATGCTGACGCACTAAGCCGTGCACCACTTCCTGAAACTATTGATGACCCAGCTCCAACCGTCGTGATGCTCCAGATTGAAACACTTCAGTCATCACCACTGACAGCTCAAGATATCGTGATCGAAACCAAATGCAATCCCGTTTTGGCACGAGTTCTTAGCTGGGTCGAGTGAGGATGGGCATTGGATCAAATGCCTGACAACTTCGGTCCTTTCAAGAATCGACAGATGGAACTGTTTTCACAGAAAAACTGCATAATTTGGGGGGATAGACTCATCGTCCCAGAGCGGCTGCAATGAGCGGTATTGAAAACCTTGCATTAAGGCCACCCCGGCATAGTGCGCATGAAGTCACTCGCACGAAGCTATGCGTGGTGGCCAGGTATCGACAAACAAATCGAGGCCTGGGAAAAGATTTGTTGCAAATGCCAGGAAGTTAGCAATGCCCCACTGAAAGCAACCCCAACAGAGTGGGAAACACCCAGGGGACCATGGTCCCGTATTCATATTGACTTTGCGGGACCTACTAAAGGACACACATTCCTAGTAACGGTGGGTGCTTACTCAAACTGGCTTGAAATCCATGAAATGAAAAGGACCACAACCGAATCTGTCATCAGGAAATTGGACAGAACCCATGGACTGCCAGAAGTTCTGGTATCCGACAACGGGCCCCAGTTTACCGCGCTTTCTTTTGAACAGTATTTGGCGGACCGTGGTATTCGCCATGTGCTAACTTCGCCGGCGCATCCTGCGACCGATGGAAGAGCTGATTGCATGGTACAATTCGTCAAAAAAAACCCTACATAAAATGGACTATGGCGATATCAAAGATAAGATTAACCGAATACTCCTTTTGAGCACATCACTCCGCACAGCGTCACCAACAAAACTCCAGCCAAATTGTTAATGGGACGAAAATTCCACTCCCACCTTGACCGACTACACCCATCGTACGAACCAGAAAAACCACACGGATCCAGTGGGAAATGCCACGAATTCCAGATAGGCGACTTAGTCTTTGCTAAAAACTTTTCTGGTGATCCGTTGTGGGTCGAAGCAACTGTAATCCAAGTCACAGGACCCAGGTCGTACCGAGTAAAAAGTCGCGATGGAAGAATATGGAAGCGCCATATTGATCAGCTGCGTTCAAGGCTGCAACCTCATTTCTGCGACTCCAGTAACTTCCAAACTGAGGGCGGAGGAGATGCCGAGGAGACCGAGTTCAAAACGACAGAAAGCACGAGTGGAAGAAGTGAGCATTTGGAGGAATCAGAGAGGGTGGTGGACTTGCCTCAAAGAGACACCTTGTCAGAAGTAAGCCCACAAAGGCAAGAGGACAACAAAGACATTAGCGGTACCAAGTTTTTAAATGAAGGACCGGAAATAACCTACTCGCCAGAAAATGTCCCGCCCAAACAAGATTATAAACAAGTACCGGGGAGACAGTGAAAATCTAACAGACAATCTAAACAACTGGCCTACCTCAAAGATTACATCACCGCACCCCTTAAATGGAACCCGGGGGGAAGGGGTGTTGTGAATTAATAAAAATGAATTAATAAAAGTGCTTAATAAAGATTATTAAAACCTTTAGAAAAGTGCAGGGTTCTGACCCTGCACTTCTGATTGGCCGATAATAGTGACATCTGATTGGTCCGTTCAGGAGAATCTGATTGGCTATTAGCAGGTCTCTCTCATTGGTTAAAGGAACTAACGCTTCCCGTTTTTATTGGTTATTTGATCAGCAGCTTGCCTGTAAAAAGGGCTGTTGCTGCCATAGTTTTTGCTCTGTTCCACAATGTTAAATAAAGAGTTGAAGTTCACTGTTCATCATCTCGTCTCCGATCCTTACACCCATGCGCAGAACATAACAGAAAGAGAGGGAGGGAGAAACTCAAAATCACAAACTGCTTAATATCTAAAGTAAGACTGTCTCCTTGTGATTGGCTCAAAGTCACCTAAATGCATAAAGCAGGATTAAAATCTCCTGGTAATTAAACTGATTAGCAGTCATTAAGATGCACAGTCCTTGGTACTGATGATCATGTATATTTATGGACATCATGAATATTTTTTCTATTCAGCTGCTTCTAGATCTCCTTTGCCTGAGAATAAGACTGAATTTTTAGCTTTACATAACTAGGATGCTCGTTAAATAACATTTCATCTACCCAAAGGTGATTTTCTTGCTGTATTTCATATAATTCTTGGGTAGTCTTTTTAAGTATACTTTTAGAATGTACTTTGGCTTTTAACTTTATTCTTTCTCCTGATACTCTGGCAGTGATATAAGCTAGAAATCATTCTTTGGTGCTCGGTTTGAATCAATGGGTCCGTTCTATTCCAAAAAGCAGTATGAATGCTCTGGCTGGCAGCAGGCTCATTAGCTTTCATTATCAAAACAAAGAGAGTTGCCATATTTTTTTTTTTTAAATGTTGAGATTCTAGAACAGGGGCTTCAAACTCAAGGTCCTTGACCTGGTTGGATTCGGCTCATAGGGCCAGCCTGGAAAATGGAAGGGGCCAGCCTGCTTTGCTTAGGCCCAATCAACCTGCATTGCAGGGTGAGATTCACAAATCCCAGCAACCACTTTGCTGCCCAGTTGCTGGGTGGGCTTGACCATCGTGGGCGTGGCCTACTGGGACTTCTGGGAGGGCTGTTTTTCACTTTCCCAAGGGTCCGGAGGCTTCCTTCGGGCCTCTGGGAGGGCAAAAAACAGCCTCCTCCAGACTCCGGAGGCCCACTGGAAGCTGGAAACAGGCCTGTTTCCAGACTTCCGGAAGGCCCGTTTTGCCCCCTTTCAGAGCCTCCGTGCAGACCCTTCACTTACCTCCATCAAAAATGGGCTGCATGGAGACTCCTGGGAGGGGAGGGGCAGGGCACAGTGGGCGGAGCCAGCCAGGTGGTTGAAATACCAGTTCAGCGAACCAGATGCAAATTTAACATCCAGTTCACAGAAACCGGTCCAAACCGGTAGAATCCCAACTCGGTTGCATTGCTTCAGCCCGGTCTACTCAATGCAAAGTGGAAACATGCCAGCAGTTTGGGGAGTGGCATCAAGCTGGCCACAGCCACCCAGTTAGCCAAGCTCTCCCCCCCCCCAATTTACCCCTTCCAAGGCCAACCACAGCCCTGATGCAGCCCTCAATGAAATTAAGTCTGACACCCCTGCTCTGGAAAGAGTGCCGAGAAGAGCAACAAAGATTATTAGGGGGCTGGAAGCTGAAACATATGAATATGGTTGGAGGAATTAGTCTAAGGAATAGGGTTGACTTGATAGCAGTGTTCCAATATCTGAGGGGCTACCCCAAAGAAGAGGGAGTCAAGCTATTCTCCAAAGCACCTGAAGGCAGGACAGGAAGCAATGAATGTAAACTTATCAAGGAGAGAAGCAACTTGGAACTAAGAAAAAACTCCCTGATAGGGAGAACAATTAATCCATGGAATGACATGACTCTAGAAGTTGTGGGTGTTCCATCACTGGAGGGTTTCAAGAAGACAAATGAGCAGCTGTATTGTCAGGAATGGTATAGGATCCCCTACTTAAGTAGGGGGTTGGACTAGATGACCTGCAAGGTCCCTTCCAACTCTATTATTTCTGTACTGTCATGTCTAAGGCAGGACGGGAACTCACCATTTGCTGGTGAATGGCCCAAAGTCACACAGCTGACTCTTTTTTTGCCTAAGATGAGACTAGAATTCACTGTTTCCTGGTGAATTATCCAGCTAGATCACTTTGGACTAATCACTGGAAGACAGAGAGTTCTAGTGCTGCCTTAGGCATGAAAGCCAGCTAGTAATTTTGAGCCAATCACCAACAGACCATGAGTTCTACTCCTGCCTTAGGCATGAAAGCTGGTTGGGTAACCTTGGGTCAATCCTATTCTCCAGACCAGCCCACCTCACAGGGTTGTTGTTGTGGGGAAAACAGAAGGATGAGGATGTGTTGGATACGTTCCCCATCTCGAATTACTTGTTAAAATAATAAAGTCTGGATACAGATCAATAAATAACAGAACAACAGAATTGCAGAGGGACCTCAAAGAGCTTCTAACACAATCCTATCCTGTGATGACCCAGGGCATGGAACAAAGGCAACACAGTCACCTTAGCAAGAAGAGTCCCTTTAATACCTCCAACTTTGCCCCCAATGCCCAGGTTACCTTCGGCTGAGAAAAACTCTCACAGGAACAGGCCTTAAGTGGAGGAAATTCAGTCCGAAAACAAAGTACATACAAACTGTAAATAAAAATCCACACAAACCATGCTACAGCAGTTAATTTGACAGGGCAGGATAAGGAATTGCAGACTTGAAAGCCCAGCAAACACACACAGCTGGGAAGACGCCAGGAACCCAAATAAGCCTCGACAATAACAGATCACTCATGATTTGCTTCCAACAATTTTGCTGTGCGCAGCTTCCCTTTTTAAACACTTGTGTTCCCAGCTGTAGCTAATGAAGGGAATCAGGGCCATTTCCTCCCCCGTAAGCCATGCAACTCACATTGCTCCTTCTCCGTTCCTCCCTGCGTGCTTTAGGATGAAGAGGGGGGTAGGTCTGGGTCTTCTTCTGAATTCCCTCTCCCTTGTTCTACCTCTTCCCTGCTCTGCCCAGCCGGACTTTGCCCTTCCCCAGTTTCCTCCACAGCCAACGGAGCCACACTCCCACTCCCTGTCAGCTGCTCAGCCTCCCCCTCCGAATCAGATTCCGACAGGGGCATGACACTCCATTCTCATTCCTGACCATACGGCTCTCCATTGTCTTCTTGAAACCCTCGAGTGTTGGAACATCCACCACTTCTGGAGTCCAGCTGCTGCAGGGATTACCTATTAATAAGTGATAAACAGTTCTCCCACCTCTTCTCAAAAACCTCAAGCACCCATTACTTATTGGAGCACCCACAACTCATATTTGTTTGCTCGATCCCAAATCCGCAGCCTACTTATATATATACACATGCCACTTCTTTTATTGAAGTCCCTCTGCTTGGCAAATGACTTTATAACCGGGCTATATTTCATTTTCTCCCGTTTGTTCCTAAGAGCTCGTCTCATCGTAAACAGTTCATCTTTCTTAAGTGCTGAGATGAAAAGTATGTGTGACTACTGAAGGGGAAAATGAGAAGATCTGGCAGTGGCACTCTCGGCCAAATTGCCTCTTCATCCAACAACTTCTTCTCATCTCTAATCCGTTGACCTTCACCCATTTGTCAGGGAAATATTGAGCTTTCTTTAATTCAGACTCCGCTGCTGCTTTCTTGCAAATTTATTACCTTGGACCGGATTGTAAGATTGTAAGATTGGGGGAGTGTGTGTGTGTGTGTGTGTGTGTGTGTATCTGTGAAGATAAAAACCTCCCTAGAAAAAAAAACCAAGATGGAACACAGTTCATTTAGTGACCAAAGTCACACCGAAAAAGGCGACTTACAGAAGCTTTTCACACTTAAGAGAAGCTCGATTCTACTCCTCCACTTGGCTGTTGCTTTAGAGGTCATCTTTGACTTACAACAGCCCATTTAGTGACCGTTCAAAGTTACCACCACACTGAAAAAGGGCGATTTATGATCGTTTTTCACACTTGCAGCTTGGTTTCACACTCCCAGATTGTTGTTCACACTCATGGTCATGTGGTCAAAATTCAGACACTTGGAAAACTGACTCATATTTATGACCATTGTAGGGTCCTGGGGGTGGGGGGGTGGAGTCTTGTGTGATCCTCTTTTATGACCTTCTGATGAGTAAAGTCAATGGGGGAAGCTAGATTCACTTAACAACTGTGTGACTAAACTACAGTGATTCATTTAACAACCGTAGCAAGAAAAGTAAAAAAAATAGGGAAAAGTTCACTTAACAACTGTCTCACTTAGTAACAATAAATTTGGGGGCCGATTGTGCAGCCAGTTCTTCCCCAATATTGGGGTGCAAAGTCCCTCAGTCACATAGGTTGGGACATGTTGCATTGGGACCTATGAAAACAGATCCTGTTTCTTGCTTGCAGGAGGAAAACAAACGAGATGTTCCTTGTAGGCTTGGTTTTAGCTGGTACAAATAGTCCCTCAACTTATGTCCATTCGTTTAGTGACCAAAGTTACAACAGGACTGAAAAAAGTGACTTAAGGCCAGTTTTCAAACTTATGACTATTGCAGCATCCTTTGTGGTCATAAAATTGTGGGAGCATTATCACTGGAAGCTTTCAAGAAGAGGCTGGACTGCCATTTGTCAGAAATGGTGTAGGGTCTCCCACTTGGACAGAGGGGGGTGGACTAGATGACCTACAAGGTCCCTTCCAACTCTGATTATCTGTTATATGTGAACAAAACGTTGGCGCTTGGCAACCAGCATATATGCACGAGGGTTGTGGATTGTGTGACCTTCCATTTGTAATCTTCCCAGCAAGCTTCTGACACACAAAATCAATGGGGTTCACTTAATGACCATGTGATCTGTTTAACAGCTGCAGCGATTCACTGAACAACTGTGGCCAAAAGGCCTAAAATGAGGCAAAACTCACCTAACTGTCTTACTTAGCCATGGAAATTTGGGGCTCACTTCTGGTCGTAAGTCAAGGACTACTTATAACCTTATTGTCTATGGAGATTCATTCAGGTCATTTTTTCAAGAGGCAATTGGACCTTCCATTTTTTCTTTGAAGACGTTTCGCTTCTCCTCCAAGAAGCTTCCTCAGCTCTCCCAGAGAGCAGACTAGGGAGCTGAAGAAGCTTCTTGGAGGAGAAGCGAAATGTCTTCAATGAAAATCCATTAAAATCCAGTTGCCTCTTCGGGACTACTTATAACCTTATTTATTACAATTATATCTCATCTCTTCCCATTTCTCGTCCTTTTAAACACCCCCCCCCCTTACTGAAATCTGGAAGAGGAAAAAACAACTTTGAGAGGGGAAAACCTTCATTATTTCTAGGAGTCTTCTAAGGCCTTTTCGAATTTCCTTTTACAAAGTGTGCACAGGTAGTCCTTGATTTACGACTGTTCATTTAGCAATGTTATTATACGCCATCAAAAAAAAAGGGGGGGGGGGATTTAGGAAATTCAAGCCTTTGAATCTCTTTTTTTTAAAAAAAAAATATGTACTTGCTTTGAAAGATCATGGATGGCCCTGGGAATCCAGGAAAGGCAAAAAATGTCTGGTTAATTTAATGATAACAATTGCAAAAAAAAAAAACCATCTTAGACATTTTCACAGGGTCTGGGGCCTAGACATTTGGGAACATACTTGCCCACCCTGGATATGTGTTAGGAAAGACATCGGTTCTCTGATCTTAGAATCGTAGGGGATTTGTTGATCTGTGCCATTTTAAAACAGAGCAGGCATATTTAATTCACAAGCCTAAAGAGGGAAATCAGTGGAAATCAAAAAATGTTGTAGAGACACAAGAGACTTCTAAGGTTGCCGCTAACAAGACAACTTTAACAAGTATATTAGCAGAGCAGTGATGTTCAAGGAATGTTTTCAGGGTTGGGATTCAAATGTTTTGACAACTGGTTCTGTGGGCATGGCTAGGTGGCCGTGGCTAGGTAAGCATGACCATGGGACTGCGGGGGGCCGTGGCTTCTTCTTCTTCTGCAGCACACACACATACACCCTAAGTTGTTGTTGTTATTTGTTTGTTTTTGCCTCCTGGGTCTCAGGGAAGGCTCCCGGGCAAAGCAGTAAGACAGCCAGGGGGATTCTGGGACAGCTGATCATAGGAACAGCTGATCGTCAGCTGGGGCGGAGAGAAATACTTTACGGAGTGACTAAACTAGGGGATAATGCAGTCATCGATGTCAGGCATTCACGATAAGGACTGACTGAGCGGGGAGGGGAAGGAGGGCAAAGAGGGAGAGGGCTAGCCAAGGGCATGATTTGCTGGTTCTCCAAACTGCACAGATTCATAACAACCAGTTCTATAGAACTGGTCTGGACCAGTAGAATCCCAACCATGAAAGTTTTACAACTTCTGATATACCACCATCAAGGGTTTCTCCTGCTGCAACTTCAAGTTGTTAATTGTTTCTCCCTGTCAGGAAATTCCTCCTCGGTTCCACATTGCTTCTCTCCTTGATGAGTTTCTATCCATTGTTTCTTGTCCTGCCTTCTGATGCTTTGGAGACTAGGGTGACTCCCTCCTCTTTGGGGCAGCCCCTCCAATATTGTCACACTGCTATCATGTCCTTCTCTTCATTAGACTAGACAAACCCAGTTCCTGCAACCGTTCTTCATATGTTTTAACCTCCAGTACCCTAATCCTCTTTGTTGCTCTTCTCTGCATTCTTTCCAGAGTCTCAACCTCTTTTTAACATCAAGTGTGGCCTTACCAAGGCATTATAAAGTGGTACTAACACTTCACATGATCTTGATTCTGTCTCTCTGTTAATGCAACCTATTTGCTTATTAACTGCTGCCTCTGAGTTTGGTATCTTAATGCATCTTTCTAAGACAGGAGTTGGGTATCCAAGGAAGGATACAGACATCAACTGAACTATTGTAAGTCAAGGACTACATGTAGGGCAACTTTTCTTAACTTCTATTGTTCTTCATATATTTCTTTATTGCTCCAATTTTTGGCAGGTAGAATTAGGGATTTTTTTTGTTTGTTTCATTCAATTTCCTTTCGAATCTAGAAATTCTTCTTGAGATTAGATTAAATTAACAGAGTTGGAAGGGACCTTGTAGGTCATCTAGGCCAACCCCACCCAGCCAAGTCGGAGACCCTACACCATTTTGATAGATGGGAGTCCAATCTCTTCTTGAAAGCCTCCACGGATGAAGCTCCCACAATTTCCAAGGGCAACTTCTGTTCCCTGGGTTGACTGTTCTCCCTGTCAGAAAGCTTCTCCTTATTTCCAGGTTAAATCTCTCCTTGGTCAGTTTCCATCCATTATTCCTTGTCGGGCCTTCAGGGGCTTTGGAGAATAGCTTGACCCCTTCCTCCTCCTCTCTGGGGCAGCCCCTCAACTGTTGGAAGACTGCTATCCTGCCTCCCCTGGTCCTTTTCTTCCCAAGACAGTGAAGACACTAGACAGATGGTGGACAAGGGCCATTATGGCCATTGACCCGTCCCTGGCCTTTTCCCATAATAGCTGTTCAGTCAACCAGTCTGAATTTTAAGACAAGGAAAGTCATCGAGGTAACATTAACACAAAAGGTTACCTTGTTTGCAACAGATCGTTGGAAATTGATGGCAAAAGATCTGGGGGGCAGAGTGCTCTTTTCATGGATTTAATTAATTGCAGATGACCTATCCAAGATGAGGTAAGTGAACTATCAGGCCAAGACTGCAAGTTCCTTACCGTCTGGCATTGTGGTTTTTTTCTCTCATCTCACTTAATATCTGGAAACCTTTGAGTAGATAAAAATAACAGGCAAAAAAGATCCTTAATTTTTCCCATTTTTCCTCAAGGGTACACAAAGTCCTCAACTTATTACCATTTGTTTAGCGAGTGTTCAAAGTTACAAAAAAGGTGACTTGCAACCAGTCCCCACAGTTACAACCTCTGCAGCATGCCCATGGTCACAGGATCAAAATTTGGGAGCTTGGTTAACCAGAAAGTATTTACAGCATCCTGGTAGGTCATATACCATTTATGACAAAATCAAAAGGGGAAGCTGGATTCACTTAATGACTCAGTGATTCATTTAACAACTGCATTGGTTTGGTTAGCACTCATAGCAGGAAAAAACTCTAAAATCAGGTGTGACTCATTGGACAACCGCCCTGCTTAGCGGCAGAAATCCTGATCTCAATTGTGCTCATAAATCTTTGGTCATAAGTCAACAATTACCTGTATGTGCCACTTACCGACAGGAAAGCTGATGTAGTCCAATAATGTCTCCTGGTAGGATGATATTTAGCCTACCTTGAAAATTATTTTGTATGAAGAAGTAGAACAAAAGTGTTAAGATTTGAGCATGGGTGAGAAAGAATGGAGACAAGCCTCTGAACAGTGAACTTCAGCTCTTTATTTACATTGTGACTTCTGTATCGATAGCAGTTAAACCCACCTTAAATAGGCAGACCCTGTAACTTTTAACCAATAACCAGCTAGGAGCGCTAGCTCTTATAACCAATAGGAACTCTCTGTTAAGGGCCAATCGGATTCCCCGGAACGGGCCAATCCGGTCCGGCCGCTTAACAGCCAATCAGAAGTGCAGGGCCAGAACCCTGCACTTACTCCAAGCGTACACTTTATTAAATCTTTATGCATACACAACACCCCTTCCCCCTGGCTTCTTATTTGCAGGGTGCAGTTACATAGTCCCTTAGGTAGGACGGTTGTCTTATTAGTCTCTTTGATTTCCGTTGTATCAGTGGCTGCAATCACGCTGAGGTAGATCGTTGTTTGGCAGTGGGGCTGTTTCTGGTTCAGAGTTCACTTCAATGTCGTTGCCCACATTCTCTGCAATTCCCTGAGGTGCAACCATTTCTCCCTCCGGCTCCGCTTCCTGAGTCTCTATCAAGCCGTCGTTTCCTTCGAATGGGTTCTCTAGGAACTCATCTTCTTCCGTACCTCCCCCCCCTCAGTTTGGTCATAGGGGAATTGCGGACTGGCCGCTGGAAGCTGCGATCGTAATTGATCGATATGACGTTTCCAAAGTTTATCGTCAAGACATTGTACAAGGTAGGATCTGAGGCCGGTTACATGTACTACTGTCGCTTCCACCCACAACGGGTCGCGCCGGGTGCAACCGGTCGAGGTGGGAGCGGAGCTTTCGTCCCATTAGCAGTTCAGCGGGAGTTTTGTTGGTGACGCTATGTGGGGTGATGTGTTGCAAGAAGAGGATTCGATTGACCTTGTCGTCAATGTTGTCGTAGTCTACCTTCTGCAAGGTTTTCTTCACAAATTGGACCATGCGTTCTGCTTTGCCATTGGTCGCAGGGTGCACAGGCGAGGTGAGCGCATGGCGAATGCCACGGTCAGCGAGGTACTGCTCGAACGCTAGTGCAGTAAATTGAGGGCCGTTATCAGATACCAGGACGTCTGGTAATCTGTGGGTTGCAAAGAATCTGTTTAAGGTTTTGATAACCACCTCAGAGGTCGTAGTCATCATGTGATGGATCTTGAGCCAATTCGAGTAGGCATTGACGGTAAGCAGGAAAGTGTGGTCCTTGGTTGGCCCCGTGAAGTCCAAGTGAATTCGGGACTAGGGTCCACGTGGTGTCTCCCATTCAGTAGGCATGGCTTTTGGTGGGGCATTGCTGACTTTTTGGCATTTGGGACAAGCTTTAACCCACTGTTTGCTTGTCAATGGCCGGCCACCATGCGTAGCTTCGCGCAAGGGCTTTCATTCGCACAATGCCGGGGTGGCCATCATGCAAGGTTCTCAGCAGCGCTTTCTGGAGTCGTTCTGGGATAACGACTCTATCGCCCCAGATGACACAGCCTTTCTGGAAGAAGAGCTCAGTTTGTCGAGTCTTGAATGGTGTGAAGTCATCTGATAACTGGTCCAATGGTTATCCGCATTCTACCCAGCTTAGAACTTGTGCTAGGGTGTGGTCACGTTTGGTTTCTCTCGCAATATCTCGGGCGGTTAGTGGCGGCGAGTTGAGTGCCTCAATTTGCAACGTGGTTACCGTTGGTGCAGGATCGTCGAGAGTCTCTGGAAGCGGTGCTCGGCTCAATGCGTCGGCGTGGGGAATGGCTTTCCCGGGGCGGTATTGCAGCCAATAGTTATAAGCAGCTAAGAATTCTGACCATCGGTCATTCTAGGGGATAATATGTAGGGAGTGGGCTTATCTCCAGCTATTATCCCCAATAATGGTTTGTGGTCAGTCACAATAGTAAAAGCCTGGCCATACATGTATTCGTGGAATCTTTTCACAGCTGAGACAATTGCAAGGGCTTCTTTATCGATTTGTCCATAGTTTTGCTCAGTTTTTGAAAGAGTCTTTGAAAAATATGCAACAGGGGCTTCATTCCCATTAGGTAGTACATGACTCAAAATGGTGCCTACCCCGAAAGGCGATGCATCACATGTTATAACTAACGGCAAAGTCTCGTTATACTGCATGAGTACAGAGTCAGAAGTGAGCAGTTTTTTAACATTTCGGAACGCCTGTTCTTCAGGTAACCCCATAGCCAATTTGCTTTTTTATTTAACAACCGGTGTAACGGTTCAGTGACCGTTGCTTTGTGCGGCAAAAATACATTATAAAAATTGATGAGGCCTAGGAGCGCCTGGAGATCGGCCTTGTTCCATGGCCTGGGAGCGTTTTTTATCGCTTTTAGTTTACTTTCAGTAGGGTGAATGCCCTGGCTATCAATCAGGTACCCTAAAAGCTCAACAATGTCAGTACACAATTTACATTTGTTTTTTTTAACCTTAAGACCGGCCTCTTGCAATTTTTTTAGGACTAATTTTACCCGGTCCTGTAAGATTGTTTTTTTGTAGGGGCTGCAATTAATACATCGTCAAAATAGGGGACCATGCCCTTAATTCCTTGCAATAACCTTTCCATAAGGCTCTGAAAAATCCCCGGGGCTACACTAACTCTGAATTGCAGCCAGGTACATTTAAAGGCACCTCGGTGCGTCACAATAGTTTGGGCCTGTGCCGTTTTTTCATCTACTGGTAATTGCTGATATGCCTGAGCTAAATCTAATTTAGCGAAGACTTTCCCGCCCAGCAGGGAATGGAGGAGATGCTGCACCACCGGAACTGGATAAGCGTTCTGCTGCAGGGTGTGGTTCAAAGTGGCCCGGTAGTCCTCACAAATTCGGATTGACCCATCTGGCTTAATGGATTTCCCATTAATTGGGGTTTCCCACGGGGAGTGATCGATGGGCTCTAACACCCCCTGAGCTATCAGTTTGTCGAGTTGTTCGTCGATTTTCGATTTTAAGGCAAACAGAACTCGACGGGGCTTTAGACGGATGGGAGCTATTTTTGGATCTAGACTGAATGAAACCGGGGTCCCCTTGTACTCGCCTAAGCTGTCCGCGAAGACATCCCTGAACTCAGAGATAAGGTCTTCCTCCCAGTCACTGCCGCTGACTCGGTTTATGCCGGCCACTTCAATGCCGAGTGGCGCAAACCATTGGAGGCCCAGTAGGCTAGGCCTATCTCTATCGATGACCATTAAAGGTAAGTATGCTGTGTGCTTCTTGAAGGAGACTCGGACTCGGTAGGAACCGACGATGGGGATTCGATTCCCTTGATAGTCCTTGAGGATGAGGCGTTGGGAGTGGAGATCCTGGCGTTGAATTGTGGGGATGAGTTGCTTGAGTGTCTTCCAGGACACCATCGAGAGGGACGATCCTGAGTCGACCTCCATGTGGCAAGGCTGGTTCTCGATGGCTACTGTGACTCGGATTTTCTTAGTGTCCAAGGCTGAGGCATGACCGATAGTGATAGTATGGTGAGCCTCTTCTCTCTGCAAAGCTCAATTTCTGTAGGCGTAGTTTACTGGCTCTCGCCGTACAGGACGGTTTCCTGTCGATTGGCGATAGTTAGCCCCTTTTGAGGCCTCGCTGGGTCCTGGCAAGCTGCGGCAGACCCGTCCGATGTGGCCTCGTTTCCCGCACTCATGGCAGAGTGCGTCACGGAATTTGCATTCAGAGCTGGCATGGTTGGCTCCACAACCAGCGCAAGGGCGTAAGGGCTTCGGGTGATAGTCCCGGTCGGACCGCAGTCGATGGACCCCTTCTTTGTCGCTGTCTGACGACGAAGAGAGGTCCTCGTGGTGCGTTGTCGCAAGCTGCCCTTCTGAACTAGGTGAGATGTCGCTGGCCGGTGGTGGTACCAGAGCGCGGTTTCGGCGTAGTTGTGCAGCCGACTTCCTGGTTGCTTCTGCTGCAGTAGCATCGGCGATGGCGTCTCAAGGCTGATGTCGCCTTTCGTCATCAGCTTGCTTTGGATGCCTGGTGCATCTAGTCCCAGAATTATGCGATCTCTTAGTGCTTCTTCTAAATCAGCGAGTCCGCAGAGGCCTCCCAAATTTCGGAGGTCTGCTATGAAGTCGGCCATGCTTTCTCCCTTTCGTTGGCTCCTCTGATAAAACTCGTGGCGTCTCACGAGCATAGGCATGGTCGGGGCGTAGTGGTCTCGTAGGATAGGTTCGAGGTCATCCCAATCCATGGCCTTCACTTTTTGGGTTTGGCTAGTGCTTTAGCCATCTTAAATACGGTTGGACTGCAATGTGTTAGGAACACCGCCCGTTTCTTCCCGGCTGTGGCATCCTTTCTTCCCGGCTGTGGTATCCTTTAAGTTGTTCGTCTCTAAGAACATTTGGAAGCGATCCATGTAAGACTCCCAGTCTTCCTGTGCTGGATCGAACGGAGCGGGTGGTACGATGCCGCCGGACATGGTTCCATTGTTGCCGTCGTCTGTCACGTGCTCGGTGTTCTTTGAAGTTTCGTTGGTTCAGATATCTCCATATCCCATCCTTGTCGCTAGTGTTAAGATTTGAGCATGGGTGAGAAAGAATGGAGACAAGCCTCTGAACGGTGAACTTCAGCTCTTTATTTACATTGTGACTTCTGCATCGATAGCAGTTAAACCCGCCTTATATAGGCAAACCCTGTAACTTTTAACCAATAACCAGCTAGGAGCGCTAGCTCTTATAACCAATAGGAACTCTCTGTTAAGGGTCAATCAGATTCCCCGGAACGGGCCAATCTGGTCCGGCCGCTTAACAGCCAATCAGAAGTGCAGGGCCAGAACCCTGCACTTACTCCAAGCTCACACTTTATTAAATCTTTATGCATACACAACAAAAAGTTATATGTGGGAACAGAATGAAGGAACAAGATGTTGACCCAGATTTCAGACAAGACATTTCCCACAGCAGATTGATCTAAAATTCCTCAGAAGATCTAACTGAGGCTTACCACTTGGAGATATATGGGTTTTATTTAATCCCCCTTCTCATCTTGATTTAGATTTCATTCCTAATAGATCTTAAATCAGAGACTGATAGGAATGAATATGGGATGTATATCTCCTCCATTTACAACCCTTCATTTGCTCAAAGTTACAATGGCCTTCAATGAGAATTTTTTAAAAAAAAAAAATGATAAGATTATACAATAAATGGTTGCAGGAATTAGGTATGTCTAGTCTAGTAAAGAGAAGGCAACATGATAGCGTCCTCCAATAGTTGAGGGGCTGCCCCAAAGAAGAGGGATCCAAGCTGTTGTCCAAAGCACCCGAAGGCAGGACAAGAAACAAGGGGTGGAAACTCTCCTCATCTAAGGAGAAATTTCCTAACAGTGAGGATAATTAATCAGAAGTTGTGGAAGCTCCAACATTGGAGGTCTTCAAGAAGAGATTGGACAGCCATCTCCTGCTAGGACTACGAGACCTTGAAGTTCTCTTCCAACTTTGTAATTCTCTATTCTGTGTGTCCCGGCTGGTCAACAACTTGTTATGATTTCTCCACAGAGTTGAGACCTGGCGGTAGGCTGGATATCCATGGCGACCCCCGTAGAGTCCACAAACATCTTTTCTTTCCTGGCTGTAAATATTTGCAGCCAAGCCAATTAACAGCAAAGTTCTTTTGAGACAGTCTCCTAGGAAACCCCAGGAGAAGCTCTTGTTGAAGCAGGCTTCGTTTTCAGGCTTGCTCCAGCCAGCTTTTCCCAGGCCTCTCCACCAAGAGAAGGCCGCATCAATTTGGAAAATGGAGGCAGAGGAGATGACATTTCTGGTGATAATCTTTGAGATGCCCTACTACTTGAGGGAAATGTTGAAGGATCCCCCCACATTTCTAGTGGGTTCTGGAAATTGGGCCTCTCAGAAAATGTCATGTTACCCTCCAGATTTTATTTCCAATCTGTGCCAAGATTAGAAGGTTCAACAAAACTAATTTGCTCCTTCCTGAGTGGGATTCACAACATAGAGGAGGACAATTGGGGGGGGGGGGCTGGAAGGCTCCAGAAGGCCGTAAACGGGCCTGTTCTTTTGGAGCTCAGGGAGACTGTTTTGGCTCTCCCAGAGGGTCAAGAAAAGCCTCTGGATCCCAGGGAAGGCAAAAAATGGGCCTCCTGGAAGTTCCAGGAGATCGGAAACTGGCTTGTTTCTGGCTTCCAGAGAGGCTCCAGAGCCCAGGGAGGCTGTTTTCGCCCTCCCGGAGACTTGAGGAAAGCCTCCGGAGCCCGGGGAGGGCAAAAACGTTATCCCCCTTGTTATGTTTGGAGCATGGGCAAGAAAGAATGGAGACAAACCTCTGAATGGTGAACTTCAGCTCTTTATTTACATAGTGACTTCTGGCCTCTATAGTAGTTTTAACCCACCTTATACAGGCAAACCCCAGTAACTATTAACCAATAACCAACGAGGAGCGCTAGCTCTCATAACCAATAGGAACTCTCTGTTAAGGGACAATCAGATTCCCCGGAGCGAGCCAATCCGATCCGGCCGTTTAACAACCAATCAGAAGTGCAGGGCCAGAACCCTGCACTTTACTCCAAGTTCACGTGTTATTAAAACTTTATGTTGTGTCTGCGAAATGATGCCAGGAGTCGGTGACTTAGTGCAAAGCTCTTTATTGGTATGCTGGAACCGAACTGGCGAAAGGAAAAAAGCCCGCGGCTTTTATTCCTTTCGCCGCGGTGGCCGTGGCCAATGGCACCGCTTTGAATCTCCCGCGGTCTGAACGGACCAATCACGGGAGATTCTTAGCGAGCCAATCGGCGCGGCTCGCCTGACCAATCGGAGAGCCCCGGGCTTTGGCCAATCAAAGCGCGGGGATCTCGAGTATGTTAATGAAGGACAGAACACCCCTCCCCTCTTGGTTCAGTCCTTACGTTGCGTAGTCATGTAGGTAGGCGGGGCTCCGTCTGGTCCTACTTGACCTGCGCAACTCAGTTGTAGGCTGGATCCCGGCCGGTTCGGTTGGGATCTCCGTTGCTCTTGCTGCTGTCGTGGTAACCGGCTGGTCGATCGGGCCGGTCCCTTCTCCATAGCTCCCTCCTGGGCCTTCCGGGTTGGTTGAGCTACGGGTTTTGCCGCTCCCACTCGGTCTTTCCGGGTCGGTCGAGCTGGCTTGGCTGTTCCTTCCTGGCGAGGGGTCGTGATGGCTGCGTTCCGGTGAGTACTGCTGGTTTATTTTTCTTTGGATTCGGTCCCCTGGGTATTCCCTCCCCCCTTGGCTTGCGTTGCGGGGGTTGGGTTTGTTTGTTTGTGTGTCGGTGGTTTGTTGGTTTGCAGTTCTCGACCTAAGTTGGTCGATGTGGCGTTTCCACGCTCGTCCGTCTGCTGTTTGTAGCCGGTATGAGTGTGGGCCTGTTGCTTGGGTGATGACGGCTGGGATCCATAGAGGGTCTCCCGTCAGGTTTTTTGCATATACGGGGTCCCCGGGTGCGAAAGTTCGGTGTTTGGTGCTTGAGTCTGGGGGCCTCTCCGTGTTATACGTGGGGTGTAACCTGTCGAGTGGGGACCTTAGCTTTCTACCCATTAGTAGTTCGGCTGGGCTTTTATTGGTTGTGGTATTCGGGGTTATGTGTTGGGTGAAGAGTAGTCTGTTGATTTTCTCTTGGATCTCCCCGTGGTCTATTTTCCAGATGGTCTTTTTAGTGAATTGGACCATCCGTTCCACCCTACCGTTCGCCGCCGGGTGCGCCGGTGCTGTCAGCGCGTGGCGGATGCCCCTTTCCACTAGGAATTTTTCGAATTCCAGCGAGGTGAACTGGGGCCCGTTGTTGGAGACGACGACGTCTGGGAGGCCGTGTGTTGAAAAGAGTTTGCAGAGTTCTTTGATCACGGCCTCCGTGGTTGTCGTCTTCATGTTGCTTACCTTCAGCCAGTTGGAGTAAGCATCAACTGTTATGAGGAAGGTGTGTCCTTTTGTGGGCCTGGCAAAGTCTATATGGATGCTAGACCAAGGTCCCCTTGGGGTTTCCCACTCTAGGACGGGTGCTGTGGGTGGGCTGGGCCTCGTTTCCTGGCATCGTTGGCACCTAGCTACCCAGGCCTCTATTTGTTTGTCCATCCCTGGCCACCAAGCGTAACTTCTGGCCAGGGCTTTAGTCCTCACCATGCCAGGGTGCCCCTCGTGTAGCATTTCCAAAACCTTCCCCTGTAGCTTTTCCGGAATGACCACCCTGTCCCCCATAGTATGCACTCTTTTAACAACGAGAGTTCCATTTGGCGGTTTCGGAACGTTTTGACCGACTCGTCGTTGTCCCTTTCCGGCCACCCTTTCTCCACCCAATGCAACACCCACGCTAGACGTTTGTCTTTATTAGTCTCTCGGGCAATGTCTGACGCGGTTATGGGCAGGTTGGGTAGAGTATCTATGCTGAGGGTGGTCGTCGTGGGTGCTGGGTCGGTGTCGGGTTCCGGTAACGGCGAGCGGCTTAAAGCGTCTGCATGGGAGATCGTCTTACCCGGTCTCTGTATGAGTTCGTAGTTGTAGGCCGCCAGGAACTCGGACCACCTTGTCATTCGGGGAGACAGAATGTTCGGGGTGGCCCGGTTCCCTGAAAGGATTCCCAGCAGCGGCTTGTGGTCCGTTATGATGGTGAAAGTCCGGCCGTAGAGGTATTCGTGGAATCGTTTTATGGCGGCAACTATAGCCAGAGCCTCTTTGTCCAGTTGGCTATAGTTCCGCTCCGGTTTGGTGAGGGTCCTCGAAAAGAACGCGATGGGCGCTTCTTTTCTGTCGGGAAGGGTATGGCTGAGGACAGCGCCGACGCCGAAGGGTGATGCGTCGCATGTGACGGCCAGAGGTAGGGTCTCGTTGAATTGTATGAGGACGGCGTCGGAGGTGAGGAGGTCCTTCATTCTTTGGAAGGCGGCTTGCTCCCGTTTCCCCCAAGTCCAGGTCGCCGCCTTGTCCAGGAGCCTATGCAAGGGCTCCGCCGCCGTCGCCTTTTGGGGTAGGAAAACATTGTAAAAGTTCAGTAACCCCAAGAATGCCTGTAGCTCAGTCTTTGATTTGGGGGTGGGGGCTTCTTTGATGGCCTTGATTTTTTTGCTTGTGGGGTGAATGCCGTGCCGGTCTAGGAGGTAGTCCAGGAATTCCACTCGTTCCGTGCAAAGCTGGCATTTTTCCCTCTTTACTTTTAGTCCTGTCTCTTTAAATTTAGTTAGGACCTCCCTTAGTCGACCTTCTAGTTCGGCTTGGTTGGCTGCCGACACAAGGACGTCGTCGAAATAAGGTACCACCCCCTTGATACCTTGCAATAGCCTCTCCATTAGGCTTTGGAATATGCCCGGTGCCACGCTGACTCCGAATTGGAGTCGGTTGCATTTGAATGCTCCCCGGTGGGTGACAATGGTCTGCGCTTCTGCCGTTTGCTCGTCGACCGGCAACTGTTGGTATGCCTGGGCGAGGTCGAGCTTGGCGAAAACCTTGCCCCCTCCCAGTGAGTGCAGTAGGTGTTGTACTACTGGGACGGGGTAGGCGCTTTGTTGCAGCGCGCCATTTAGGGTGGCCTTATAGTCCCCACAGATCCTCACCGACCCATCGGGCTTGATCGGGGTGACTATGGGGGTCTCCCACCGGGCGTGGTCTATGGGCTGCAGGACCCCTTGTTTGACGAGCTTATCAATTTGCTCGTCTATTTTGGGTTTCAGTGCGAATGGCACCCGCCTTGGTTTCAGGCATTTGGGAGGGACGTTAGGGTCTAGGTCGAACGAGATAAGGGGCCCTCGGTACTTGCCTAGGTTTCCGTCGAAGACCTCTTGGAACTCCCGGGCTAGTTGCTGCTCCCAGCCGTCGTCGGTGACGTGGTCGACTCCCGTGAGGGCGATGTCAAGCGGGGCGAACCATTGCAGTCCCAGTAGGCTTGGGCGGTCGCGGTCGACGATCGTTAGGGGGAGTCGTTCGGTGCGCCCCTTATAAGTGATGTTAAAGCTTTTGGTGCCGACTACCGGGATGCGGTTTCCCTGGTAGTCCTTTACAATGAGTCTCTGGCTGTCTACGTTCCTCCTTTGGAGGGTAGGCACCAACCGCTTTATCTCGTGCCATGCAATCATGGAGAGGTAGGACCCGGAGTCCACCTCCATTTTGCAAGGCTGGCCCTCGATGCGTACCTCGACGTGGACCTTCCGGGCGTCATTGGTGATGGCATGGCCGATGGTGACCGTCTGATGGGTCTCCTCTCTCCGCCGGTTGTCGCCGCCTCGCGAGGATCGTCCGTTCCGGTCCCATCAGCTGTCCGAGGGGCAATCTCTGGTCCGGGGTGGTGTGCTCTCCCTCCTCTGGTTGCTCTGGTCCCATCATGCCGGACTGCGGTTTTTCTTCAGGCGGCAGACACGGGCGATGTGTCCCTTTTTGTCGCAATGCCGGCAGATTGATTCGAAAAACCGGCATTCCGACCTGGGGTGGTCGCCACCGCAGCCGGCACAGTTGGTCCTCGACTTACGACCTCGCCGGTTCCGTGGGTCACGCCCTGTCTGAAGTCGATGGATGTTCTCCTCGTCATCGGACGTGCCGGATGCCGAGTGGAAGTCGCCCTGGTGTGTTGTCGTCTCGGTTTTGGGCTCGGTCGACCTCGCCGGGTTGTTGTTTCCGCTGCGGTCCCCCGTGTTCGGTCTTCGCATGCTGTCGGCGGAAGTTCGGGTTGCTTCGGTGGCTGCGGCTGCGGTGAGGGTGTCTGCTAGGCTCATGTCGCCCTTAGCCATCAGCCGGCTCTGGAGGGCGGGGTCCCACAAACCGAGCACGATTCGGTCTCTCAGAGCGTTGTTTAGGTTATCGAATTCGCAGAGCCCCCCTAGGCGCCGCAGCTCGGCGACGAAGTCGCTGAAACTCTCACCCGACCTCTGGTCCCGCCGGTAGAACTCATTGCGCCGGATCAGGATGGGTACCTCTGGAGCGTAGTGCCGCCGAAGAATGGGTTCGAGGACGTCCCAGTCCATCGCGGTCGCATCGGCGGGCTTGGCCAGCGCTTTGGCCATCTGGAAAACCTCGGTCCCACAGTGGGTCAGGAAGACGGCGTGTTTCATTGGGCCGGAGGCGTCCTTCATGCCGGTGCACTCGAGGTACATGCGGAATCAGTCGGCGAACGATTCCCAGTCCTCGGTGGCGGGGTTGAAGGGGGCGGGCGGTGCGATTTTCGCCATCTCAGTGGTTCGTCTGGCTTCCGTTGGACACGTGGTTTGGTTCAGGGTCTGGATCCCACCTTCGTCGCCAGTGTTGTGTCCGCGAAATGATGCCAGGAGTCGGTGACTTAGTGCAAAGCTCTTTATTGGTATGCTGGAACCGAACTGGCGAAAGGAAAAAAGCCCGCGGCTTTTATTCCTTTCGCCGCCGCGGCCGCGGCCAATGGCACCACTTTGAATCTCCCGCGGTCTGAACGGACCAATCGCGGGAGATTCTTAGCAAGCCAATCGGCGCGGCTCGCCTGACCAATCGGAGAGCCCCGGGCTTTGGCCAATCAAAGCGCGGGGATCTCGAGTATGTTAATGAAGGACAGAACACTTTATACATTCACAACACCCCTCATCTGCCTTGGTGCAGGAGGATGACAAAGCCACGCTCACCAAGCAACCGGGTAGAGAACTGGTTTCTATATTTTTTTGAAGCCCACCCATGGGACAATCCTATTATTTATGATGGTGGCAGGGTCCCGGAATCACATGATCCCCTTTTTCAACCTTCTGATGAGCAAATTGAATGGGGAAGTGATGGAGGGAGGGAAGGAAGGAAGGTAGGTAGGTAGATATGTAGGTAGGTAGGTCTTTGGTTTCCTCATCTGGTCTACCTCCTAATTTAACCACTGACATGATTCAGTTAACAACTGGCAAGAAAGGTTGTAAAATGAAGCTAACTGAACAATTGTCTCCCTTGGCAATGGACATTTTGGACTCAAAATTTTGGTCGTAAAACAAGGATTATCTTGACTCTTGGACAATTATGTGATCATTTCTGGATGATCCTGTAATTTTCTTGGAAAACCTCATCTTACAACAGTTCATTTAGTGGCCATTTGAAGTTACAACGGCATGGAAGAAAAGTAACTTATGACCCTTTTTCACACTTATGACCATTACAGCCTCCCCTTGGCCACGTGATCCAAATTCAGCCGTTTGGCAACTGATTCGTATTTATGATGGTTGCAGTGTCCCAGGATCACATGATCCCCTTTTGCAATCTTCTGACAAGCAAATTTCATGGGAAAGCCAAATTCACTTTACAACCATTTGACTCACTTAACGACAGGTGATTCACTTAAACAACTGTGGCAAGAAAGACCGTGAAAACTCACTTAACAGATGTCTTGCTCACCAACAGAAAAATTGGACTCAAGGACCACTTGTATTGCACAATTTAGGTTGTCTTTCTTTCCTTCTCGGATACCATGAACTGCCTGGCTTATAATTGCCTTTAAATTGCACATTTTACCTATTGACCTGTGTGTTTATAAGCAGAATGAAGAGCTGCATAAATGTTAAATTAATCAAATTATTTATTAATCGAATATATTAACTGAAAGGAGGGGGAAAAACCCTTCTTCTGTCCTATTCTCTGTTTGGAAAGAGCTATTTTCGTCACTTTGCTGGCATCCACCCACCACACTAAATTTAATCCTATCTTGTCTATTTTGCAGAGAATGATTTGACTGATGGGCATTTGATAAGGACTTTGGTATTATTTTGGGGGAGTAATATTCTCTGAAAAGCACAAAAAAAAGAGGCTTTGTTGGATTATGCTCAGTTTTGCTTTCATTAGAATTAGAATTCTTCACTGGCCAAGTGTGATTGGACACACAAGGAATTTGTCTTAGTGCACATGCTCTCAGTGGACATAGAATAGAATAGAATAGAATAGAATAGAATAGAATAGAATAGAATTCTTTATTGGCCAAGTGTGATTGGATACACAAGGAATTTGTCTTGGTGCAAATGCTCTTAGTGTCCATAAAAGAAAAGATACATCCATCAAGAGTCAAGAATCATAAGGTCCAACAGTTTATAAATAGTCATGGGGTACAATAAGCAATCAAATCATACTAAGGAACAGTCCATATATTCAGAAAATAATCCCTGTGTTTCGGCTCTCGTGTAGCGCAGGTAGTCCTCAATTTGCGACCATTTGTTTAGTGGCTATTGAAGTTACAACAGCACAGGTAGTCCTCAACAAGCCCACAACATTTCTGTTGGTAAATGAGGCTGTTGTTAAGTGAGTCAAGCCCCATTTTGTGACCATTTTGTGCCACAGGGGTTAAATGAATCGCTGCAGTGAATCAGGTGGTCGTTAAGCGAATCTGGCTTTCTCCATTGACTCTGCTTGTCAGAAGTGGGTTTGGAAAGATCACAGATGGTGATTCCTTGATCCCAGAGTGGTACAGCTGCCATACATACTTGTTGCCAATTTGACAAACACCCTAATTTGGTCCACGTCTTTGCTGAACAAACAGGGCAAAACATTTGTAACACTGGGAAAAAGTCACAGGATGGCAGCCTCTGGCGCAATCACATAACTCAGCAAAACAAGTTCCAATCCGGAATGCGGTCATAAGTCAAGGACCACTTTTATCTGTGTGTGGTTCTAGGCATGGTCCACTGGGGATGGGGGCAGGCATCCATTCTACTCTGGATCATGGAATTGAGAGGAAGGGAGAGAAATTTAGAAAGGATGAGTCAGAGATAGGGCATCAGGTCAGAAAGCGGGAGATGGAGAGTTCTAGTCCCACCTTAGGGACAAAACCTAGCTGGGTGACTTCGGGCCAATTACCAGGAGAGGGTTAGTTTTAGTCCCGCCTTAGGCATGAAAGGAAGGTGAGTGACTTTGAGCCAATCAACAGGAGATGGAGAGTTCTAGTCCCACCTTAGGGACAAAGGCTAATTGGGTGACTTCGGGCCAATTACCAGGAGAGGGTTAGTTTTAGTCCCGCCTTAGGCATGAAAGGAAGGTGAGTGACTTTGAGCCAATCACCAGGAGACGGTGAGTTCTAGTCCCACCTTAGGGACAAAGGCTAATTGGGTGACTTCGGGCCAATTACCAGGAGAGGGTTAGTTTTAGTCCCGCCTTAGGCATGAAAGGAAGGTGAGTGACTTTGAGCCAATCACCAGGAGACGGTGAGTTCTAGTCCCACCTTAGGGACAAAGGCTAATTGGGTGACTTCGGGCCAATTACCAGGAGAGGGTGAGTTTTAGTCCCGCCTTAGGCATGAAAGGAAGGTGAGTGACTTTGAGCCAATCACCAGGAGACGGTGAGTTCTAGTCCCACCTTAGGGACAAAGGCTAATTGGGTGACTTTGGGCCAATTACCAGGAGAGGGTGAGTTTTAGTCCCGCCTTAGGCATGAAAGGAAGGTGAGTGACTTTGAGCCAATCACCAGGAGACGGTGAGTTCTAGTCCCACCTTAGGGACAAAGGCTAATTGGGTGACTTTGGGCCAATTACCAGGAGAGGGTGAGTTTTAGTCCCGCCTTAGGCATGAAAGGAAGGTGAGTGACTTTGAGCCAATCACCAGGAGACGGTGAGTTCTAGTCCCGCCTTAGGGACAAAGGCTAATTGGGTGACTTCGGGCCAATTACCAGGAGAGAGTGAGTTTTAGTCCCGCCTTAGGCATGAAAGGAAGGTGAGTGACTTTGAGCCAATCACCAGGAGACAGTGAGTTTTAGTCCCGCCTTAGGGACAAAGGCTAGCTGGGTGACTTTGGTCCAATCCCTCTCAGCCCACCCCACCCCACACGCTTGTTGCTTTAGAGAAAATAGGAAGGAGATGTATCAGATATATATACTCATCACCTGAAATTATTTGTAAAATAATAAAAGTGGGATACTAACGTAACATAATGTAATTAATATTTTATTTATTTTATTTTGTTTATTTATTTTATCAAAAGCTTACAATACAGTAGAAACAAGAAAAAACATCAGTTTAAATACCAGAAATAGGAACTAATAAATGGGGACAATAGGACAGCGACGGTAGGCACGATGGTGCGCTTATGCACGCCCCTTACAGACCTCTTAGGAACAGGGTGAGGTCCATAGAGGTTAGTTTGAGGGTAAAGGAGTGGGGCTTTGAGCAGGTGATAACAGAATCAGGTAGTGAGTTCCAGGCATTGACCACTGTGTTGATGAAATCGTACTTCCTGCAATCAAATTTGGAGTGGTTTACATTAAGTTTATATCTGTTGTGTGCTCTTGTGTTGTTGTTAAAGCTGAAATATTCATTAACTGGTAAGATGTTGTAACATATTATTTTATGTACTATGCTTAAGTCCAATTTTAGTCGACGTAGTTCAAGGTTGTCTAAGCCTAGAATCTCAAGTCTGGTGCTGTAGGGTATTCTGTTGTGAACAGAGGAATGTAATACTCTTCTGGTAAAACACTTCTAGACTCGCTCAATTGTATTGATGTCTGATATACAGTGAGGATTCCAGACAGCAGAGCTGTATTCAAGTATTGGTCTAGCAAAGGTTTTGAATGCCCTAGTTTGCAAATCAGTATTACCAGAGAAGAAGCTTTGTAAAATTAAATTTATAACTCTCAAAGCCTTTTTGGCAATACTGTTGCAGTGAGCTTTGGCGCTTAGATCATTCGATATGAGAACTCCAAGGTCCTTGACAAAGTGATGGTCATCAACAAGGTCATGTCCGTCTAACTTGCATTTGGTATATAGATTTTTTTTAAAATCAATGTGTAGGACAGAGCATTTGTTGGTAGAGGTTTGTTAGAGATTTGGCAACTGTTAGACCATTCAGACACATAATCAAGGTCTTTTTGAAGGACGGTAGCATTGACGGTGGTGTTGAATAGTTTTACATCTTCAACGAAGAGAATGCAGTTGCTAATAAGGTGATTATAATGGTCATTTATATCGAGTGTAAAGAGTGTAAAGGGTCCTAGAACGCTCTTTTGTGGGACGCTGCTAATAACTGGTGCGGGGTTTGATAGAGCGCTTTCCATTTTTACAATTTGTTGCCTATTTGACAGGAAGGCAGTAATCCACTTATGAAGGGATCCAGAAATGCCGTAAGAATTTAATTTTAATAGTAGTTTGTCATGTACCATTGAGTCAAATGCTTTGCAGAAGTCAATGTAAATTACATTTATTGATTTACCCTGGTCAAGAAGTGTAGTCCATATGTTTTTGCAGTGTAGAAGTTGCAAATTGCAGGACAATTTTTTTCTGAAACCAAATTGTTTATTGGAGAGTAAGTTGTTTGACTGTAGGTGGAAGGTAATGCATTGATTAATAATTGATTCCATAACTTTGCATGTGACGCAACACAATGAGATTGGTCTGTAGTTTTCAACCAAGCAGGGGTCACCTTTTTTGAAAATAGGGATGACCGTTGCTAAAGACCATAGGTTTGGTAAGGACCATAGGTTTGGTAAGTTTTATGTAATATAAAGAATAGAGTAGAGTAGAATAGAGTAGAGTAGAGTAGGAAAGGAAAGGAAAGGAAAGGAGGGGAAGGAAAGGAAAGGAAAGGAAAGGAAAGGAAAGGAAAGGAAAGGAAAGGAAAGGAAAGGAAAGGAAAGGAAAGGAAAGGAAAGGAAAGGAAGAGGATTGAAATGAAATGAAATGAAACAATTGGGAAAGTTAAATAAATTCTTCCCTCCACAACCCCTGGGCAGATCTAGTTCATTTCCAAATTTGATCTTTTCTTGATCAAATCTCTCTCTTTCTCTTTCTCTCTCTTCCTTTCTCCCCCTCCCCCTCTCTCTCACACACTCTCTCCTCCCCTCTCTTTCCCTCCCTCTGCACCAGATTTGTCCCTCTTCTGCAGAGTCCCAGAGAGTCATGGTACAGATGGACAGACAGATGGACAGCTGTTGTCTACAGGAGTCAGATTAAGATGCTGGCTGAGTCCTCCACTCCTCTGCTCACAATAGAACTCCTTATGCCACCACGCTCGGAATTATGGACCCAGACAACTTAGAGTTATGCTTCCTATGGTCTGATCTAAGCTTAGTACACAAAATTGTCTGCTACAACATCCTACCTGTGTACTGACCACTTCAGCTTCCACCACAATAACACACGGGCAAACAACAGATACAAGTAAATACAAACTCAAAGTAAGCCACTCCAAACTCGACTGCAGAAAACATGACTTCAGCAACAGAGCTGTCAAAGTTTGGAGCTCCCTTCCTGACTCTGTTGTCACATCCTCAAACGCCCCAAACTTTAACCTTAAACTGTCTACTGTGGACCTCACCCCATTCCTAAGAGGTCTATAAGGGGGCGTGCATAAGTGCACCAGTGTGCCTACCATCCCTGTCCTACTGTTTCCATTTATTCATACTCATTTATTATGTCTATACTTATACCTGTTTATACTTATATGTTTATATGTTATGTTCATACTTATACTTGTTTTCTCATACATGCTTGACAAAGTAATTAACTAAATACAAATAGATACATAGAAATCAGGAGAGGGGAGTTGCAGTCTCACTTTAGGCATAGAAGCTATCAGGGTGACTTGGTGCCAATCACCAGCCGTAGTGAGTTCTAATCCCTCGCTAAGGCACAAAAGGCAGCTGGATGACTTTGAGCTAAACACCAGGAGATGGTGAGTTCTAGTTCTGCCTTAGGCATGAAAGCCAGCTGGGTGAATTTGGGCCAGTCCCTCTCTCTTAAACACACCTGACAAGGTTGCTGTAGTAGGGAAAATATGTAGGGTGGAGTTTTTGGTATGCTTGTCATCTGGAGTTACTTGGGAAGTCATAAAGTCAGGATAAAAAGCAAAAGGAGGGAGGGAAAGAGGGAGGGGAGGAAGGGAGGAGGAGAGAGAGAGGGCAGGAAGAAGGGAGGAAGGAAGGGGAGGAGGAAGGAAGGGAGGGGAGGAAGAGGAAGAGGAAGGGGGGAGGAGAGAGGGAGGGCGGGAAGAAAGAAGGAGGGAGGAAGGGAAGGGAAGGGAGGGCAGAAGGAAGGAAGGGAGGAGGAGGAGGGAGGGAGGAAGGAAGGAGAGGAGGAGAGAGGGAGGGCAGGAAGGAAAAAGGGGGAAAGGAAGGGGAGGAAGAAGGAGGGAGGGGAGGAGGAGGGAGGGAGGGAGGGAGGGAGAGAAGGAAAGAAGGGAGGGAGTAAAGAAGAGAGGGGAGGAAGAGAAAGGGCAGAAGGAAGGAAGGGGGGAGGAGGGAGGGAGGGATCTTAAAAGATGTTGAAGACTTCCAGGCTTTGATAGAGCCTACCATGATTTCTACTGCTTCAAAACTCACACAGTTGGGAAATGCCTCCTGATTTGGAGTTTCGATGTCCATCTCTTGGTTCCCCTCCAACCTTAAGGCTCTCCGGAGAACAAATCCACTGCCTTGACTTTCTATTAGCCCTTCAAGGATTGGAAGGCCACATTGTCCCCATTGTCTCTTCTTTGGGTTAAATGTATCCCGTTCCTTGGACCATTCTTGGTAAGATGTGACTTCCAGGCATTTTGCATTTATCTGAGATTCTTCATTGTCCCATATTTTGCAAGGGTGCAGAGATCTTTTCAGCTACACCAATGATGAAGCAATTACAAATAAGCGCAGCCATTGAAAAGATCTTTCCATGACTGAATGTTTCAGGTCTATCAGCATGGTCAAATGTCTGTTCTCAAGATGTAACTTCTTCTGATGAAGAACCCAACAGAGAGAGATTCAGAATCATAAAATTATTGAATCCGAAAGAATGTTTATGGTTTTCTCATCTTACCTCCTCTCCAGAACAGAAATGTTCTGGCCATCCTAGACAAATGGATATCCAACCTTTGAAAGCCTCCAGAGATAAAGTCCACCCTGACTTCTACTGCTTCAAAGATCTCAGTTGGGAAATATCTCCTTATTTAAAGTTTGGATGTCCATGTCTTGATTCTTGTCCTACCATGAACTATTTGGGGGAACAAATCTTCAGTGTCTACTTTGGACTAATCCTTCAAGGATTGGAAGACTGCTCCAAGTTCTCCATGTTCTCTTCTTTAGGATAAATGTATTCAGTTCCTTTGACCATTCTTGTAGGCTGTAGCTTCCAAGTCCTTCTCTGTCTTATTCTTTGGACTTTCTCCAGTTAGCTCCTCATTTTTTCGATATTTTGACATAGAGATGTCTTCAGCTACCCCAGTGATGATGCAACCACAAAAGAAGTGCAGCCATTTCAAATTCTGTAAGAATTCACATCTTTCCCAGATCCATCAACATGGTCAACTAATGCCTTGTCTCGAGATGTAGCTACTTCTGCTGAAGAACCCAACAAATCAAGTTTCAGAATAACAAAACCATTGAATCCTAATGGACAGTGAAGGTCTTCTCATCCTACTTAATACTCAGGTTATCTTAGAAAATTGATTATCTAACTTTGAAAGCCTCCAGAAATAGAATTCACCATAACTTCCATTGCTTCAAAGTTCTCACAGTTTGGAAATTCTTCCTTATTTATAGTCTGGATGTCCATCTTCTGGAGAACAAATCCACAGCCTCTACTTTATATTAGTCCTTCGAGAATTGGAAGTCCACATTAAATCTCCAGCTTTTCTTCTTTGGGCTAAACTTACCCAGTTCCTTTGACCATTCTTGGTAGGGCGTACCCAGTCCTTTTCTCCTTCTTCATCATTATTCTCTGGTGTCTTCCGTGAACTGTGTCTCTTCATTGTCTTGCATTTCACAATATCTTTAGCTCCATCAGTGATGAAGCTGACTCAAGATTAATACAACCATTCAAAACTTGGTTAAGAGGAGGACCTAATTCCCTATTAGCGATGATTATATTTGATCTTTTTTTGTTTTTTGATTGGAAGAGATGGGATGCTTGGAAGTTAAGCCTTTTTTTCCCCCGTTGTCACGGCAACCAGCCTTTCTTCCTCCCCCCCCCCCCCAAAGCCACATCCTGTTTTAATTTTTTTTCTCCTCCTCCCGGGTTATTTTTATTGTTGTTATTGCTCTTTCTTTTTTGGCATCCTGAACTTTTGATTGCTATGGTAACATCTGAGATGTGATTTTATTCCATACCACCGATAATTGATTCTTGAGAAGGCAATTGTGTTTTGCAGTTTTGGGAAGGATTAGAAGTCACAAAAGTCAAGGTAGCAAGCCACTTTACTCCTGAAGTGTAATGAGAAGGTTGTGTAAAACCTAAATTAGACATCCCCTTCTGTTCCAAACAGCTCTTGGTGTTTTTTTTTAATTATTTATTTACTAAATTCCTATGCCACCAATCTCACTCGTATGTTAGTCCTTCACTTACAATTTTTCTATGCCCTTGTAACTAAATCAAACAGTCATTGATTAGATTTTCATCCTGGCTTCGTTGCTTTATATGGAACTCAAGGCAGAAAACCCTGCCTCGAACACATTTTCCTGCTTCTGTTCTGTGTTGTTTTGTGTTGTTTTGTTTTACCTTTGGAGAGAAAGTTGTTTATTTGCATCAGCCACATCAAATGTAACCCATAATTTCATCTTGCTTTACACATGTCCTCTTATTGATCAGATCAATTCTGCACTGAATCAATGAAAACTATATACAGTATATTTGTGTGTGTGTATATGTGTATATATAGATATATATGTGTGTGTATCTATGTGTAAGTATACACACACATATATATACATGCATACATGCATATATATATATATACACACACACATACAATATGTTATTACATGTTACACAAGTATGTAATGTTACATATATGTTACATATATATCTACATATTACACACATATTACATATTGATTCTTATTAGTAACCTATGACTATCACTAAGTGTTGTATCTTATAATTCTTGATGAATGTATTTTATTTTTTCTTTATGTACACTGAGAGCATTTGTATCAAAGACAAATTCCTTGTGCGCCCAATCATACCTGGCCAATAAAGAATTCAATTCAATTCAATTCTATCTATTCTATTCTATTCTATTCTATTCTATTCTATTCTATTCTATTCTATTCTTTTTTCTCTTCTCTTCTCTTCTCTTCTCTTCTCTTCTCTTCTCTTCTCTTCTCTTCTCTTCTCTTTCCTTCCCTTCCCTTCCACTCTACCCCACCCCACCCCATCCCATTCCATTCTATATATATATATATACATACATAATCCTTGTCTTACAACAGTTTGTTTAGTGACCATTCAAAGTTACAAGAGTCCTGAAAAAAGTGACCATTTTTCACACTTATGGTCATTGCCGCTTCCCCATTGATCACGTGATCAAAATTCAGATACCTGGAAACTGACCCATACTTCTGAAGGTCACGTGATCCCCCCTTTTGCGACCCTCTGACCAGCAGAGTCAATGGGGGAGCCAGATTCAGTTAACAACCTTGTTCCTGACTTAACAATGGCAGGGGTTCGCTTAACAACGGTGTCGAGGAAGGTCATAAAATGGGATAAAATTCACTTAAGAAATGTTTCACTTAGCCACTGAAAATTTTGGCCTCCATTGCGGTCTTAAGTCAAGGACTACCTGTGTTTTTAACTTGGCTGCTCTTTAGCAAGTTTGACACTTTGCATGAAAACATGGAAAATATAACTGTGGGTCTTAATTTAGAGGAATATAACTTTACATTTGACAATCTCTTGGCTGCAATTATTTGGGCTTCAGAGAGAATATGACAAAGAAGAGCTGAAAAGGAATAAAATTGTTATCTGCACAGCCTACTAATGGACACAGTGTCCATAAAGCAATTAATCTCCATCAGTGCTTTATAGCCTGTCCCCTGGAGATCACAAAGTATGCGCAGACACACAGACACACACAGAGACAGACTCACACACACATACGGGCTCATAAAACTCTGTTATTTTGGTGCACAAAGCAAAGAGAAGGAAGCGTCTTATTATACAGCAACGTTTCTCATTCCCCATTTTGATTCCAGCCTGATTTTGTTCTGCCTGGGATACAGGGAGTCCTCTACTTACGACTGCAACTGGGCCCAGCATTTCGGTTCTTAAGTGAGACATTTGTTAAGTGAGTTTTGCCCCGTTTTTACGACCTTTCTTGCCCCAGCTGTTAAGTGAATCACTGCAGCTCCAGTGGCCTGGAGATGAAGCTCTTGCCTCACAATCAGGAGGCTGTGAGTTCCATCCTAGGCAGAGGCTAATATTTGGAACAGTCTCTCCTGCTCGAGTGAGGGGAGGGGTTGGGCTAGATGACCTCCAAGGTCCCTTCCAACTCTGTTATTCTATGGTATTACATTAACTCACAAGGTGGTTAAGTGAATCTGGCTTCCCCCAGACATTGTCTGCAGCCATCATAATTATGAGTCAGTTGCCTGGCTCCTGAATTGTGATTACGTGACCTGTGGGGACGCTGTGTGGAAAAACTGCCTTTGTAATGGTCAGTAAATGAACCGTTGTGAAGGAGGACAATGTATAATCATGAACTCCTGAGTTTTATTCTTCATCTTTATTTTTTAAGCAGTAAAAGATTAAGGCACTTTCCAAACAACTTGCAGACAAAAATGTTGGCAGCATGTACGTGTGTGCCTACTACGTAAACATAACATAACAAAATATAATACAGGTAGTCCCTGTTTAGTGACTGTTCAAAGTTAGGATGACACCCTAAAAAGTGACTTATAATCATCTTTGACAATTATGACCTTTGTACCACTCCCATTATCATGGGATCAAAATTCAGATGCTTGGCAACTGGCGTGAGGGTTGCAATGCCCCGAGGTCATGCAGTTCCCTTTTGCGACCTTCTAGCAAGCAAAGTCAATGGGAGGAACCCAGATTCGCTTAACGACTAGGTTACTAACTCATCAACTGCATTGATTCCCTTAACAACTATGGCAAGAAAGGTCAGTATATGAGGCAAAACTCCCTTAACAAATATCTCACTTAATAACAGATATTTGGGGAATCCGTTATGGTTGGAAGCCGAGGACTACCTGTATAACATATTTTGCCAAGCACCCAAATTTGTTGCATAAGAGCATATATTAAAAATGAAAACGTTCATGTTAAAATTTTTAGCCTTAAAAACGTAAACAATTAGAATTTTTTCTCTTTAAGGCGGAAGGAATCGTTTCTTCATTCCTCTACAATCTGCAAGTTTGCTTTTGTATTTTTGGGGCCACAGTTGTAGCCGCTCCATGCCTCTTTGAGGGTGTGTGACCATTCTTTGATTTATACCCATCTCAAAAGTGGTCTATGGTTAGTTCTCTTGCACGCGTTTGTAATGGATGGTGAAAAGCCACACCGTTCTCGCTCCCTCCCTCTGGATGCAGGTAAGTAAGTGCAGGGTATGTGCAGAGGCTCAAGGAGCGTGAAAAATGGGCCTTCAGGAAGGCCAGAAATTGTCATGCCCTTGTTGGAGTCAGATTCTGAGGGGGAGGTCGAGCAGCTGACAGGGAGTTGGGAGTGTGGCTTCAGTGGCTGTGGAAGAAACCTGGGAAGGGCACAGTCTGGCTGGGTCCACCCTCTCTTCATCCTAGGGCATGCAGGGAGGAACGGAGAAGGGAGCAACCTGGCTTATGGGAGAGAAAAGGGCCCTGATCCCTTTCATTAGTTGCAGCTAGGAGAGCAGGATATAAGTGGGGCATGTGCACAACAGCTCCTTGCTGGAAGCAAAGCGTGCATTATCTTGGTCGAGGCTTATTTGGCATCCTCCCAACGGTGGGTGCTGCGTTATCCTTTGAAAGTCTGCAATTTATCAACCTGGCCTGCCATGTTAATTATTTCAGTGTGGTTTGTGTTTGTTTGTTTTTATTTCTAATTATCATTACTTTGGGTTCAGACTGCATACACTCTCCTCGTAGACTGTTTCTGGAAGAGTTCAATATCCAGCGGAGGATAATTAGACATTGGGGCCCAAGTTGGAGGCATGAACGGGAATTTATTCTACTTTGGTGACTTTGTTATTTTTGTGTCACGTGCTGGGTCATCACAGAAATGGGCGTGTTTCCAGCTTCCAGAAAGCCTCCGGAGCCCGGGGAAGGGCAAACCTCCCCCCCCCACCGTGGTGCAGGAGGCCAACTAGGCCACGCCCACCATGACCACACCTACCCAGGCAACCGGGCAGGCAACCCGTTGCTGAAATTTTTAAAGCCCATCCCTGAATGTGCACACCCTGGTGTGTTTCTCTGCAGCCGCCTTCTCAGTTGCACACATCTTGTCCTCGCACACGAGTCCAGATGGCGCTTTCCAGAAACAGAAACGATCAACGCCAACGTGAAATGCTTGCAAATTTAGAAGGGGGTTATAAGCATGTTTGGTTGAAGACCCCGGGGGCTGCTGAAGGTTTCTCCAAGGGCTTGGAGGGGAGGAGCAGCGGTGCTGGCAGTCTTGGTTGGTGGTCTTTCAAAGAGATTTGAAGGGAGGGGAGAATCAGGGAGTTTGGTGTCTCTTCTAGGTTTCAGTTGCATCTGCCTTCCCCCCAAGGAGGAGAGAGAGAGAGGGTAAAGAGGGAAAGAGAGAAGGGGAGGGGGAGAAGGAAGGAGCGAGAAGGAGGGAGAGAGAGAGAGATTGGCCCAATGAGGGAGGGAGGGAGGATGGAGGGAAAGGAGAGAGGGAGAGGGAGGGAGAGACTGACCCAGAGAGAGGGACAGAGGAGATCGAGGGAGAGAGGAGAGAGGGAGGTGGAGGTGGAGGGAGACTGGTCCAATGAGGGAGGGAGGGAGAAGAAGGGAGGGGGAGGGAGAAGGAGAGAGAGAAGGAGAGAGGTTAGGGAAAGGGAGGAAGAAAGAGAAAGGGGAAGGGAGCGAGAGAGACCAGAGAGAGAGGAGAGGAAGAGAGGAAGAAAGAAAGAAGGAAGGAGGAAGGAAGGAAGGAAGGAAGGAAGGAAGGAAGGAAGGAAGGAAGGAAGGAAGGAAGGAAAGAAAGAAAGAAAGAAAGAAAGAAAGAAAGAAAGAAAGAAAGAAAGAAAGAAAGAAAGAAAGAAAGAAAGAATGGGAGGGAGGGAGGGAGGGAGGACAGAAGGAAGGAAGGAAGAAAGGAAGGAAGAACAAAGAAATAAAATGTAAATAATACTAGTAGAGTTAATCCAACAATGAGAATCTCACCAGTTACATAGCAAAATTTCAACTAACATTTTGTCTTTAAAGGGCAAAGTCTAAAGCACTAAAAATGAAATCTTAAGAGCTCATGATATCCACCTGAAATATACAATAAGAGTTTAAAATTCTGATTACAAATAAGCCTCAATTTACAACCATTCATTTAGTGATTGTTCGAAGTTACCACGGCACTTAAAAAAACATTTTTCTCACTACATAACTACTATTGCAGCATCTTCATGGTTTTGTAACCACAAGTCTTAGTGTTGCTAAGGTTGGAGACCCCTGTACTAAACGATCGAGGACTTACAATGCACATTGTCTCCCCAGCCAACCCATGAAAATTCATCAGATACTGCATCAAGCCAAATCTTTCAAAATGATTTGATTTTGCCGGCGATTATCCCCTGTAATTTAGCTGCTAAATTTAATCCCTGAAGCCTGGTGTGATTTTGCGAAGGTATTCAAATTCAAAACAACTTTCTTTTCACCGATTCCAACCTGTTAGACTCTTGCTGGTTTTATTTATGCCTCGCTCTTCTTAACCCACACTTTCGTGGCTAGGTTTTGCTTTTAAAAACACATTTAGCTGAATTGCATTTAAATGCCTTGGAAATAAGCTGCTCGCAGCCAGTTTGTTGTTGCGGCAAAAATTACTTGGAAAATGACAGGACCCCTAGTTGTGTCCAATGACGAGATGTATTTTTCTCTCTCTCCATGGACACTTGGCTGTAGACCCCAGTCTTGGAACGCACGTATGAAACACAACACACAAAGGCACATTTCGCAGGCTAAGTGGATGGTATGTGGCTGGAGGGGAAAGAACCACTAAGGTTAAGTGGTGTGAAGTAAGGTGTAAGATCTGGATATCATGGTTGACAACACTGTGTGCAAAGAAGAGCAAAGTTGATTAGGGGATTGGAGGATAGAACACTCAAGGAATGTTTGCAGGTATTGAAGATGTCCGGTTTAATGAAAAGAAAGTCTAGGACTGACATGACTGCAGTCTTCGAATATCTCAGGGGCTGCCACAGAGAGGAGGGGGTCAAGCTATTCTCCAGAGCACCTGAGTGCACGACAAGCAACAACAGGTGGAAACTAACCAAGGAAAGAAGCAACCTGGAACTAAGGAGGAATTTCCTGACAGGGAGAACAATTAACCAGTGGAACAACTTGCCACTGGAAATGGTGGGTGCTCCATTCCTAGAGGTCTTCAAGAAGAGGTTGGGCAGCCATTTGTCTGGAATGATAGAGGGCTTCCCGCTTGAGCAATGGGTTGGGCTAGAAGACCTCGAAGGTCCCTTCCAAGTCTTACAGGCTGTTATTCTGACCTGCAGTGTCCATTGATGAGTACTATACTCCCCTACATCAGTATCTCGGCAGGGTTTTTATTTTTCTGGGTATCCAAGATCTGGGAGGAGGAGGAGGAAGAAGAGGAAGAGGAAGTGGAAGAAGAAGAGGAAGAGGAAGAGGAAGAAGAAGCAGAGGAGGAAGAGGAGGAGGAAAAGTAAGAGGAGGAAGAGGAAGGAGAAGGAAGAGGAAGAGGAAAAAGAAGGAGGAGGAGGAGGAGAAGGAGGAGGAAGAGGAAGAGGAAGAAGAAGGAGAAGGAGAAGGAGAAGAGGAGGAGGTGGAAGAAGGAGGAGGAAGGAGAAGGAGGAGGAGAAGGAGAAGAGGAGGAGGAAGAAGAATGAGGAGAAGAGGAGGAGGAGGAGGCGGAAGAAGGAGGAGGAAGGAGGAGGAGAAGGAGAAGAGGAGGAGGAAGGAGGAAGAGGAGGAGGAAGGAGGAAGAAGAAGAAGGAGAAGAGGAGGAGGAAGGAGGAAGAAGAAGGAGGAGAAGAGGAGGAGGAGGAGGCAGAAGAAGGAGGAGGAAGGAGGAGGAGAAGGAGAAGAGGAGGAGGAAGGAGGAAGAGGAGGAGGAAGGAGGAAGAAGAAGAAGGAGAAGAGGAGGAGGAGGAGGAAGAAGGAGGAGGAGGAGGAAGGAGGAGGAAGGAGAAGGAGGAGGAGGAAGAGAAGGAGAAGAGGAGGAGGGAGGAGGAAGAGGAGGGAGGAGGAGGAAGAGCTCTCTGAGCTTTGTTCTTTACCTGCAGATGTTTCATTACCAAATCAGGTAGCATTACTGATGTTACAAGGGAGTAGAGTTTGATCTCTGTTCATATAATGAATGGCTTGCCCTGTCAGTGTTAATAGTCAAGGAACCATCAAGAACATTATCACTAACATTGGCAGTTTTATATAAATAGGGACCAAATTCCACTCTATTATAGCACTGATGACATTATCTAATTGGGTCATGCACTAAAACAATGTTCAGAAAGCTCCAAGGACCCCACAGTCCTCCTCCCCATCTCTGCAAAACCCCATTCTTTCCAGCAAGGATGCTGTTACCTAGTTGGATCGTGAAATGTCCGCAAGAAAACCACCAAGCTCAGAGCGCAGCCACAGCTCAACCCAATATTCTGTGGGTTTTAAAGGGGGCCTTTTTCCCCCAAGACCCTCATGGAGCCCAAAAGTATCCTTCCGTGCCATTGGCTTCAGAGTCCCATCCTTTAGAGGTGGAGGAGATGAGGAAGACGGTGGGGGCCTTTAGTTTTCTCTGAGCTTGTTAGTTTTATTGCAGGCGTTTCATGGCCCAGCAAGGTAACATCATCCATGCTAGAAGGGACTTGGGTTTGAGGAGAGGAGGAGGAGGAGGAGATGGAAGGGCAGGAGGAGGACTGAAGCACCTCCACCTCCTCCCCTCTTCAATCACTTCCTCCGGCGACTTTTACCATCTCCCTGCATGATATCGGCAGATCATTGTCCTTGATGCGGTTGTCACGGTAATGCTGTGCTATTGCAGCTTCTGCTAGAACCAAGGAATGCAGCCCCCTCCCCTCCCAGCAGGATCTAGAGACTAAGGGGGGGTCCCTGGCTCTCTCGACAGCCCACCTGGAGGGATTTGGAGGCGTTTTGCTGGGACAGAACAGGAGGAGCTGGGCCTGAACACGGACGGATGGACGTGTTCAGTTTTGTTCTGAGCATCGCTGGTGACCTCCCTCATTTTCCTCCCCGGTTCCAGGGCTGGAAGAGAACTGGGTGTTATCTGGTGTGGCCACCTGCTTCTCACCATGTATTAATATTTATCTCTGGAAATCTTGTAGGAGCCTTGCTTGGCCCGCGATCTTCCTGATGTACACACAGCACCTGGAGAAATGCTACTGGGAAGTTGGAGCTTGCAAAGAGATTCTTTGAGGGTCGTTTTTAAAGAGTAGACAGAAGGTTTCCGATAGATAGAGAGTCCTGGCTTTGAAAGAAATATGCAGAACCACAGTCAGGAACTTCTCTTCTCTTCTCTCCTCTCCTCTTTTCTCTTCACCCTTCCTTCCTCCCTTCTTTCTTCCTCTCTTTCCCTTCCACTTCCTTCTTTCTCCTCCCTCCCTCCCTCCTCCCTCCTGCTTCCTCCCTTTCTCCTTTCCATTCTTCCTTTCCTTTCCTTTCCTTCCCACCTTCCCTTCCCCTTCCTTCCTTTTTTCTCCCCCTCCTTCCCTTCCCTTCTCCCTTCCCTTCCCTTCTCTTCTCCCTTCCTTTTCTTTCTTTCTTTCTTTCTTTCTTTCTTTCTTTCTTTCTTTCTTTCTTTCTTTCTTTCTTTCTTTCTCCTTCTTTCCTTTCCTCCCTTCCCTTATCTTCCCTCCTTTTCCTTACCTTCTCCCTCCCTTCCCTTCCCTTCTCCTTCTTTCCTTTCCTCCCTTCCCTTATCTTCCATCCCTTTCCTTTCCTTTCCTTCCCTTCTCCCTCCCTTCCCTTCCCTTCTCCCTTTCCTTCTCTTCTCCCTCCCTTCCCTTCCCTTCCCTTCTCCCTTCCCTTCTCCTTCTTTCCTTTCCTCCCTTCTCTTATCTGCCCTCCCTTCCCTTCCCTTCTCCCTTTCCTTCTCTTCTCCCTCCCTTCCCTTCCCTTCCCTTCTCCCTTCCCTTCTCCTTCTTTCCTTTCCTCCCTTCTCTTATCTGCCCTCCCTTCCCTTCTCCCTTCCCTTCCCTTCTCCTTCTTTCCTTTCCTCCCTTCCCTTATCTTCCCTCTCTTTCCTTTCCTTTCCTTTCCTTTCCTTTCCTTTCCTTTCCTTTCCTTTCCTTTCCTTTCCTTTCCTTTCCTTTCCTTCCCTTCCCTTCTCCCTCCCTTCCCTTCCCTTCTCCCTTCCCTTCCCTTCTCCTTCTTTCCTTTCTGTACAATATTAGCATACTCAGAAACCCTCGCACCCGATTGGTCCGGATCAGCGGAGACCTGATTGGTCAACAGGTCGGCCTTGATTGGAGCACTGGGAATTTACCGCGATTGGCTGTGCCAATCGCGGAAGATTCAAAGTGCTGCCATTGGCTGCCGAGCCGCGAGCCAGCCCTATACGAAGGGCTGCTGCGGCTCGCATTCTCAGACCCTTTACCTATACCTAATAAAGAGCTGAACTCACGAAATGGTCTCGTATCTCTGTCGAACCGATCCGCCTCAGATCTAACACTGGCGACGAGGGTGGGATCGTGAGACAAAGAGACCATCCAGCACGTGGCGAGGTGGCACGCAGCAACCAGCAGCATGGCCGGAATCAACTCACACCCGCTCCCTTCAACCCTGCTACTGAGGACTGGGAATCCTATACCAATAGGTTCCAAATGTTCCTCGAGAGTAGCAACCTCAAGGACACCAACGGCCACAAGAAACGAGCCATGTTCCTCATGCATTGCGGGCCCGCAGTCTTCAAAATGGCCAAAGCCTTGGCCAAACCGATGGACGTCAAGGCGATGGAGTGGGACGATCTCGAGCCCCTGCTGTGGAGCCACTACGCCCCCGTCGTGCCCATCCTCATCTGGCAGCATGACTTCTACAGGCGGGATCAATGCGAGTGCGAAGGGCTGGCCAACTTCATAGCGGCACTATGGGACCTGGGGGGTCTGTGCGAGTTCACTGACCTGGACGAGGCCCTGCGAGACCGCGTCGTCCTGGGACTCCGAGACCCCGTCCTCCAGAGCCGCATCATGGCAAAGGGAGACATCTCCCTCACCGATGCCCTCACCAAAGCTGCTGCAGCGGAAGCGGCCAAGAAATCAGTGGATCGGATGCGACAATCGAGCATCATGCCACGAGCGGCAACCGGAGAGGCAACGTCGACCCCCGAGAGGAGGCCAGCGACAGACCACACAACCACACACCACGGTGACATCGACTCCTTCTCAGAAACCAAAGACGAGGAGGAGGAGATCCACCGTCTCCAATTAGGGCAGGAGCAGCGGGAACCACGAGGTCGTAAGTCGAGGTTCCAGTGTGCCAGCTGCGGCGGCGATCACCCCCGAGCGGACTGTTGTTTTCTCGAAGCCATTTGCAGGCATTGCGAGAAACGGGGGCACATCACCAAAGTGTGCCAGAATAAGAAGCACTACAGCCCATGGAGATGAGATGCCAGCCCCTGACAGAGAGACAGCACCCCCACCAGGACCCAATATCGCCAGACGGAGAACCGCTGGAGCCGGGAAGGTCGGAACAGGCGACTCCAGGAGACGAGACAGAGAGAGGAAACACACCAGACTGTCATATCGGCCATTCCTCCACCAGCGAAGCCAGAAAGGTATACGTGACGGTCGGGATAGAAGACCAGCAATGCGACATGGAGGTGGACTCAGGGTCTTTCCTCTCAATGGTCTCCTGGCGCACACTCAAGTGCCTGGTCCCTACCATCCACCGCCAAGAACTGGAAGACCAAACACTAACCCTCAAAGACTATCAGGGAAACCGAATCCCTGTCGTGGGTAGAGGCCATTTTAAAGTCACCTTCAAGGGCCACACAGAAGTGCTACCCCTGACAATCATCGATCGAGATCGGCCGAGCCTTTTGGGACTGCAATGGTTCGCACTCCTGGGCATCGAAGTAACAGGCATACACCACATCGGAGAGGCAGACTGGGAAGCAGCGCTCGTGAGGGATTTCCGGGAAGTCTTCGACAACCATTTAGGCAAGTACCGGGGGTCCCCTATTTCATTTAACATAGACCCAAGCATCGCGCCAATCTGCCTTAAGCCCAGGCGAGTGCCATTTGCACTCAAGCCCAAGATCGATGAGCAACTCGATAAACTCATCGCGCAAGGGGTGCTGGAACCGATCGATCATGCCCAGTGGGAGACCCCAATTGTCACCCCCATCAAGCCAAATGGGTCAGTGAGAATTTGTGGTGACTACCAGGCCACCCTAAACCATGCGCTCCAACAAAGCGCATACCCCGTCCCAGTAGTCCAGCATCTTCTGCACTCACTGGGGGGAGGCCGGATCTTCGCAAAGCTCGACCTGGTGCAAGCCTACCAGCAACTGCCGGTCGACGCCATGACAGCAGAAGCCCAAACCATCGTAATGCACCAAGGGGCTTTCCGCTGCAACCGGCTCCAGTTTGGAGTCAGCGTGGCACCTGGGGTCTTCCAAAGCCTTATGGAAAGACTCCTCCAGGGAATAGAAGGGGTGGTGCCCTACTTTGATGACGTCTTGGTGGCCATGAAAAATGAGAAACAACTAGAAGCCAGGTTGAGGGAGGTACTGCAGAAGTTCAGAGACTCGGGACTTAAAGTCAAGAAAGGGAAGTGCCAGCTACGGGCTGAAAGGGTCGAATTTCTGGAGTACCTCCTAGACAAACAAGGGATCCACCCCACAGAAAAGAAACTGAGAGCCATAAGGGAAGCACCGCGACCAAAAAACAAAACGGAATTACAGGCTTTCTTGGGACTGTTAAACTTTTACAATGTCTTCCTACCTCAAAAGGCGACCATGGCGGAACCGCTACATAGGCTGTTAGATAAAACAGCCACCTGGACCTGGGGAGCACGGGAGGAGAGCGCTTTCAACAACACAAAGAACCTGCTAACATCCGACGCGGTACTAATCCAGTACAGCGAGACTCTGCCATTGACGGTAACTTGCGACGCGTCACCATTCGGAATCAGCGCCATCCTCAGCCACCAGCTACCAGACGGGAGGGAAGCACCCATCACTTTCTCATCAAGGACACTTTCAAAGCCAGAGCGGAACTACAGCCAGCTTGACAAAGAGGCACTAGCAGTCGTCGCTGGCATCAAGAAATTCCACGAATACCTTTACGGTAGGACTTTTACAATCATCACGGATCACAAGCCGCTCCTAGGAATCCTGGCGGGGGACAGGGCCACACCAAACATTCTATCACCAAGAATGACGAGGTGGTCTGAATTCCTAGCAGCATACAATTACCAGCTGATACACCGACCCAGCAAGGACATCGCCCATGCAGATGCCCTAAGCCGGTCACCCTTACCGGACTGGGAAGACGACCCGGCACCCACAACAGAGGTACTCCAAATAGAGACAATATCCAATCCACTCGTGACCGCACCAGACATTGCCAGAGAAACAAATAAAGACAAACGCCTGGCGCGAGTCTTGAGCTGGGTGGGAAAAGGGTGGCCGGAAGGGGACAAAGACGAACTATTCAGACCCTTCCGGAACAGATAAACTGAACTCTTTACCGAAAAGGGCTGCATACTTTGGGGGGACAGAGTGGTAATTCCTGAAAAATTACAGGAAAAGGTATTGGGAATGTTGCATGAGGGGCACCCAGGGATGGTTAAGATGAAAAGCCTGGCCAGAAGCTGCGCATGGTGGCCAGGAATGGATAAACAGATCGAAACCTGGGTTGCCAAATGTAAACAATGCCAAGAGTCCAGAGCCAATCCACCCATCGCCCCAACCCAAGAATGGGAAAAACCAAGAGGTCCGTGGTCCAGAATTCATATAGATTTCGTGGGGCCAACCAAGGGACATATGTACCTTATCACAGTAGATGCTTACTCCAACTGGCAGGAGGTAAGCACCATGAAGTCAACCACGACGGAGGCGGTGATAAGGAAACTGAGCAAACTCTTCGCTACACACGGCCTGCCAGATGTAATAATGTCAGACAACGGGCCCCAGTTCACCGCACTAGCGTTTGAACAATTTCTGGCAGGCCAAGGGATACGCCATGCATTAACCGCACTGGCAAACCTGGCGGCGAACGGGCAGGCGGAACGCATCGTCCAATACACCAAGAAAGCTATCCAGAAAATAGAAACAGCCAATATACAGGACAAAATCAATAAAATGCTCCTCATTCAACACATTACACCTAGCGCAACTACAAATAAAAGCCCAGCGGAACTAATGATGGGCCGGAAACTACGCTCTATGCTAGACAGAATGCACCCAACATATAACCCAGACAAACCCCCAGATTCCTCCAGCAAACACAGAACATTCAACATAGGGGACCCAGTATACGCAAAAAATCTCACTGGAGAACCACTCTGGGTGCCAGCAACAATCACCCAGTTAACCGGGCCCCTATCATACCGATTGGAAACTAGCAACGGGAAAAACTGGAAACAGCACATAAACCAACTTAGGTCAAGAATAGCCGCCACAACCAGCCAAACACCCGAACAAGAAACTAGAAGGGGGAGGGAATTGGCAAGCGATAGAGAAGGAACCGAAGAAAACCAGCTAATGCAAGCAAAACACCCCCCACCTTGAATAAATAAACCAATAAACCAATTCTACTCACCCGTAGATGCAGGACCGATGGAGCACGAAACCCCGGGGTCCTCACCTGAAAGGAGCAGCCAAACCAGCTCACCCGGCCAGGAAAAAACCAGCGGGAGCAAAAGCGACAGCTCAACCAGCCCAGGAGAACTGGGAGGGAGCTACAGCTCAACGTTCCAGGCGGTTCCATCCCAAGGAACCGGAGCGACAGAGGAGGCATCCGAACCGGTCAACGACCACACCAGAACTGAACCGCGCAGGTCAAGGAGGCAGGGAAAAAGCCCCGCCTACCTACGTGACTACATCACCACACCGCAGGACGAAACCAAGAGGGGAGGGGTGTACAGAATAAACATACTCAGAAACCCTCGCACCCGATTGGTCCGGACCAGCGGAGACCTGATTAGTCAACAGGTCAGCCGTGATTGGAGCACTGGGAATCTACTGCGATTGGCTGTGCCGATCGCGGGAGATTCAAAGTGCTGCCATTGGCTGCCGAACCGCGAGCCAGCCCTATATGAAGGGCTGCTGCGGCTCGCATTCTCAGACCCTTTACCTATACCTAATAAAGAGCTGAACTCACGTAAATGGTCTCGCGTCTCTGTCGAACCGATCCGCCTCAGATCTAACACTTTCCTTCCTTCCCTTATCTTCGCTCCCTTTCCTTTCCTTTCCTTCCCTTCTCCCTCCCTTCCCTTCCCTTCCCTTCTCCCTTCCCTTCCCTTCTCCTTCTTTCCTTTCCTCCCTTCCCTTATCTTCCCTCCCTTTCCTTTCCTTTCCTTTCCTTTCCTTTCCTTCCCTTCTCCTTCTTTCCTTTCCTCCCTTCCCTTATCTTCCCTCCCTTTCCTTTCCTTTCCTTTCCTTTCCTTTCCTTTCCTTTCCTTTCCTTCCCTTCTCCCTTCCCTTCTCCCTTCCCTTCTCTTCTCCTTCTTTCCTTTCCTCCCTTCTCTTCCCTCCCTTTCCTTTCCTTTCCTTTCCTTCTCCCTCCCTTCCCTTCCCTTCTCCCTTTCCTTCTCTTCTCCTTTCCTTTCCTTCCTTCCCTCATCTTCCCTCCCTTTCCTTTCCTTTCCTTTCCTTCCCTTCTCCCTCCCTTCCCTTCTCCCTTTCCTTCTCTTCTCCTTCTTTTCTTTCCTCCCTTCCCTTATCTTCCCTCCCTTTCCTTCACTTTCCTTCCCTTCTCCTTCCTGTTCTGTACCTTCATTTACATTCTTGAAAGCCCCACATTTTGATTGGCCAAAGCGCGGGGCGATCTGATTGGTTGGGTGAGCCGCGCTGATTGGCCCGCTAAGAATCTCCCGCGATTGGTGGATTTGAATCGCGGGAGATTCAAAGCGGTGCCATTGGCCGCGGCTTGGAAATAAAAAGCTGAAAGTTTTCCCTTGGAACCCAGTTCGGTTCCGGGGACCAATAAAGAGCTGAAACCTAGTCACCGACTCCTGGCCTCTTTCCCGACGGACACGACACTGGCGACGAAGGTGGGATCCTGATCCTGAACCCCATAAGCACGTGTCCGACGGAAGCCAGCAAACCCAACGAGATGGCCAGCATCGCGCCGCCCGCACCCTTCAACCCCGCTAGCGAGGACTGGGAATCTTACACGGACACGGCCAAAGAAACGAGCCATCTTCCTGACACACTGCGGACCCACAGTGTTCAAGATGGCGAAAGCCCTAGCGAAACCCGCTGACGTCACTGCAATGGATTGGGATGACCTCGAGCCCTTACTCCGAAGGCACTACACTCCCGCCATGCCCACCCTCATCCAACGGCACGAATTTTATCAGCGGAACCAACGGTCGGGCGAAAGCCTCAGTGACTTTGTTGCAGAGCTGCGGAGCCTAGGAGGACTATGCGGGTTCTCCAACATGGACGAGGCCCTGCGGGACTGAGTCGTGCTCGGGCTTCAGGACCCCGTCCTACAAAGTCGACTGATGGCCAAAGGCAACATCACCCTCGCCGATGCCATCACCGAAGCCACCATAGCCAAAGTCACCAGGCAGTCAGCAAACCGCATGCGGAGACCGGACACCGGGGACTGCACCGCAAACAACCACCCTGCATGGGTGACCGAGGCCCAACCTGAAACGACCACCCACCATGGTGAATTCCACTCCACCTCTGATACTTCGGACGAGGAGGAGGAAATCCACCGGCTCCAGGCAGGACGTGACCAGCGCAGCGGCGGGGTCATAAGTCAGGGACCGTGTGTGCCGGTTGCGGAGGCGACCACCCTAGAGCCAAATGCTGGTTCTTCGATGCAGTCTGCCGGCACTGGGACAAAAAGGGTCACATTGCCCGCGTCTGCCGACTTAAGAAAGCCTACAGCCCCAGATGGTGGGACCACAGCGAGTGGAGACGGGACAGCACACCGCCCAGAACCAGAGACCGCCCAGCCGACAGCCATTAGGACCGGAGCGGACGAGCCTGACGAGGTGGCGAGACCCGGCGGAGGGAAGAAACGCACCAGACGGTCATCATTGGCCACGCAACAACCACCTACGCCCGCAAGGTCTACGTGGAGGTAGGCATCGAAGGCAAACCTTGCAAGATGGAGGTGGACTCCGGGTCCTACCTCTCCATGGTCGCCTGGCAAGAAATAAAATGCTCGGTGCCTGCCATCCAAAGGAGGGGACTGGAGAACCAGAGACTAATTTTTAAAGACTACCAGGGAAACCGCATCCCAGTAGTCGGAACAGGACAATTTAGAGTAACATTTAAAGGACGCACCGCAAAACTTCCCCTAACAATCGTCGATCGAGACTGACCCAGCCTGTTGGGAATTCAATGGTTCGCACCGCTCAGCATCGAAGTCACGGGCATCGACCACATCGCCGAGGCCGACTGGGAGCAGCAACTGGCACAGGACTTCCAAGAAGTATTCGACAGCACCCTAGGCAAGTACCGAGGGCCCCCTATATCCTTCAGCCTAGACCCAAACATTCCCCCGAGATGCCTAAAACCAAGGTGGGTACCTTTCGCACTCAAGCCAAAAATTGACGAGCAAATTGACAAGCTCGTCAAGCAAGGGATCCTACAACCAATAGACTATGCCCGGTGGGAGACCCCAATAGTCACCCCAGTCAAGCCTGATGGGTCAGTGAGACTCTGTGGGGACTATAAGGCTACCCTAAACAGTGCCTTGCAACAAAGCGCTTACCCTGTCCCCTCCCTTCCCTTCCCTTCCCTTCTCCCTTCCCTTCTCTTCTCCTTCTTTCCTTTCCTCCCTTCCCTTATCTTCCTTCCCTTTCCTTTCCTTCCCTTCTCCCTCCCTTTCCTTCCCTTCTCCCTCCCTTTCCTTCCCTTCTCCCTCCCTTCCCTTCCCTTCTCCCTTCCCTTCCTTTCTCCTTCTTTCCTTTCCTTCCTTCCCTTATCTTCCCTCCCTTTTCTTTTCATTCCTTTCCTTCCCTTCTCCCTCCCTCCCTTTCCCTTCTCTCTTCCCTTCCCTTCTCTCTTCCCTTCCCTTCCCTTCCCTTCTCCTTCTTTCCTTTCCTTCCTTCCCTTATCTTCCCTCCCTTTTCTTTCCTTTCCTTCCCTTCTCCCTCCCTTCCCTTCCCTTCTCCCTTTCCTTCTCTTCTCCCCTTCTTTTCTTTTTCTTTTATAACTACTGCCCAATTAATGCCAATTTGATATGTCAAGATGAATCGCCAGGCTCATTCCAGGAAGCTCCCAGCAAGGATATATATTTCCTGGCAGCAGCTCAGCACGGTTGGTGTGTAAGATCCTGAAGCCATAAATCTTCCAAGCAGAAGCACCGTCTCACATGACAGTTTGGGCCCCTCAAACACCATGCTTCGTTTAAAGACCACCTCATACCGCCCCTCCAGAGAGAGTCCTCCAAGCTAGAAAACAAAATTGCTCGCCAGAAATTGTGGCAAGTTAATTTACCATCATAAGTTACTCTGGATGAAAATTCCAGAATTGGTCTAATTAAATTCTTGTTGCTCCTGGTAGCAGAATTATAGTTTTTCTCACCACCACCACCACAAAAAAAATGGCTCCTTGCAGAATCAGATCATATGACCGTTTTATACAGGTAGTCCTCTATTTATGACTGGTTGCTTGGCAACCACTTGAAGTTAGGATTGAACTCTCCAAAGAGACTTTTTCAACCTTCCAATGCTTCTCGTGCCCCCCTTCCCCCCATGGTCACGTGATCACATTTTGGGCACTTGGCAACTGGCCAAGCATTGATGGACATTTGAAGTGCTCGTCAGAAGGTCACGAGAGTGGATGGTGTGATTCCCTGGGATGCTACAACCGTCACAAATATGAGTCACAAATATGCCAAGCATCCAAATTTTGATCTCGTCCTGACCATGGGGAGGCTGAGCGGTTGCAAGTGTGGAAAAACACTTTGTGAGGTCACTTTTTTCAACGCCGTTGTAACTTTGAACAGTCACCAAGTGAACTTTTGTAAGTTGAGGGCTCTCTGTGGCAGATTCTCCTCTCTGAAGATTAGTTCAAAGGCAAGAAAAAATGAAGACAGAAGGAAAGGAGGGAGGGAACCGTACAGAAGGAGAAGTCTCTTTTTAATTGCGGCCTTGTGAGGCTGCTTTCCCAAAGAGAATCCATTCAAAAGTCTCAAAATCCTCTTCTGGATGATAAATAAGGAAGGTTCTCTTTGAAAATGGTTTTAATTAAAAGGGGAAGGGAAAGAGCGAATTCCCCTTTGAAACCAAGCCGAAGCAGGAAGAGGTGCCGTACAAATCAAACATTTGATTTGAGAGGATGACATCTTGATACTCACTTTTTTTTTCCCTTTTTTTCTTTTTTACATCACGGTTCTGGGATCGACAAGAGGCAGGAAATGAGAGGAAGGGACGTGACGAGCATCAAGATGGCCTAGAAAGGATACTGTCTTTTATCCCAAATCTCCTCCCAAAATCTGGATGCCTTCAGAGATTAAAAATATATATATATGCTAAGACCACACTTGGAATATTTGGGTTTTTTTTTTAAATTTATTGATTTGATTTGATTTGTCAATTGCTTACAAGATAATAGGTATAAGTATAAACATGAGTAAGAATACAGGAAATAGGTACGAATAAATGGGGATAATAGGACAGGGACGATGGTGCATTTATGCACTTATTTGTATCCAGTTTTTGGTCATTGTGATATAAAAAAGAGGTTGAGACTCTGGAAAGAGTGCAGAGAAGAGCAACAAAGAGGATTAGGGGACTGGAGGCTAAAATACAGTATAGCAAGAATGGTTGCAGGAATTGGGTATGTTTAGCTTAAAGAAATGGAGGACTAGGGTGACATGATAGAGTCTTCCAATATCTCAGGGGCTGCCCCAAAGAAGAGGGAGTCAATTCTCTTCTCCAAAGCAGCTGAGGGCAGGACAAGAAGCAACAGATGGAAACTAACAAAGGAGAGAAACAACCTGGAATTTAAGGAGGAATTTCCTGACAGTGAGAACAATTAACCAGTGAAACAACTTGCCACCAGAAGCTGTAAAGGCTGTAACCCTGTAGGTTTTCAAAAACAGACTAGATATCCATTTGACTGGAATGGTCTCCTGCCTTGAGTAGGAAACTGAGTGGATCACAAGAGAGAAACTCACTTTAACAACACTATTGAAGCAGAGAGTTGGACTAGATGACCTCTGAGGTCCCTTCCAGCCCTGGATTGCTGTGCTGCCTCTTCCAGCTCGAGTCCTGGCGAATGGTGTCCAAACACCCAACCGTTTTTTTTTTGTTAAAAATAGAAAAAAATGGTTTTAGTTTCCTTCTCCTGAGATATTACACAGATGGAAGGGGAGCTTGGAGGTCGTCTAGTCCAACCCGCTGCCCAAGGCAGGAGGAGACCTATCTTATTATATATGTTGCTCAATTACACATTTTGAATGAGTTAAACAGATCGGAACCAAGGCCTTCAAGCCAAGGTTTTCAAACTGCCAACTTCCTCCTCTTAAGTAAGTTATCTTAATCAGTTCCTCCATTTTCAGATGGAAACAAGGAAGAAACTAACCACAAAAGCTGGAGATGGTGAGTTCTAATCCAACTTTAGGAAGGAGAGCCAGGTGAGCGATTTTGGACCAATTCAACAGGAGATGGTGAATTCTAGTCCAGCCTTAGGCATGAAAACTAGCTGGGTGACTTTGAGCCAATCCTTCTCTCTCAGCCAGCCCACCTCACAGGGTTGTTGTTATGGGAGAAATAGGAGGAAGGAATATTAGAGATGTTCACCGCCTTGGGTTATTGATAAAAATAATAGTAATAATAAAGGCGGGATATCTATAAAATAAATACTGAGTAATTATGCTGTCCCTTTTCCCAGGCAGAGAAAAATAACTCGCTCTTTTCTGATAGAAACCTGAAGCCATAAATTATAAAGGAAAAGGCAGGAAGCTGTCAAATTACCACAGCATTATAGCAAGGTTGATTCTCTCCCTTATTTTTAATCTGACAAGCGGTGGCATTTCAGAACTTGGTAAAAATTTTAATATTTTCAGGGAACGGAACAGAACAGAACTAACCCGAAAAGAACATTGTCCTCTATGCCTAATTGGAAATAAAAAACATTGTTTTACCTGCAAATGTAACTCTTACAATGACACCGTAATTTCCCATAATAAACGACAGGCACACAGAGTGGACTGACTCTCTAATCCAGGTAGTCCTTGATTTAAGACCATCATTGAGCCTAAAATCTCTATTGCTAAGTGAGACATTTGTTAAGGGAGCTTTGTGCCATTTTATGACCTTTCTTGGCCATGGTTGTTAAGTGAATTGCTGCAGTTGTTGAGTTAGTCACATGTTTGCTAAGCAAATCTGGCTTTGCTCATCAGAAGGTGGCAAAAGGGGGATACTGCGACCGTCATAGAAGTGAATCAGCTGCCAAGTGCCTGAATTTTGATCATGTGATTGTTGAGATGCTGCAATGGTCATAAGGGTGAAACACAGTCCTAAGTCCCTTTTTTCAGCACTGTTCTAACTTTGGTCGCTAAGTGAGCTCTTGTAAATCAAGGATTACCTGTAATCAAATGTATTTCTCTTCTGATGCACCTGGTGCAAAAGGGAGGTGGCTCCATCAGAGATGGGTGTAGAAGTAAGGGAGGGATGACGGGAGGAGCCCGAACCTGCCTCTCATTCTTGGGAGGCCACGCGAGATTGGTGATACCTGACTCCCTCCCTCCTCCCCTTCTCTCCCTCCTTCCCTCCCTCCCTCTTTCTCCCTGTCCCCCCTGTTTCCCTCCCTCTCTCTTCCCTCCCTCTCTCCATTCTTCCCTCTCTCTCCCCTCCTCTGTCTCTCTGCCTTCCTCCTCCATCTCCCTCTCTCCCATCCTTCCTCCCTCTCTTTCTCACTCCTTCCTCTCTGTGCCTCTCCCTCTCTTCCCTTCCTTTTCTCCCTCCCTCTGTCCCTTTCTCCCTTCTTCCTTCCCTCTCCCTCCCTCTCTGTCCCTCTCCCTCCTCCCTTTCTCCCTCCTTCCTCTCCCCCACCCCTCTGCTTTGAACATCCCAAAATTAAGTCAAGCCTCACTCAGCGGCAGCTGTTGCTTTTCCTTGGCCAGAAGCCCAGTCTGGAAGTAAAGGTGAAGTGACCCCTGTTATTAGATCTGCTGCAGATGCCACAAATACAGGCAATCCTCGTCTTACGACTACATTTCAGCCCAATCTTTCCCCTTGCTAAGCAACCCGGTGGCTAGGTCAGCTTTGTCCCATTTTACAACCGTTCTTGCTCCAGTTCTTAAGCAAATCCATGCAGTAACATGTGAACAAGAGAACCTGTGTCTTCCTTGTGGCCTTCACTCGTCAGAAGGTCGCCAAAGGGGACCACGTGACCCCAGGACACTGCAACCCGTCATAAATACGAGTCAGTTGCCAAGTGGCATAATTCTGATCGTGTGACCACAGGGAGGCTGCAACAGTCACAAGTGTGAAAAAAATGGTCATGTCCACTGTTAAGTTTTGAGCATGGGCGAGAAAGAATGAAGACAAGCCTCTGAATGGTGAACTTCAGTTCTTTATTTACATTGTGACTTCCTCATTTTAACAGCAGTTAAACCCACCTTATATAGGCAAACCCCGGTAACTTTTAACCAATAACGAGCTAGGAACGCTAGCTCTTATAACCAATAGGAACTCTCTGTTAAGGGCCAATCGGATTCCCCGGAACGGGCCAATCCGGTCCGGCCGCTTAACAGCCAATCAGAAGTGCAGGGTCAGAACCCTGCACTTACTCCAAGCTCACACTTTATTAAATCTTTATGCATACACAACATCCACTTTTTCCAGTGCCGTTGTAACTTCAGGTGGTCACTAAATGAACTGTTGCAATTCAAGAATTACCTGAAAAGGAAAGAAATATTGCCATGGGTGCAACCTATGGCTGGGAATTAATTCCCATCACACTCCTAAAGGCAAGCTTTGATCTTTTCAAAAATAAAATCGCCTTTGAAGTGAGATCCACTCACTTCCGGACTTTATGGACAGATTCATGCAATTTTCTTGGCAAGTACATCAAAATCTTGAACTGGTTTTCTTCCACTTCTTAGCCTAGCCCAGGGGTCTCCCACCTTGGCCACTTTAAAACTCGTGGACTTCAACTCCCAGGATTCCTCAGCCAGTGTGAACTCCAAGTCCCAGAATTCCTCATCCAGCTGGCTGAGGAATTCTGGGAGTTGAAGTCCACAAGTCTTAAAGTGGCCAAGGTTGGAGACCCCTGGCCTAACCTACATAGCTAACAATTCCTGGGGTCTCCAGGCCAACTTCTGGTACTCCTTTGAGTTACGACCACAATCAAGCCCAAAATATTCCCACTGCCAAGCGAGACATTTTTTCAACGACTTTCGTTTTCCATTTTACGACCTTTCTTGCCACCTTTTCTGAAGTGAATCGCTACAGGTGTTACACGGTAAGTGAATCCGGCTTTTCCATGGACTTTTATTGTTGCAAGAGGGCGTCATGTGGCCCCGGGATGCTGCAATCATAAAAAATAAATCTGAATTTCTATCACAAGATCATGCAGATGTTATAACAGTAGCGACCACTTTTTTTCTCACCACGTTTCTAATGGTCACTAAACGAAGGGTTGTAACTCAAGGACAATCCTTACCCTGATTCATTTCCATGAAAATATTTTTTAAAAAACAAAAATCAATCTGTTTAAACCCCGACCATGATGATTTTTATCGGCATTCTGGTTTCCTCTCAGAAAAAGTCAACTTCTTGGCCAAGTGACAACATTGTGTATTCCGGCAACGGATTTTCCCCACACGCTGCAAAAGCTGATTCATTTTGACAAGGAAACTCAGGTTCATCATTTATTTATAGCAATTGTAGCACTGCCGCTGTCCGATGCTAGGTTTCAATTTTAAGAACGCACAGCAGGAAAGAAGAACACAATAGGGTTTCTTAAACTTCCCAGTTTTTAGATCGATGGACTTCAATTCCCAGAATTCCCCAGCCAGCCTTCCATTCAGAACCTCTGACCGCACTGGCTCTCATTTGCATAAAGGGCTGTGCCTTCCTCTGATTGGCTAGGAAGTACAGGTAAGGGAGGAGGGGAGGAGTCCCAAACCCTGCCTCAAATCCTTGGGAGGCCACACATAATTGGTGAGAATTTGGAAAGATGGAAGATCGGGATTTCAGAACAGGTGGTCCTCAATTTATGACCGGTTGCTTAGCAACCATTTGGAGTTACCTCCCCAGGGTACTTATGAACCAGTTTTGAAGTTCTGATGTTGGACCTGACTCAGGTATAACATCATCAGTGGTAGAAGCAAGAACCTCACTTCTTTCTAACAAAGATGGTGTTACCTAGTTGGGTCATGAAACGTCTACAAGAAACAACCAAACTCAGAGACCACAATCCTCTCCCTCCTCCTCCATTCTGAAAATCCAATCCCTTCTTGATGATGTTACGTAGTTGGGTCATGAAATGTCCGTAAGAAAACCACCAAGCTCAAAGAGCACCAAAGACCCTACAGTCCATTTCCTCCTCCTCCTTTCTTGAAACTCAGCTTCCTTCTAGCACTGATGATGTTACTTAGCTGGGTCATGAAACATCTTCAATAAACCAACCAAATTCAGAGAGCACACAACTCTTTTTCTGAAGGCTAAACAACTCTTTCCCACAACACTGTCAAATTATTTACTAAGACTGTATTACTATTATTCCTCTCCTCCTTCCTGGTACCGACCTCTTCCCACTATAACCGAGTTGCTTGTATCTTTACAATTTATATTGTTTTATTTGTTCCCTAGTATGATTTGATTGCTTATTTAGTATCCCATGACTGTCACTAAGTGTTGTATCTGATGATTCCTGATGAATGTATTTTACTTTGATGTACACTGAGAGCTTATGCAGCAAAGAAAAATTCCTTGTGTGTCCAATCACACTTGGCCAATTCTATTCTATTCTATTCTATTCTATTCTATTCTATTCTGTTCTGTTCTGTTCTGTTCTGTTCTGTTCTATGTGCTATTCTATTGTACTCTACTCTATTCTATTCCATATTCTATTCTATTCCATATTCTATTCCTATTCCTATTCTATTCCATATTTTATTCTATTCTATTCCATATTCTATTCTATTCCATATTCTATTCTATTCTATTCTATTCTACTCTATTCCATATTCTATTCTACTGTATTCCATATTCTATTCTATTTCATATTCTATTCTACTCTATTCCTTATTCTATTCTATTCCTATTCTATTCTATTCCTTATTCTATTGCATATTCTATTCTATTCCATATTCTATTCTATTCTATTCCATATTCTATTCTATTCCATATTATTCTATTCTATTCCTTATTCTGTTCTATTCTATTCCTTATTCTATTCTATTCCATATTCTATTCTATTCTATTCCTTATTCTGTTCTATTCTATTCCTTATTCTATTCTATTCTATTCCATATTCTGTTCTATCCTATTCCTTATTCTATTCTATTCTATTCCATATTCTATTCTATTCCATATTCTATTCTATTCTATTCCATATTCTATTCTACTGTATTCCATATTCTATTCTGGTTCATATTCTATTCTATTCCTTATTCTATTCTATTCCATATTCTATTCCTATTCCTATTCTATTCCATATTTTATTCTATTCTATTCCATATTCTATTCTATTCCATATTCTATTCTATTCTATTCTACTCTATTCCATATTCTATTCTACTCTATTCCATATTCTATTCTATTTCATATTCTATTCTACTCTATTCCTTATTCTATTCTATTCCTATTCTATTCTATTCCTTATTCTATTGCATATTCTATTCTGTTCCTTATTCTATTCTATTCTATTCCATATTCTATTCTATTCCATATTATTCTATTCTATTCCTTATTCTGTTCTATTCTATTCCTTATTCTATTCTATTCCATATTCTATTCTATTCCTTATTCTATTCTATTCCATATTCTATTCTATTCTATTCCTTATTCTGTTCTATTCTATTCCTTATTCTATTCTATTCTATTCTATTCTATTCTATTCTATTCTATTCTATTCCATTCCATATTCTGTTCTATTCTATTCCTTATTCTATTCTATTCTATTCTATTCCATGTTCTATTCTATTCCATATTCTATTCTATTCTATTCTATTCCATATTCTATTCTATTCTATTCCATATTCTATTCTACTGTATTCCATATTCTATTCTATTTCATATTCTATTCTACTCTATTCCTTATTCTATTCTATTCCTATTCTATTCTATTCCTTATTCTATTGCATATTCTATTCTATTCCTTATTCTATTCTATTCTATTCTATTCCATATTCTATTCTATTCCATATTCTATTCTATTCTATTCCATATTCTAGTCTATTCTATTCCTTATTCTGTTCTATTCTATTCCTTATTCTATTCTATTCCATATTCTATTCTATTCTATTCCTTATTCTATTCTATTCCATATTCTATTCTATTCTATTCCTTATTCTGTTCTATTCTATTCTATTCCTTATTCTATTCTATTCCATATTCTGTTCTATTCTATTCCTTATTCTATTCTATTCTATTCCATATTCTATTCTATTCCATATTCTATTCCATATTCTATTCCTATTCCTATTCTATTCCATATTTTATTCTATTCTATTCCATATTCTATTCTATTCCATATTCTATTCTATTCCATATTCTATTCTATTCTATTCTACTCTATTCCATATTCTATTCTACTCTATTCCATATTCTATTCTATTTCATATTCTATTCTACTCTATTCCTTATTCTATTCTATTCCTATTCTATTCTATTCCTTATTCTATTGCATATTCTATTCTATTCTATTCCATATTCTATTCTATTCCATATTATTCTATTCTATTCCTTATTCTGTTCTATTCTACTCCTTATTCTATTCTATTCCATATTCTATTCTATTCTATTCTATTCTATTCCTTATTCTATTCTATTCCATATTCTATTCTATTCTATTCCTTATTCTGTTCTATTCTATTCCTTATTCTATTCTATTCTATTCCATATTCTGTTCTATTCTATTCCTTATTCTATTCTATTCTATTCTATTCCATATTCTATTCTATTCCATATTCTATTCTATTCTATTCTATTCCATATTCTATTCTACTGTATTCCATATTCTATTCTGTTTCATATTCTATTCTATTCCTTATTCTATTCTATTCCATATTCTATTCTTATCTCTTATTCCATTCCATTCCATTCCATATTCTATTCCTTATTCTATTCCTCCTCCCCATTCCCCTCCAGCACTGATGTTGTTACCTCGTTGGTTCTTGAAATATCTATAAGAAAAACCCACCAAGCTCAGTGCGCACCAAGGAAGCCCCATCCCCCATCCAACCCAGAGCTACCCCTATGGGAATCCCACCTCACTTCTCACCCTTATCCCCTTTCCGTGTTTGTACAAGCCAGACGTCGGCGGCCGCCCTGATTGGTTGCCGAGCCATTTACTCCTCAGCAGATGCCAAGCCGAGTGAAGTTATTAACCACGCAAGCTTCTACCAATTAGGCCTCGATGGTCGAGTAATTGTTTTAACGGATGCTTCCCCAGCCCGCATCACTTGGCTGGAAAAGAAACATCATTAAAATGTTTCATTAGAAAGGAACCAGATATGGGGGGGGGGGGCTGACGAGGCATCGGATTCTGCCCATGTGCGGCCCCCGGTTTTGGAAAAGAGACACAAAGAGACACCCCTTCCCCCTAAAAAGGGGAACCAAATGGCCACACACAACTTGTAAACAAAACCCAGGCCTAGTTTTCAAAGCCGAAAATTGCCTCCAACTTCAGGTAGGCCTCCACTGACAAAAGTTCTTTTAGTGGCCGCTCACCCTTACAACGGCGCTGAAGAAAAGGGACTTTAGGATTGTTTTTTACTCTTACGACCATTGCAGTCACAGGATCACGCATGGCAACTGCCTCATATTTACGACGGTCGCAGTGCCCTGGGGTCATGTGATTTCCCCTTTTGGCAAGCTTCCGACAAACATAGTCCACGGGGAAGCCAGATTCGCTTAACGACTGCATGACTAACTTAATTGCAGGGTTTCACTTAACAATGGTGGCAAGGAAGGGTGTAAAATGGAGTAAAACTCACTTAACAGCTGTCTAGCTCAGCAACAGAAATGTTGGGCTCAACTGTGGTCGTAAGTCGAAGACCACCTGTAGTGAATTTTACTTATGTTTTTAAACACATTAATCCATTCGTTTAGTGACCATTTCAAATCACAACTGCCCTGAAAAAACTAAACTCCTCACTTTACAATGAGCTTCACAGACCTCCCCTGAGATGACAATTTGAGCAATTGAAAACAGCCTGTTTTAGACAGAGTCAATGGGAGAGGCTGGATTCTCTTAACGATGACTTAATTGAAATTTCTGTGATTCACTTAACAACCCTGGCAAAAGAAAGGTTATTAAATGACTCGATTAACATCGCCTGGCTTAGCCATGGAAATTCTGCTCCTGATTCTGACCATAAGCCGAGGATAACCTGTAAGATAGCGCTTAACTTACGATCACAGCTAAGCCCAAAACTCCTGCTGCTAAAAAGACCTGAGACATTTGCCCCATTTGAGGACCTGTCTTGCCACAGATGTTAAGTGAAGCACTGGAGAAGTAAGTCACATGGTCATTGATGAGTTGAATGTGAGTTACTTAACAACCTCTTACTTAGCAATGGAAATTTCTAGTGGTCGTAGGTCAGGAACTAGGATCCTATAAGTCCATTTGCCTTCAGTGGGGAAGACTCTGTGGGATGGAGATTGCAGGTTGTCCAAAATTCTGTTGCTAAATGAGGCATTTAAGTGAATTTTGATCCATTTCATGACCATTCTTACCACCGTTGTTAAGTGAATCATTCCAGTTGTTAAGCTAGTAAGGCGGTTGTTAAGTGAATCCGGCTTCCCTCATGGACTTGGCTTGTTGAAAGGTCTTAAAAAGGGATCACATGACCCAGGAGACACTGTAATCGTCATAAATGTGAGTCAGTGGCCAAGCACCTGGAATTTTACACCAGGACGCTGTAACGGTTGTTACTGTGAAACACAGTCACAGCTCACTTTTTTCTCACCGCAACTTCCAACAGTTCACTAAACGAACTTAAACGCCTGAATTTTGATCCCGTAGGCTTGCTGCAACGGTTGTAACTATGAAGACTGATGCTCCGAAGGTCACAAAAAAGTGGGAGGGTCACACATGGCCTTGCAACCATCATAAATATGAGTCTGTTGTGCCAAGCGGCTGAATTTTTGCCCCTGGCCACAGGGGGTGCTGCTGCGACAGCCGTGCGTGGGAAAAATGGCCGTGTGCCACTTTTCCGGAGCCGCCATCGTTCCCAACACTCACTGAACTCTGAACTCCCAGCTGCCACTAAATGAACGGCCATAACTGGAAGACTACCTGTAGATGTTGGAAACCACCAAGGATTTTCCGTAGGGTCGAAGAAAAGTGTGGCCCGCTTGCAGCTTTGGAAACATGGAAAACCCATGCCCGAGTGTTGCACCTCTCTGCTCCCTCCGCCCCTTCTCCTGACATTCTTTGTTGTTGTTTGTACAACTCTGGACTGACAAACTGAATACAAATAGAGGGCATTGAAATGCACACAGAGTCCTCTCTTTAATTCCCCTGGCTGGCTCCCGATTAGGCGAGTACAAAGGCCAAAAAAAAAAGACATTATGTTCCAAAATGGATGGGAATATATATATATATATATATATATATATATGCGCGCACACACACACACACACAACTGGGGCGGTGGGTGGGTGGGTGTGGGGGCAGTGTTCAGGGTTGGGTGTTTGGGGCCTCTTTTCAAGTGTATTTATACTAAAAATACAATCAAACTTGCTTCCTGGCCTGGGGAAAACCCAGCGTGAGAAAAGGCCGCCCGGTGGCATTTGGGCAGCAACGCAAGGTCTGTGTGTTTGCTATAAAAAGATTGTCGGATCTGAGGAGGGAATTGCAGGATTTCAAACGGTGGCTGGTGCCTCTTTCTTTACAGATAGATAATCAGAGTTGGAAGGGACCTTGTAGATCATCTAGTACCCAAGCAGGGGACTCTGCACCATTTCTGACAAATGGCAGTCCAATCTCTTCCTGAAAGTCTCAAGCTCCCACAACTTCCAAGGGCAACTTCTGTTCCATGGGTTGATTGTTCTAATTGTCAGAAAGTTTCTCCTTATTTCTAAGTTGAATCTCTCCTTGTTCAGTTTCCATCCATTATTCCTTGTCTGGCCTTGGAGAATAGCTTGACCCCTTCCTCCTCCTCTCTGTGGCATCCCCTCAAATATTGGAAGATGCTCTCCTGTCTCCCCTGGTCCTTCTCTTCACTAGACTAGCCAGGCCCAGTTCCTGTAACTGTTTTTCATATGTTTTAGCCTCCAGTCCCCTAATCATCCTGGTTGCTTTTCTCTGTACTTTTTCTTCTCTCTTAAGCAAAGAAATATGGATAGTCCTTGGCTTACGGCCACAATTAAGCCAACATTTCTGTTGTTAAGCGAGACATTTCTTAAGTGAGTTTTGCCTCATTTTGCCACCATTCCTGCCATGGTTGTTGAAGTGAATGACTGCAGTTGATTAGTTAGTAACCCGGTTGTTAAGTGAATCTGGCTTCCTCATGGAGTTTGCTTGGCAGGAGGTCATGAAAAGGGATCACGTGACCATGGGACATAGCAGCGGTCATAAATAAGATTCAGTGGCCAAGCATCTGAATTTTTGCCCCATGACTGTGGGGATATTGCAAAGGTCGTAAGTATGAAACATGGTCATAACTCACATTTTTTCAGTGCCATAAAGAACAGTCACTAAATGAACTGTTGTAAGTTGAGGACTACTTATACAGGCAGTCCTTGACATACGACCACACTGAACGCCACATTTCTCTTGCCAAGTGAGACATTTCTTAAGTAAGCTTTGCCCCTATTTTACAACCGTTCTTGCCTCCATTGTTAAGGGAATCACCGCAGTTGTTAAAAGTTACTCACATGGATGTTAAGTGAATCTGGCTTCTCCACCAGCTTTGCTTGGCAGAAGGTCACAAAAAGAGGACCACATGACTCTCCGTCACAAATGTGAGTCACTTGCCAAGCGTCTGAATTTCGATCATGTGACCATGGGGGGGATGCAAGTATGAAAACGGGTCACGTTGCTCTTTTCAGTGCTCTTGTAACTTGAAGTGGTCACTGAACAAACTGTTGTTAAGTGAGGACTATCTGTATCTGGGATCCGGTGAATTCTCAAAGGACGGGTAGCACCTAAAAATGAAGAAAGAAAGCCTACAAGTAATAATTATGGATTTTGCCCCATATTACGACCTTCCTTTGCCAAAGTTGTTGAGTTAGTATCATGGTTGATGAAGTGAATCTGGCTTCTCCCATTGACTTTGCTCGTCAGGCAGTCACAAAAAGAGATAACTTGACCCCAAGACACAGAGACGGTCATAAGTACAAACCGGTTGCAGAGCACCCAAATTATGATCACGTGACTGTGGGGAAACTGTAAAGGTTTTAAATTTGAAAAGTGATCTTAGTTTTGCTATAGTTTCACTCACCCTTCCCTCCCCTCTTCCTTCCCTTCCTCTATCCCATCTGTCCTCCTTCCCTCCCTCCCTCCCTCCCTTTTCCATCCCCTTCCCTCCTTTCCTCTCCTTCCTTTTTTCCCCCTCTTTCCCTTCCCTCCTTCCTTCCCTCCCTCCCTCCCTCTTCCATCCCCTTCACTTCCCTCCCTTTCCCCTTCCTTCCTTCTTTCCTCTCCTTCCTGTCTTCCCCCCTCCTTCCCTTCCCTCCCTCCTCCCTCTTCCATCCCCTTCACCTCCCTCCCTTTCCCCTTCCTTCCTTCTTTCCTCTCCTTCCTTTCTTTCTTCCCCCCTCCTTCTGCCTTCTTCCGGTCCGGTTCTCCTTCTCCTCCCTTCCCTCTCTTCCTCCCTTCCGCTTGAATGGACCACACCTCCTGTTGTGTATGCAATATAATTAATAAAGTGTGAGCTTGGAGTAAGTGCAGGGTTCTGGCCCTGCACTTCTGATTGGCTGTTAAGTGGCCGGACCAGATTGGCCCGTTCCGGGGAATCCGATTGGCCCTTAACAGAGACTTTTTATTGGTTATAAAAGCTAGCGTTCCTAGCTTGTTATTGGTTAAAACGTTACAAGGGTTGCCTATATAAGGCGAGGGTTACTGTTGTTGTATTGAGAAGTCACTATGTAAATAAAGAGCTGAAGTTCACCGCTCAGAGGCTTGTCTCCATTCCTCCTCACCCATTCTCAAACTTAACACTGGCGACGAGGATGGGATTTGGAGACATCTGAACCAACGAAACTTCGAAGAACACTGAGCACGTGACAGACGACGCCAACAACGGAACCATGTCCGGCGGCATCGTACCACCCGCTCCGTTCGATCCATCACAAGAAGACTGGGAGTCTTACATGGATCGTTTCCAAATGTTCCTAGAGACGAACAACTTAAAGGACGCAACAGCTGGGAAGAAACGCGCGGTGTTCCTGACACATTGCGGTCCAACTGTATTTAAGATGGCTAAGGCACTAGCCAAACCCCGAGAAGTGAAGGCCATGGATTGGGACGACCTCGGACCTATCCTGCGAGACCACTACGCCCTGACCGTGCCTATGCTCGTGAGACGCCATGAGTTTTACCAAAGAAGCCAGCGAAAGGGAGAGAGTGTAGCCGACTTCATAGCAGACCTCCGAAATTTGGGAGGCCTCTGCGGATTCACTGATCTAGAAGAAGCACTAAGAGATCGCATAGTTCTGGGATTAGATGCACCAGGCGTTCAAAGCAAGCTGATGGCGAAAGGCAACATCAGCCTTGCCGACGCCATTGCCGATGCTACCGCAGCGGAGGCAACCAAGAAGTCGGCTGCACAACTATGCCGAAACCGCACTCCGGTACCACCACCGGCCAGCGAAATCTCACCTAGTTCAGAAGGGCAGCTTGTGACAACGCACCACGAGGACCTCTCTTCGTCATCAGACAGTGACAAAGAAGAGGTCCATTGACTGCGGTACGACCGGGACCCTCGCCCGAAGCCCTTACGCCCTTGCGCCGGCTGTGGAGCCAACCATGACAGATCCGAATGCAGATTCCACGACGCACTCTGGCATGAGTGCGGGAAACGAGGCCACATCGGACGGGTCTGCCGCAGCTTGCCAGAACCCAGCCAGGCCTCAAAAGGGGCTAACTACCGCCAATCGACAGGAAACCGTCCTGTAAGGCGAGAGCCAGTAAACCACTCCTACAGAAATCAAGCTTTGCAAAGAGAAGAGGCTCACCATACTATCACTATCGGTCATGCCTCAGCCTTGGACACTAAGAAAATCCGAGTCACGATAGCCATCGAGAACCAGCCTTGCCACATGGAGGTCAGCTCGGGATCGTCCCTCTCGATGGTGTCATGGAAGACACTCAAGCAACTCATCCCCACAATTCAACCCCAAGATCTACGGTTCCAACGCCTAATCCTCAAGGACTACCAGGGGAATCGAATCCCCATCATCGGGTCCTGCTGAGTCCAAGTCTCTTTCAAGAAGCACACAGCATACTTACCTTTAACGGTCATCGATAGAGATAGGCCTAGCCTACTGGGCCTCCAATGGTTTGCGCCACTCGGCATTGAAGTGGCCGGCGTAAACCGAGTCGGTGGCTGTCACTGGGAGGAAGACCTTATCTCTGAGTTCAGGGACATCTTCGCGGACAGCTTAGGTGAGTACAAGGGGACCCTGATCTCATTCAGCTTAGATCCAAAAATAGCTCCCATCCGTCTAAAGCCCCATCGAGTTCTGTTTGCCTTAAAATCGAAAATCGACAAACAACTCGACAAACTGATAGCTCAGGGGGTGTTGGAGCCCATCGATCACTCCCCATGGGAAACCCCTATTGTAACACCCATTAAGCCAGATGGGTCAATCCGAATTTGTGGGGACTACCGGGCCACTTTGAACCACGCCCTGCAGCAGAACGCATATCCAGTTCCGGTGATGCAGTACCTGCTCCATTCCCTGGGGGGCGGGAAAGTTTTCGCTAAATTGGATTTAGCTCAGGCATATCAGCAATTACCAGTAGATGAAAAAACGGCACAGGCCCAAACTATTGTGACACACCGAGGTGCCTTTAAATGTACCCGGCTGCAATTCGGAGTAAGTGTAGCCCCGGGGATTTTTCAGAGCCTTATGGAAAGGTTATTGCAAGGGATTAAGGGTGTGGTCCCCTATTTTGACGATGTATTAATTGCAGCCCCCACAAAAAAATCTTACAGGACCGGTTAAAATTAGTCCGAAAAAAATTCCAAGAGGCCGGTCTTAAGGTTAAAAAAAACAAATGTAAATTGTGTACTGACAGTGTTGAGTTTTTAGGGTACCTGATTGATAGCCAGGGCATTCACCCTACCGAAAGTAAATTAAAAGCGATCAAAAACGCTCCCAGGCCAAGAAACAAGGCTGATCTCCAGGCATTCCTAGGCTTCATCAATTTTTATAATGTATTTTTACCGCACAAAGCAACTGAACCGCTGAACCGTTACACCGATTGTTAGATAAAAAAGCAATTTGGTTATGGGGTTACCGTGAAGAACAGGCTTTCCAAAATGTTAAAAAACTGCTCACTTCTGACTCTGTACTCATGCAGTATAACGAGACTTTGCTGTTAGTTATAACCTGTGATGCATCGCTTTTTGGGGTGGGTGCCATTTTGAGCCACGTACTGCCTAATGGGAACGAAGCCCCTGTTGCATATTTTTCAAAGACTCTTTCAAAAACGGAGCGGAACTATGGACAAATTGATAAAGAAGCCCTCGCAATTGTCTCAGCTGTGAAAAGATTTCATAAATACATGTATGGTAGGGTTTTTACTATTGTGACTGACCACAAGCCGTTATTGGGAATAATAGCCGGAGATAAGCCAACTCCCTACGTATTATCCCCTAGGATGACCCGATGGTCAGAATTCTTAGCTGCTTATAACTATCGGCTGCCATACCGCCCGGGGAAGGCCATTCCCCATGCTGATGCATTGAGCCGAGCACCGCTTCCAGAGACTCTCGACGATCCGGCACCAATGGTAACCACATTGCAAATTGAAGTGCTCAACTCGCCGCCACTGACCGCCCGAGATATCACGAGAGAAACCAAACGCGACCACACCCTAGCACGCGTCCTAGGCTGGGTAGAACGCGGATGGCCATTGGACCAGTTATCAGATGACTTCACACCATTCAAATCTCGACAGACCGAACTCTTCTCCCAGAAAGGCTGTGTCATCTGGGACGATAGAGTCGTTATTCCAGAACAGCTCCGAAAAGCGCTGCTGAGAACCTTGCACAATGGCCATCCCGGCATCGTGCGAATGAAAGCCCTTGCACGAAGCTACGCATGGTGGCCGGGCATTGACAAGCAAATCGAACAGTGGGTTAAAGCTTGTCCCAAATGCCAAAAAGTCAGCAATGCCCCACCAAAAGCCATGCCTACTGAATGGGAGACACCACGTGGACCTTGGTCCCGAATTCACCTGGACTTCGCGGGGCCAACCAAGGACCACACCTTCCTGCTTACCGTCGATGCCTACTCCAATTGGCTCAAAATTCATCACATGACGACTACGACCTCCGAGGCAGTCATCAAGATTCTAAACAGACTCTTTGCAACCCACGGATTACCAGACGTCCTGGTATCCGATAACGGCCCACAATTTACTGCACTAGCGTTCGAGCAGTACCTCGCTGACCGCGGCATCCGCCATGCGGTCACCTCGCCTGCGCACCCTGCGAGCAATGGCTGAGCAGAGCGCATGGTTCAATTTGTGAAGAAAACCTTGCAAAAGGTAGACTACGACAACATTGACGACAAGGTCAACCAAATCCTCTTTTTGCAACACATCACCCCACATAGCGTCACCAACAAAACTCCCGCTGAACTGCTAATGGGATGAAAGCTCCGCTCCCACCTTGACCAGTTGCACCCTGCATATGAACCAGAGAAACCACTAGGATCCAGCGGCCGCTGTCGCGCCTTCCAGGTAGGAGACCTGGTTTATGCAAAAAACCTATTGGGTGACCCATTGTAGGTGGAAGCAACAGTAGTACGTGTAACCGGCCCTAGATCCTACCTCGTGCAATGCCTTGACGATAAACTTTGGAAACGGCATATCGACCAATTACAGTCGCGGCTTGCAGTGGCCAATTCGCAACTCCCCTATGACCAAACTGAGGGGGGGGAGGTACGGAAGAAGATGAAACCCTAGGAAACCCGTTCGAAGGAAACGACGATTTAATTGAAACTCAGGAAGTGGAGCCGGAGGGAGAAACGTTGCACCTCAGGGAATCGAGGAAAATGTGGGCAACAACGTAGAAGTGAACTCTGAACCAGAGACAGCCCCACTGCCAGACAACGATCTACCTCAGCGAGATTGCAACCAGCTGATACAACGAAAATCAAAGAGACTAAAAAGACAACCGTCCTATTTAAGGGACTATGTAACTGCACCCTGAACTAAGGAACCAGGGGGAAGGGGTGTTGTGTATGCAATATAATTAATAAAGTGTGAGCTTGGAGTAAGTTCAGGGTTCTGGCCCTGCACTTCTGATTGGCTGTTAAGTGGCCGGACCGGATTGGCCCGTTCCGGAGAATCCGATTGGCCCTTAACAGAGAGTTCTTATTGGTTATAAAAGCTAGCGTTCCTAGCTTGTTATTGGTTAAAAAGTTACAAGGTTTGCCTATATAAGGCGGGTTTTACTGATATTAAATGAACAAGTCACGATGTAAATAAAGAGCTGAAGTTCACCGTTCAGAAACTTGTCTCCATTCTTTCTCGCCCATGCTCAAACTTAACACCTCCCATCCTCCCTAGCCAGGGCCTTTTGCACATCCTCTCCATCCAAGTCTGACCTCACTCACTAGAGCCCTTGACAATTAAGCCCTTGGCAGGTCCGCTTAATTGCTGGATCCCGGTCCTGATAGTTACCTACTATGCCCTTTGGAAGTCTGGCTGCAGGGCAGGGTGGGAGATCAGGAGGTGGCCTCTTTTCCAGCTGGCCCCGTAGTTGGAGGCCACGATCCTGACGCCAGCCCTCCATGGCCTCCTTGTTCAAGCTCTGCCAGTTTTGGTCTGACTATTTAGATAAGGCCTGAAACCCCGTCCAAGTAGGAAGCAAATCCAATTTAACCATCATAGTTAATAACATTAGAAAAACGATCTGAAGTCAGCTGGCCATTTGTGTGTTCTGTTTTTCTCTCTCTTGCTTGGGATCCTGCCTGATCCCTAGGTCAGTCTTGTCAGACTTCCTTCCTTCCTTCCTTCCTTCCTTCCTTCCTTCTTTCCTTTCTTCTTTCCTTTCTTCCTCCCTCCCTCCCTCCCTTCCTTCCTTCCTTCTTTCCTTCCTTCTTTCCTCCCTCCCTTCCTTCCTTTTTTCCCTTCCTTCCTTCTTTCCTTCCTTCCTTCCTTCCTTCCTTCTTTCCTTCTTTCCTTCCTTCCTCCCTCCCTTCCTTCTTTCCTTCCTTCCTTCTTTCCTTCCTTCCTTCCTTCCTCCTTTCCTTCCTCCCTCCCTCCCTTCCTTCCTTCCTTCCTTCTTTCCTCCCTTCCTTCTTTCCTCCCTTCCTTCCTTCCTTCTTTCCTTCTGCCTTTCCTTTCTTCCTTCCTTCCTTCTTTCCTTCTTTCCTTCCTCCCTCCCTCCCTTCCTTCTTTCCTTCCTTCCTTCTTTCCTTCCTTCTTTCCTTCTTTCCTTCTTTCCTTCTTTCCTTCTTTCCTTCTTTCCTCCCTCCCTTCCTTCTTTCCCTTCCTTCCTTCTTTCCTTCCGCCTTTCCTTTCTTCCTTCCTTCCTTCTTTCCTTCTTTCTTTCCTTCCTCCCTCCCTTCCTTCCTTCTTTCCTTCTTTCCTTCTTTCCTTCCTCCCTCCCTCCCTTCCTTTTCTTCCTTCCTTCTCTTTCTTTCTTTTTTCTTTCTCTTTTTTCTTTCTCTTTTTCTTTCTCTTTTTTCTTTCTCTTTTTTCTTTCCCATCTTTATTATTTTTATCAAAGTGGCAAATCTATCTAATAACCTTCCTGTTTTCCCTACAACAACCACCCTATGAGGTGGGTTGGGTTGAGAGAGAGAGAGAGAGAGAGGAACTCGCCCAAAGTCCCCCAGTGTTCTGACCCAACCAGGTTCCCAAAGAACAAACACAGACAACGGCCCTCACCTTTTAAGTTTTAATAATGAATTCCTTTACAGATAAAAGGCTGCTTTCCACTAATTAGCTCCAACAAGAAAGAGCTTTGCCAAGGTGTTCGTCAAGGCTGCCAAAAACCCAGAGATAAGAACTAATTTACAAGATTCTCCAAACATGAACTAAGGTGTCCACAAGTTGAGCTTCAGAGCTTCTTTGCCTTCTGCAAAGAACACTTTTTCAAACCTGGCTTTTATCCTTTTGAGGGAGGGGCCATTACCTTGCACCCTAACTCCTGAGTCGCCTGTGCTGTTGTAATTGTTCTTTCCTCCGAGCAATCGTCCGTGCACGTGCACTTGGCACAGGCTCCTCGGGAACCTCCTCATCATTGCTGCCAGCCCCCACCAATCTCTGAAGGCCTGATGGTCCTGGCCCCTCATCAGAGTCATCGCTCTTCTCAGCCTTCTGCACCCGCTGCCAGCTAAGCACAACACTCAGGTAGTTTTCATGCCTAAGGTAAGATAGAGCTCACACTCACCTTGCTATTGGCCCAAGGTCACCCCACCGGTGGGACTAGAATTCACACTTCCCTGGTTTCATCTATCCATCTGTCCATCCATTTACCCACCCATCCATCCATTTCATCCACCCATCCATTTGTCTCTCTATCTGCCCACCCTTCCCTTGTCCTCCTTCCATTTATCCATCCACCCCTCCGTTCATCCATCTATTTCATCTGGCCATCTAGCTGCCTTATTCATCCATTCATCCACACATCCACCTCTCCATTTCCCTATCCATCCATCCATCCATCCATCCATCCATCCATTCACCCATCCATCCACCCATCTATCTCTCCACCTGCCTATCCGCTCATCTTCCTTCTTTCCATCCATCCATCCATCCCACCATACCCTACCCTCCCTCCCAAACACATTCTCTTGGCCGGGAGTCAGATAATAATTCAGATTTACAAAATCTGGAGATAAATACTGCTGGGGGAGTGGGGGGGGGGCAAAAATCCAGGAAGATCATGCTTTTCAACTCAACAAAATACTGCCAGGAAATGGTCCCCGTTACAAGAAGGAAAATCACCTCCCTAATTGTTTTTCTCCCATGCAGAAAACTTTTTTGTTTATCTTTTTTTCTTGGATGAAACTTGGTTTCCTTATAACCTTCAAAATCTGGAGATAATGATTATATTTCCCCTGGCCTTAGGTTATTGCCCGGTTCTCTCCTACACTGCCTTATCCTCCGCTTTCTGGCACTCATCCTTTTCTACTTATTTTCTTAGCATTGATTTCGGGCTCGCTGGGGAGAAGACCAAAGCCAACAATTGAAGGCAGTTTAACCTTGGAAAGGGCCAATGTCCAGAAGAAAAAAAACATATTTCCTGGCCTGACTGGTATTGCCTTTGGCCTAGGATTAATTCCCCTTTCACAGAACTTAGCTCGACCCCAACCCACTTCATTACTCTCACCTCAGGGAGGCCTTTCCGAGACCATAATTTTGTGCAATTCTTACAAAAATTATACAATAATAAGAGTTGGAAGGGACCTTAGAGGTCTTCTAATCCAACCCCCCCTTCCAAACCTATACTATTTCAGACAAGTGGCTGTCCTGTCTCTTCTTAAAAACCTCCAGTGTTAGAGCATGTACAACTTCTGGAGGCAAGCTGTTCCACTGGTTATGATAATGTTTTCACTTTCAGAAAGCTTCTTCTTAGTTGCTTCTTATCTTGCCTCCAGCTATTTTGGAGAATAAAATAACCCCCTTTCTTTGTGACAAGCCCTCAAATACTGGAAGACTGCCTATCATGTCACACACACACACACAATGCTTCTTTTCATTAAACGAGACGTACTCCAATCCCACAGCCGTTATTCATGTGTTTTAGTCCCCAGGCACTTAATCATTTGAGTTGCTCTTCTCTGCACATTTTCCAAATTCACAACATCTTTTTTATAATTTGTTGACCAAAACTGGATGCAGGATTCCGAGAGTGGCCTTATCAGGGCATTATAAAGTAGCATTAACACTTTATGTGAATTTGGTGCTACCAGTGATGGGATTCAGAACAATTTTACTACCAGTTCTGTGAGCGTGGCGTGGCTGGCTGAGTGTGGCTTGCTGGGCGTGGCAGGAAAGGATACTGCAAAATCTCCATTCCCTCCCCACCCCACTAACCTGCTTTCCAGCTCTGTTCTCCTGTGCAGGGCAACCAAAAAGACCCAGCCAATCAGCTGAGACTCAATGGGAGGTGGAGACTAGATGGGGGCGGGGCCAGTCAGAGGTGATATTTGCCGGTTCTCCGAACTAATCAAAATTTCCACTACCAGTTCTCCAGAACTGGTCAGAACTGACTGAATACCTACTTCTGGATTCTATCCCTTTGTAAATCCAACTAGGATTGTGTTGGCTTTTTTGGCAGCTGAAGAATATGGCTCAAGAGTTACTGCTATTGGCTTAGGCACCATCTATTTTATACAGCTAATTCTTAATTTACAACATTGCATTTAAGGACTGTTTGAAATTACAGCTGCACCCCCAAAAAATGCCTGATGATCTTTTTCACACTTTGCAACCATTGCAACATCCCTGTGGCCATGTGATCAAAATTCAGACGCTTGTCAACTGGTTCATATTTATTTATTTATATTATCTGTAACCTTCTGACAAGCTAGGTCAATGGAAGAGCTGCATTCATTCAATAATCATGTTACTAACTTAATAAGTGCCGTGATTCACTTAACAACTGTTGTGACTTCAGGCGGTTACTGAATGAATTGTTATAAGTTGAGGAATTATGTGTGTTATCTTTGCTCTCTTTTGCCATCGTTTATTGTTACTATTATTTTGCTTTTTTTCCCCTCACAGATTTGAGAAGAAAATTCCTTCTCTATTCCTTACTCCCTCCCTCCTTCCTTTTATTTCCCTCCCTCCCTTCTCTTTCTCCTTCCTTCCTTCAATTCCTCCCTTCCTTTCTTTCCCTTTCTTTCTCCTTCTTTCCTTTTTTGTTTTTTTCCTCACTTTTCTTTACAGAATTTCCTTTCCTTTTCCTTCCTTCTCTTTCCCTTCTTTCCCTCTTTCTCCTCTGTTCCTTTGTCTTTTCCTTCCTTCTTTCCTTCCGGTGGAAAAGTCACCACTCAGTAATAGTTTTACAAATGCTAGGCAGTATTGCAAGCTGACAACCAGTAAAAAAAATCAGATTTCTCTTTCATTCCCGGGACTGACTGGCAACCAAGCCTTAAACTTCTGTTGCTAAGTGAGACATTTGACCCCATTTTCCTACCTTTCCTGCCACAGCCGTTAAACGAATCACTGCAGTTGTTAAGTTAGTAACATGTTGGCTAGATGAATCCAGCTTCCCTGCTTGACTTTGCGTGTCAGAAAATTGCAAAAAGGGATCATGTGGCCCCGAGACCATCACAAATAGGAGCCAGTTGTGCAAGTTGTGCCTGGATTTTGATCCCATGACCACGGGGATACTGCAATGGTTGTAATTGTGAAAAATGATCATCAGTCTATTTTTCCCCCAGTGCCGTTGTCACTTCACAGGGTCACCAAACGAACTGCTGTAAAGTCAAGGACTACTCAGGAATGCGCCAAGAAAGAGTTGCCTGCATAACAACAAGGGCGTAAAAAGGCAGAATTTTGCAGAAATGATTTGGTTCCTCCCTTTAAATCAATCCACGCTCAGACAGATGGTTAGCAGCCTTCCCTGCCTTTGTCACCTTCTGCGTTTTTGATGCCTTGCAGTCAGAGCTCCTGCCACATACTAGAATAGCTTGTTGCAAACATTGGAAAGGGACAGGAAAAAAAAACCCACCCTGGTTTCAAATCAGGGCTGAGATAATTAGATCTCCGTGAAACGGAGAAGAAAAACCTCCCACTGGAATTCATCTCAACTCTCGATGGACGTCTCTCTCATGTGACCTTTTTGGCCAATCAAGCAGTGGTGGTATTCAAATTTTTTTACTACCGGTTCTGTGGGCGTGACTTGGTGGGCGTGGCTTGGTGGGCGTGGCAGGGGAAAGTTACTGCAAAATCCCCCTCCCCTCCCCACCCCACTAACCTGCTTTCCAGCTCCGTTCTCCTGTGCAGGGCAACCAAAGAAGACCCAGCCAATCAGCTGGGACTCGATGGGAGGCAGAGAAGAGATGGGATTGACAGGGCCAGTCAGTAGTTCTCTGAACTACTCAAAATTTCCGCTACCGGTTCCCTAGAACCGGTGAGAACCTGCTGAATACCACCTCTGCAACCAATGTGCCTTGAGGGGGGGATGTTCAAAATGGAAATGCTTGGCAAATGGCATGTACTTGTGACGGTGGAAGTGTCCCTGGGGTCATGTGATTTCCTTTTGCAACCTTCTGAAAGTCAATGGGGAAGCTGGACTCAGCGGGTGACCAACTTAAGAACTGCAGTGAGTCACTTGAGAAATGTGGCAAGAAAAGTCATAAAACGGGGCAAAACTCACTTAACAACTTTCTTGCTTTCAACAAAACAGTTGGGCTCAGTTGTGGGCATAAGTCCAGGACTCCTTGTAGATAATCATTTGGCCTTGGGTGGAAAACTTAAAGTCTTCAACCTCTGTATTTTTGCTGTGATTTTCCTTTCCGTTCCTTCCTTTCTTTCTTTCTTTCTTTCTTTCTTTCTTTCTTTCTTTCTTTCTTTCTTTCTTTCTTTCTTTCTTTTTCTTTCTTCCTTTCCTTCCTATCTTTTCCTTTGTTCCTTCATTCCTTCCTTTCTCTTCTTTCGTTCCTTCCTTTCTTTTTTCACCTTCTTTCCTTCCTTCTTTCTTTCTTTCTTCCATACTGACCATCTCATCTAGAGGCAACTCTGGCCAGCTTAGAAATATTAAAAACCCGTAAAATATTGCACTATAAACAGTAACAGCAATTTTGGCAACAAAATATTGTGTTGTGTTGTGTTGTTGTGCTGTGCTATGCTGTGCTGTGATGTGATGTGATGTTATGTTATCACTTGAACCTCATCGGCATTGACAAAATCCCCATCACTCCATTGCAAAAAGCAGCTTTTCTTGAAATCTGCTTCCAATTTGTGACGAGATTTTCAGCCCCATCAACATCTCAGTTCTGGCTATCCCAGGTCCTTGGGAAGGGCTCCAGAGGTGGACAAAAATGGCAAAATGTAGTTTGAACATCTGGCTTTGCGGCTCCTCAATATAAACTTTTGCCAACAATCCGGCAGGGCATCTAAGGGCCAGGATCTTTATGGCACTGGCACCTTCATTAAAGATGCTAGTTTCCAAAAAAGGCCCCCCACACTGTAGTACAGGTAGTCCTCGACTTATGACCACAACTGAGTCCAATATTTCTCCTGCTACATGAGATGTTTAAGTGATTTTGCCCCATTTTAAGACCTTTCATGACATATTCGTTAAGTGAATCACTGCAGTTGTTAAATTTGTCATTGATTTTTTGCTCGTCAGAAGGTCACAAGAAGGGATCTCATGATCCCAGGAGACACTGCAATTGTCATAAATGTGAGCCCGCTGCCAAGCATCTGAATTTTGACCACGTGCTCCTGAGAATGCTCCAAGGATCATAAGTGTGGAAAAAAAGGTCACTTTGTTCTGTGCCATCGTAACTTTGAATGGTCACTAAATGAACCATTTCAAGCCGAGGACCACCCGTATGGCAGGATTTGAAGACAACCTTAGGGATCGTAAGTCTTCTTCTTAAGCGATGCAAATGATCACAGCCTGCAATGCAATTTAATGTTTGCTTTCGGTTGGATTGTGGCTCTTTAATGGCTCATAAATTGATAACAAGATTTTCATTGTATGTGATGGATGTGTGTCATCCCAGAGGATTGCAAGCTGGGTTTTTTTTCCCCCTTTCACTGAAGATAAATTTGCTTGCTGAGATAACACACAATCGCTCCAGGATAGTCCTCGACTTATGCCCACAACTGAGCCCAAAATTCCCCTTGCAAAACAAGAAATTTATAAAGTGAGTTTTGCCTTGTTTTACAACCTTTCTTGTGTTGGAAGAAAAATCCGGTCTGATTCCAAGCTGGGAGAAAGATGCTGGAAATAAAAATGGAGGAAATGATTGGAAAGAAGGACTCTGTTTATGGGTGAGCAGAACCAAGCACAGCATGTAGTTCTGGGGCAGCTGACCAATTGGGTATATGGATTGTTATAGGGTTCTGAGATGCTCCAGGGGAGCTGTGCAATGTAGTGAGCCTTGCTGATTTTGCTATTCTAATGTGGTAGGTCAATCCTATTATGTCCTAAAGATCACATCCTGTTCTTAGAATTGGGGTGTGTGTGTGTAAATTATTAATCCCACCAGTTGAAGGTGTTTTGCTGGTGAACAGGTTGACCTGGATTTCTTAACGGGCATAAAATCTCCATCTCTAAAGACTTCAGGCATCTGCTGGAGGCTGTTTCCTAGAGCAGGAAGACTGGGGCTGCTTTCTGCCTTTAACAGCATGTTTTCCCATTTCTCCTTTGGAGAAATATAACATTCTGCCTCTTTTAATATCCCCCAAAATATTTCATTTTTGTGTGTGATTATTTCTTACAGTTACCACCATTGTTAAGTTAATCATTGAAATGTTTAAGTTAGTCACATGGTTGTTAAGTGAATCTGGCTTACCCTGTGCTTGTCAGAAGGTTGAAAAAGATTACTCCGGGATACCACAACCATCATAAATATGAACCATTGTCAGGAGTTCAATTCTCACCAAACTCAAGGTTGACTCAGCCTTTCATCCTTCCAAGGTGGGTAAAATGAGGACCCAGATTGTTGGGGGCAAGAGGCTGACTCTGTAAACCGCTTAGAGAGGGCTGGAAAGCATTGTTAAAGCGGTATATAAGTCTAAGTGCTAGTGCTATTGCCAAGTCTCCAGATTGTGGCTCATGCAACTATGAGCATGTTGCAAAGTGTAAAAAACAAAACAAAACACAGTCATAACTCACTTTTTTGATTGTTATTGCAGCTTCAAATGGTCACTAAACGAATAGTTATAATTTGAGGTCTTCCTGCACCATTTTATATGCCCAATATTCTTATATTCAAAATTTAATTTTAACAAATAACAATTTTAATTTAACGAATAAATTTAAATTAATAATTAAATGCATTTAACAAACTTAACTTTGTTAAAATTTAAATGGAGCAGATAAATAATTAAAATGAATGTTCATCCCCCTCAAGACAGATCTTTTCATTCTTGGCAAAGATGTCTCATTTTTTGTCATAAAACGCTATGAATTTGAATTTAAAAAAAAAAAAGACCTGCGTCTATGGACATAGAGGCCTCATATAATAGCATGCATAAATAAATCCAGTATCAGCCAAAGTATCCATTCCCAAGTCACAAAATGCTAATTTTAGATTGCTTTTCTCCTTTCGATGATTAGGCATTTTTATGAAAACAGATCTTCAAATAACAGTGTGTTTTGCATGTCTGTCTGTATTTGCGTGCAACTAAATACTGCAGTGTTGGTTTCTTTTTAAGAGCAGGGTTGTTCAAAAATGCCAATTTTAAGAGGTGAGGACTTCAACTCCCAGAATTCCCCAGCCATTTATATTTTTTTTAATTTAATTTTTCTTTTTCTTTTTTTTACAAAGTTTTTTATTTTTTACAACAAACATACGAAGAAAACATAAAAACATAAAGCCATCTTTCAATTATATACATACAGTGTGTCAGCTGGTTAAAATCTTTTGTGCTATTCTTTTTTTCTTTTACCATTACTCACAAGTTATATCCAGCCATTTATATTTTTAATACTCAGTAGAAGCTAACACCAAGGGCTAAATAGCAACCAAATTATCAACAGCCTTTTGTAATTAAGAAGAGAGCAAGACTAGAACCTCCAGCGCCGGGGGCAGTCTTTGAAAAAGAGATTTGCCATTTGTCTCAAAGTCTCAACTTTGGGAATGTGGAAAAGCTGGTTGGGGAATTCTGGGAGTTGAAGTCCATACACATCTTCAAGCTTGAGAAACACAGTCTTAAAGCCTCCAGCTCTAGGGGAAGTCTATCTGCAACAATTCACTGTCCTACACCCCTTTGCTTATGAAAACCCACAGGGAGACTGTGGATGCCAAAGATGGAAAACCAGGATTATTTATTGTATTTAGACCCACTTTTATCTTGACAAATAACCCAAGCCAGTGCATATATCCAACACCATCTCCTATTTTTGCCCACAACAACAACCCTGTGAGGTGGGCTGGGCTGAAAAAGAGTCAAAGATTCAAAGGCATCCATTTCCTTTTCATGGTTAAGGCAGAACTTGAACTCAGGGTCAAGTACTTTTGCAAAACAAGGCGCCCTGATTGTTTTAGGGATTGTTCTCCTTTTTTATTTGCTCCTGGCTTTTCTGCCTCCCTTCTCCATCTCACTCCCCATCAGGCTAGTCCTGGAAGTCCCGTCCCCCCTGATCAGGCTCCGCCCCCGAATAGCCCCCGAAGATTCGGTTGAAAGAAGCACTCGGGAGGAGGCCACGCCTCTCACCTCTCCCCATTGGCTCTGGCGCGCCGGCCCCGGCAAGTGATTGGCTGCAGACTCCACCAAGCGCCCCTCTCTTTCTCTCTCGTCCCCCGCCCCTCAGGAGGAGGGAGGGAGAAGGGAAAACCCAGGGAATTTTTCTGCAGGATGCGGCGGATTGGGATCACACTCGCTCCGGTGGCTTGGCCAGGTTCTCACGAAGCTGCCTCGGATGCGGATCTTTTCTCCTTTCCTCCTCAGTATCTGGATTGGAGCTTTTTCCAAAAGGACGAAGCAAGCCCTGCCTGGCAGTAGCATCCTCCCCATTCTTATATATACATTTTCCTTTTTAAAAAGATCTTTTTTGAAAAACCTCGGAGCTCCCTTTCTCTCAACACCTCCCTCTGGGATGCCTTCCCCGCCGGGAGAAAATTGCCTAGGGGTGTGGGACAGCTCCCTAGTCCACCTTTCAAGGCGCTAGGCAGCATTGAGGAGCGGCTGTGACCCCTGGATTCCTCCCCCCTTCCTTTCTATTATTTATTATTTTGTCAAGCGAAAGGAAAATAGCTTTCTCCTCTCGTGGACTTCTGCACCCAAAACCCCGTGGGTGTCCGTCCGCGCCCCCCCCCTCGCCTCCGCCTTTCATCCCTTTCGGGGTTTTAAAAAAAAAGATTTTTTTTTTTCCCGGGGGCTTTTGTTTTTTTTCTCCCCTTTTCGAAAAGGGGACCACCACCTCCGCCTTCCCAGATCGACTTGCACCCCGCCGATTTCACCTTCCTGAAGGTTGCAGCAGGCAGCCAGATCGCGCGTGGAGGGGCCAGGAGGATCTTCGGGACTGCAATGGTAAGGGGCCCCCCTCCCCATCTATAAATGCACCCCCCACCCCACGCTAGGTGCAGGGGAGCCTTGGGTGCGGGTGGCCGGGTGGGGCGATCCGAAGAAAATGGGGTGTGCCATGATTTGGATGGCGAACAAAAGGGGGTCGCTGAAAAAGAGAGGGGAGGAAAGGAGAGGCGGGGAGGGGGAGAGAAGGGGACGGGGTCACTAGTCGCCCACTGGTGCAGCGGGACTTCGGCGGGAAGCCGCTCGGGGGTTTCTCCGGTGGCGTGGAATTCTTGCTCGGGGATTGCCTGCCCGGGGGAGAAGCAAAAGGTTCCCCTTCCCACAGCGCGCGAAGAAGACGTCTGAGGTCTGTTTCTTTCTCTCTCCCTCTCTTTTCCTTCTCTCCATCCTTCTCTCCTTTTCTCCCCTTTTCTCTCCCTTCTGTATATCCGCCTGCCTTTTTCTCTCCTGTCCATTTTCTTCCGTCCATTCTCTCCCGCTCTCATCTATCTATCCATTCTCTCTCTCTTCCCTCTTTCTCATCTATCTTCATCATTCTCTCTTCCCGCTCTCATCCATCTATATAATTCTCTCTCTGTCTCTCATCCATCCATCCACCTATCCTCTACCTCTCATCTATCCTATCTATCTCTCTATCTATCCATCCATCCTCTACCTCGATCTCTCTCTTATATCAATCCATTATCTCTCTCCATCTCTCCTCTAGTCTTCTCTCTCTCCCCCGCTCTTTCTCTCTCCTTCTGTCTATCCACCCACCCATCCATCTATCATTTCATCATGCATGCATTGGGGTGAATGCTCTGGAGGATAAATGGATGGAAAGAGGGAGGAGAGAGGGAAGGGGAGTCCCACTGGTTTTGACCCTTCATGTATTGGTATGTATCTCACGTCTGCTTTCGGCTCAACATGGCTGGAGAATAGTCCCCCGTGCCCACCTCCCCACCGCCGTGCCCCCTCTTCACATGCAAATACCGCGATCCACAAAGACATTCAGCTGAGACCGACAAACTCACAACTCGGGGTGTGTATGTGAGTGGTTGTGTGAAAGGAAGGTCCAAGGAGATGTGGTCCAGAGTGAGTCAAATGAATAGAAGGGATTCTCTGCTGGATTGAAACTGGAATCAGGTCACCTTCTGTGTCTCATTGGCCACCTTCACACAACAATTGTCTCCCAGGTTGCTGAATTAACCTGCTTTCTCAGTTTGCAGGAGGCACCAAGATATAAACCAGTGTCTTGTCATTGCTGGCCAAAAACAAACCATGTTGAGTCCTCTTAGGGTGTTAGCAAAGATTATTTTACAAGGCATTTACCTACCTTGATTAATAAGCCTTGTCAGGTTGTGTGAATTATGCATTAAAATGTAATAAAGGTTTATAATGTTTGGACACGAGATGTGATACAGATGGAACCATCATCATGGATATACATAGTTTAATGTCTTTTTTGCATGCACATGTTGATTGCTTTGCAATGAAGGCGAGCTCAAGGTGACAAGCCACACAAATAAAATCGAATTTTAATTGCGGTGATGGACCGCCATAGTAAGGTGGAATGCAAAGAGTCAGTAATATTAAAAGCTAAAAAAAGATACAGCATATAAAAAGTTAAAAGTACAAACTCCAGAGGAGAACCTATAACAAAGGGATACGTGAATATATTTAAAAGCAAAGCAATCACTTACAACAATTGGGAGGAAAGAATGAAAAGAAGTTGTACAAAACAGAAGCAAAATAAATGAACAATGAAATGAACAATGACGAAAGAAAATGATGAAACGCACCCATATGATAACAAACACAGGTAGTCCTCGACTTACGACAGTCCGTTTAGTGATCATTCGAAGTTACAACGGCACTGAAAAAAGTGACTTATGAAAAGTGACTTGTGTGAAAGGATTTCACACTTGCAACTGTTGCACCATTCCCATGGTTTCATAATCAAAATTCAGACGCTTGTCAACCGACTCATATTTATAACGGTTGCAGTGTCCCGGGGTTATGTGATCCCCTTTTGCGACCTTTTGACCAACAAAGTCAAAACACTATCCACAGAGAGTTGAAGACCCTGAAATGCCAAGAAATAAAATTTAAAATTAAGCATACAAGGGACGCTGGGATGAAGCAGAACCGATAAGTCCTGGAATAAAGTGATTTTCCTGAACGTCAGGAGGCCATTTTACACTTTTATCTCTCTCTCTTAACTGATTCAGTCAAAAAGGGAGTATTTCCCCCCCCCCCTTCTTCTGTTTACTGTGAGCAGCTGGACTTATTCATGCTGTTTGGCAGAGAAAATAGAAGTTTCTTTTCTGCTGCTGCTAAAAATACACAATGTGAAGAAGGATTTGAGACTTTGCGGTGAAATTAAAGATGCTTTGATTTGCACCCGTGCCCAGATACTTAAATGCAGGGGTTTTCTCACCTCTGGACCAGGCGAGGATGACTGTAATACAGGTAGTCCTGACTTACAATCACAATGGAGCTCAAATTTTCCATTGCTAAGTGAGTTTTGCCCCATTTTATGATCTTTCCTGCCATTGTTGTTAAGTGAATCACTGCAGTTGTTCCATCAGTAATGTTGTCGTTGAATCTAGCCTCCCCCATTGGCTTTGCTTGTCAAAAGGTTGCAAAAGGGGAATCACACAGCACACACACCCGGGACGCTGCATTCGTCATAAATTGGGAAGATCCATCATTAAGCGACCAGTCTTATTTCAAGGACTACTTGTAGATGCATGTATCGGTAGTCCTTGACTTATAACTGCAACTGAGTCCAAAATTTCAGCTGCTAAGCGAGACAGATGCTAATTTTTCCCCATTTTATGACTGTTCTTGCCGCTGTTGTTAAGTGAATCACTGCAGTTGTTGGTCACACGGATGTTAAGTGAATCTGGTTTCCCCATCAACTTTGCTTGTCAGAAGGTTGCAAAGGGGGATCACGTGACCCTGGGACACTGCGACTGTCATTAATATGAGTCAGTCACCAACTGCTTGAATTTTTATTAGGTGCCCATGGGTATGATGCAACAGTCATAAGTATGAAAAAATGGTCATGTCACTTTTTTCAGGGCCACTGTAACTTCAAACGGTCACTAAATGAACTGACCAGTTGAGGATTCCCTGTGCAACAATTTTTAAAAATAAAAACAAAGGGAAAAGTGTAGGTGTTTGCTGACATGTGGTTTACCAAAAAGAGGGAAAACTGAATTTTGACTTGGATCCTAAAGACAGAGGGATTTAAAATGGATTTCTCTTTTTCTTTTCGATTCTACTTTTCCTTCAATGTGGCACACACAGATAGTCCTCAATTTATGACTGCAGTTGGACCCTGAATTTCCTTTGCTAACGGTTACATGAGTTTCACGACCCTTTTGGTCAGCCGTTGCATGAATCACTGCTGTTGTTAAGATAGTCACAGGGATGTTGAGTAAATCTGGTTTCCCCATTGACTTTGCTGGTCAGGTGGTCACAAACAGGATCACGTGACCCCAGGATGCTGCAACCATCGTAAATGTGAGTCAGTTGCCAAGTGCCCAAATTTCAATCGTGGGGCTGCCGCTTCGTGCAAAGTTAAAAAATGGCCGTATGTCCCTTTTCTCGGGGCCTTTTCAACTTGCTACAGTCACTAAACGGTTGTAAAATGAGGAATACCTGCAGTGCAATTGCTTCTCCTGTTTCTCCCCCAGGATAACACCCCTGCGAGGTAGGCTAAAACTGGAGTAGAACCCATGTTTCCTTGCTAGCGTTTTGCCCTCCAGACCACATTTCCTTCTTTACAAAGGGGGACTTTCACCTATCCCTTGAACTGGACATTTGTGTGTTACAAGTACAGGGAACAAACCAGCTTCCATGATAAAACATGGTTTTCTCCTTTTAAAGGGAATGCACGCTTATTTTTTTTTTTTTCAGTTTAATTACTCATTGCGTATGCTTTCTTCCTTTAAAAACCTGTGCCTGGAGACCCAAGAGTAATAAAATAATTTATCTATGAAAGATTGAATGTTGAAATTAAAACATTCCCTGATTTGTTCTGTACATGGGACAGTGATGGGATACAGCCAGTTCACACCAGTTTGCGAGAATCGGTTGTTAACTTCCTGAGCCGTTTGGTGAACCAGTTGTTGGAAGAAATCATTAGGGCCGAGAACCGGTTGTTAAGTTATTTGAATGCTACCACTGCATGAGGGCCTACAAAAGCTCTTGACTACAGTTAATCCTCGACTTACGACCTGGATGCTGGAGCCCAACATTTCAGTTGCTAAGTGAGGCAGGCTTTTTTTTAAAAGTAAGTTTGGCCCCCATTGGGTGACCTTCCTAGCCACCGACATTAAGTCATCCACACAGGGTCGTTAAGTGAATCCGGCTTTCCCGTTGACTTCGCTTGCCACAAGGTCGCAAACAGGGACCTGGACACTACAACTGCCATAAATATGAGTCGGTTGCCGAGATTGGGGATGCCACAATGGTCTGTGTGAAAAAGGGTCACTTTTTTCGGAACAGTCAAGCAATGGGCTGTTGTAAGTTGAGGATTACCTGCATAAGCAGGAGGTTGGACTAGAAGGCCTCCGAGGTCCCAACACTACGAACACTATGGACTACCTGCATAAGCAGGAGGTTGGACTAGAAGGCCTCCGAGGTCCCAACACTACGAACACTATGATAAAGTCCAGGAAGAGAACCTGATACCATTTTTACAGTCCTCTGTTAGCTGGCCGAACCAGCGAAGGCTTCGGTCTTGCATCCTGCCATTTTGGGGGCTTGGAAAGCTTTAAGTGTGAGGACAGCTTCTTGTCTAAAATGCTAGGGTGTCCAGAGGGTTGGACTAAAAGACCTCCAAGATCCCTTCCAACTTCTGTTATCAACTCATTCTTCTGTTCTTCTGTTATCACCTTATTCTCTGCCCCACCACTGCCTTAAAAAGAAAAAATATATTTTTTTTTTCCCCTCCCATTCCTTTCCTCGCATCTGGCAGAGAAAAAGCAGGTTTTCTTTTTGCAATTTCAGGTTGCAAATTTCGATCCGAATTGATTTTGGGGTCCTTTCCTTCCCTCCTTTTCCAAAAATGGTAAAGCAGGCTAAACCTTTGAATAGGCATCTCTAAAAAAAGGATGAGGAGATGAGACCCTCCTCGACTTACAACAGTTCATTTAGTGACCATTCAAAGTTACAACAGCACTGGGGGGAAAAAAACACCTTACCTTCCCCAGTGTCGCTGTTCCATTGATGCCAGGGGTCTCCTACCTTGGCCACTTTAAGACTTGTGGACTTCAACTGCCAGAATTCCTCACCCCAGCATTTACACAGGCTTTACAGGTGATAAATTAGAGATAGTACAGTGGTTAAAGTGCTGGCTTAGAAACCAAATGACTGAGTCCGATCTAGTTCCACTATCTAGGCACGAAAGCCGGCTGGATGACTTTGACCTAATCACCAGGAGAGGGTGAGTTCTAGTCCCACCTTAGGCATGAAAGCTGGTTGGGTGACAGCGAGTTCTAGTTTCATCTTAGGGATGAAAGTCAGCTTGGTGGCTTTGGGCCAATCACTAGGAGATGGCGAGTTTTAGTCCAGCCTTAAGCACCAAAATTGGCTACGTGATTTTGGGCCAATCACCAGGAGTTTTCTAATCTTGCCTTAGCCATGAAAGCCATCTGGGTGACTTCGGGCCAGTCCTTATCTCTCAGCCCAACCCACTTCACAAGGTTGTTGTTGTGGGGAAAATAGGAGGAAGTACAAATATTAGGTATGTTTTCGCTGCCTGGAGTTATTTCTAAAGCAATAAAGGTCAGATAAATCTGATAAAATAAAAATCCAATCAGTAAATCACCAGTACCTTGAAATTGCACCTACAAGTATATTGGGATGCAACACAACTTACATAATGGTGTCATAGTTGCTGCAACTATAGGATGCAACTCAACCCATTTTTTTTTTACGCAGAAGGTTTTTGCTATCCAGGGCAAGCTAGGATCTCTTGATTTAGTAGCCTCCCCAAACAAACCAAGATATATGGTGGCTGAAATCCTACAGAACAGCAGGTCCCAACATTGCGCTTTTGCACAATCAGTGCATCTCTCTCTGTGTGTGTGTGTGTGTGTGTGTGTGTTCCCTTCGCTGTTCTGCTCTAGTTTCAACCGCTAGCTCACACTTATTCTAATGATTCGTAATTATTGTTAAATGCTGTATCAACATTTAGAAGTCTGATTTGCATTTTGGGATCCTCCCCTCCACGTTGTGTGCGTTTTCACACAAAAGTGGCTATCCTATTTTTGTGAATAGAATTAAAATAGGAAAACGCATAATACAGCACAGAATGGTATACAGTACAGTACAGAACGGAACAGAACAGACCACAGGCAATCCTCAAGCTTTCATTGAAAGACTATTCAAAGTCACAACGGCACTGAGAAAGTGACTTATGACCCTTTTTCACTCTTACGACCATTGCAGCATCCCCAGTCACCTGATCACAATTCAGTCGCTTGGCCATTGACTCACTTTTATGACGGTTGCAGAGTCCAGAGATGTGTGTGTGTGTGTGTTTGCAATCTTCTGGCCAAAGTGAAGTCAACGGGAAGCCAGATTCACTTAACAACTGACTTACTAATTTAACACCCGGGGGGATTCACTTGACGGTGGGCAAGAAAGATCGCAAAATGCAGGCAAAACTTGCTTAACCAGCATCTCACTTAAGCAACAGAGGTTTTGGGCTCCGTGGTGGTCGTAAGTTGAGGGCTTGCCATAAAATAAAACAAAAGATAAACAAAAAAACGAACATCGTGTGTTTAACTTGGTTGTGCAACGGATGGGATGACTGTACAGGAATGCAGTTTTGCAAGTGGGAACATGGATGTATCTTCCTTTCCCAGCAGTTGTCCAGCTGCCTTTAGTTCTGTTTTCCATTATCCACAGCCGATCAGCAGCCAAATAGAAAGATCTGCTAAGAGACACTGACCCTACAGCTGCTCCCCCCACCAAACCTGTTTTGTGCAGGATTTGCTAAGGACACATGACAAATCTGTTGACATCATTTCCCATTGTTTTTCAAAATGAAGAGAATTACATCTGATTTAATCCCAGTAACAACCATTCATTTCAGATTCAGAGAATCAGAGTTGGAAGGAACCTTGTAGGTCATCTAGTCCAACCCCCGCCCAAGCAGCAGACCCTACACCATTTCTGACCAATGGCAGCCCAATCTCTTCCTGAAAGTCTCAAGTGATGAAGCTCTCACAACTTCTGAGGGCAACTCCTGTTCCATGGGTTGATTGTTCTCCCTGTCAGAAAATTCCTCCTTATATCCAGGTTGAATCTCTCCTTGTTCAGTTTCCATCCATTATTCCTTCTCTGGCCTTCGGGTGTCTTGGAGAATAGTTTGACCCCTTCATCCTCTCTATGGCAGCCCCTGAAATATTGGAAGATGCTCTCCTGTCTCTTCTGGTCCTTCTCTTCACTAGACTAGCCAGGCCCAATTCCTGCAACTGTTCGTTGTATGTTTTAGCCTGCAGTCCCCTAATCATCCTGGTTGCTCTTCTCTGTACTTTTTCTAGTCTCTACATCTTTTTTATAGTGTGGTGACCAAAACTGGATGCAGGACTCTAGGTGTGGTCTTACTAATGACCGTTTGAAGTTACAGAGGGCGCTGAAAAAAGCAACTTAGGATCATTTCCCCCACTTATGACCATTCCAGTGTTTCCGTGGTCACATGGTCAACATTCAAACACTTGGCAACTGACTCGTGTTTATGATGGTGGCAATGCCCCTTTATGGTTGTAAGTCAAGGACCTCCTGTCTAGCTGTTTGCAACTGCTGCTATCTGTGGAAAAACAGAACAAAATCCTGTCGGAAAGAAAGAACAAGGAGACCGCATTTTTAAAAATAACATATATTCTTTTTTTAAAAAAAGATATATTTAAGCTGGAGGTACAGAGGCTGCATGAGTTGGTGAAATTAAATAAGTGTCTGCAGTCAAACAGGTCAAGCATTAAGAGAGCTGTCATTTGGGGGAATAATTGCAGCCTGAATGGGGTTTAATGACCTTCACTGGTGTTTGTCCAATAAAGGTTGGTTAGTCAAGTATCAAGAATTGAGGGAGTCCTGCAATGTGGAAGGGTTGGTCTTGATGATCTCTGAGGTTCCTAGCCGCTCTGTGAGGGCATGACCATGCTTAAGCATAAATAATTAGTGTTTTCTCTGATATAAGAAACTTTGCTAGGCTGACCATCCATTGGAAAAGTTTTTTTTTTTAATTGCAACGTTTTCTTTCTGCTAGTCTCTGAAATGGTTTGTTAGTTAAATTACTTTATTGCCATTGCACCTTGTAAAAAAAACCCAACACCATCTTCAGTGCACATCATGACCATGAAAATAAACACAAACACACATCCTTCACACTCCACACATTGAATTGAAAACCCTGACTACACACTACGCTACACAGCAGAATTCAACAGAGCTACTGCCCTGGGATAGAAGCTGTTTTTCAGCCTATTTGTCCTTGTTTTTATTCTCCTGTACCGTCTGCCAGATGGTAATAGTTAAAAAAAAAAAGGGTGCCCAGGATGAGATGGATCTTTGAAGATGTTTTGAACTTTCTTAAGGCAGCGGGAGCTATAAAGCTCTTCCAAAGAGGGGAGAGGGCAACCCATGATCCTCTTGGCCATGACATTAACCCTCTGGAGTGGGCTGTCCTATCTGCCCCGGTGCAATTGGCAAACCAGACACAGGTGCAGTAAGTTAAGATGCTCTCTCTGGTGCAGCAGTAGAAGGTCACCAGCAGTTTTCCATTCAGTGATTGTTTCCTGAAAAGCCTCAGGTAGGATAATCTCTGTTGGGCCCTTTTGACCAGGGCTGCAATGTGAGCACCCAGGTCAGGTCCTCTTTTAGGGTAACACCCAGAAACTTAAAACTGGCCACTTGCTCCACTCTGTCTCCCTTGATAAGCAATAGCTGGATGTCTGATCTGTTCTTTCTATAATCCACTATAAGCTCCTTGGCCTTATTGGTGTTGAGGACCAAGTTATTGTCTCCACACCACGAAAGCAACCATTGGTCCCCCTCATCTCGGTAGGCAGACTCATCCCCCCAGAGATAAGTCCCACCACTGTGGTAACATCTGCAATTTGGTCATAGTATTACTGGCATGAGTGAGAATGCAGTTGAAGGTGTGTTTCTGCTAAAAGGATGGAAATGACCAGCTGTCTTGCAAGGAGTATATGAACCCTTCTGTTCCCCACCATCCAGTCAGAATTGAAGAAGCTGCTTGGAGGAGAAGCGAAACGTTTTCAAGGAAAAACAAGGAGGTTCAGTGGTCTCTTGAAAAAAAAAAAAAAGCACCTTTTAAAAGCACGTGATCTGGATGGATGAGAATCTCCATAGACATGTATTTCTGCTTATTTCTGATCCACCCGTAATGGCTGAATTGCAAACACGAGCTCCTGAGCATGTCCAGAGTGCCTTTTTCTGGCCAAGGGGTTATTCAGGAATTGTGGCAACCTGCCTTTTCCACATTGTGAAATGAGATCAACATGCTTTTCAGCACAGTGGCAAAAAACAACCCCATCTCTGTTCTGGAGGCGTTTTCCCTAATGGAAATGACAAAGAGCTTTTGTTTCAGGTAGTCCTCGACTTACGACCACACACTGAGCCCAAAGCTTCTGTGACTATGCGAGACAGCTATTATGTGAGTTTTGCCCCATTTTACAGCCTTTCTTGCCTCTGTTGTCAAGTGAACCATTGCAGTTCTTAAATTAGTCACCCGGTTGTTAAGTGAATCTGGCTTCCCTATGGACTTTGCTTGTTGGAAGGTCACAAAAGGGGATCACGTGACCCAGGACACTGCAACCTTCATAAGTACATGCCAGTTGCCAAGCTCCTGGATTTTGATCATGTGACTCTACGGGGATGTGCAATGGTCATTAAATGTGAAAACGGCCGTTCCCTTTTTTCAGTGCTGTTGTAACTTTGGTCGGTCACTAAATGAACAGGTTGTAAGTTGAGGACTGCCTGCATGGTAGGGAGCATGGATTGCTAACTGGGCATACGCCAGGTAAGGCCTGAAGGAACCCCAAAACATTTTTTGCCTTTAGCGACTTCAGTGGCTGGGAGGCATCTCTGGCCGGCTTCTGGAAGGAGGGAGAAGTTAGTAAACATGTTGGATTTCCAAGGGAGGTTTTTACAGAACATCCATCATATGATGAGGCGAAAGCGCTGAGTATAAACAATAAAATATCTTGGCTGTGAAAATAAAGCTACGAGCAAAATAGATTTCTTCCCTCCTTCCTTCGTCTATTTCTTTTCCTTCCTTCCTTCCTTCTTTCCTTCCTTCTTGTCTTCTTGTCCTTTCTCCCTTCCTCTTTCTCTCCCTTCCCTCCTGCTCCCTTCCTTTCTTCTTCTATTTCTTTTCCTCCCTCCCTCCTACCCTTTCTTCCTTCCATCCATCCTCTATTTATTTTCCTTCCTTGTGCTTTTTTCCATTTTTTCTTCCTTCCTTCTTTTTTTCCTCCTTCTTTTTTCCTCCTTCCCTCCTTCTATTTCTTTTCCTTCCTTCCTTCCTTTCCTCCACTTCTGTCCTTTTTTCCTTCCTCTTTCTCTCTCCTCCCTCCCTCTATTTCTCTTCCTTCCTCCCTTCCTCTATTTCTTTTCTTTCCTTCTGCTTCCTTCCTTCTTTTCTTTCCTCCACTTCTGTCCTTTTTTCCTTCCTCTTTCTCCTCCCTCCCTCTATTTCTCTTCCTTCCTTCCTTCCTTGGTCTATTTCTTTTCTTTCCTTCTGCTTCCTTCCTTCCTTCCTTTTATCCACTCCTGCCCTTTTTTCCTTCCTTTCTCTCTCATCCCTCCCATCTTATCCTTTTTCCTTCTTTCCTTCCTCGAAGCAAGGACGCATCACAAAAGCTGGCCCAGATAAATCATCAAAGCACACCAGCATTTTGGCCTCGTATTTTGTTTTATGTTTCCTATTATACTTTCAGCATATGGAAGAACTGTTCTTTGTTGCCGATCTCGGCTGAACTCTGCGTTTTATGACAAATTTATATATCCTGGCATGGTAGGCATATTGTCACATTAGGGAGACTGGTTTCAATTTGCCTCTTTGTATGTTTACGACTCTGCCTTTTGAACAAGGAATGTTTTTATTTCCTCCTCCCCATTCTTTGTAGTGGCTATTTAAGAAAATGTTTTGCTTTGTTCGTTTGGCAGCAACAGCATCGGGCTCCAGGTTCAAATCCCCACTCGGCTATTAAATTGGGCAGTAGACGTTTTATTACCTCTCTCTCCTTGGTCTCTCTGGTAGAATTGCTGCATAAATGAAACAAGGGCAGGGGAGAGAGAGAGAGAGAGAGAGAGAGAAGGAATGTTAAGCCCTGAGAAACTGTCTCGAAGCTCTTTTCTCTGTTTTCCACGACAGACACTTCAGAATTGTGGAGAAAAGCCTTGTGGGGCCCCCACGGTGCAGGGCTAATAAAATTGCTGCGTTCTTTGCAGAGGCTTTTGATGTGATAAAGGTTGCAAAAAAAAAAAAAAAAACACCTCCAGAAACAACAAAAAACCAACAACAACAAAATAAACCCCCAAGCTGATTAATCATCAGGATTCTGGCATTTCAAACAGCATCGGTTTGCTTAGCTTGGATGCTTTTCAGCAAAAGAAAACAGCAAATAAACATCTTTAAGAGATACAGCCTTTTTACATGAAGGGGTATCTGTGTTGCACACCCATCCGTGAAGGTCTCGTTAATTGCCTCCGAAGCCGCCAACATCACGTGTCCAAAGGGGAGATACACACACACACACACACACATATACACATACCAACCATTGTGCTGTGATTGCCTCTATTCAGGGGCTGCATCTAGCACACACAAAAAACCCCAAATCTCGAGACAAACACAATCTCGACTCTCAAGCGAAAAACACCTGTGGGAAACAGTTGATTTTACAAGTGGATTTAAAAATAGAGAACCCCAGTCTGGGAACGGATTGGATGAGCCCACTTTGGGCCCAGGAAGAGCCCACTTTTGTGTTCAAACTCCCACCCACCCAAAAAGGGAGAACTCCATGTTTTTTGTGGAGTTGTGGATTTTTATTTCCAGGTGGTCCTTGACTTACGACCACGGCAGAGCCCAAAACGTCAGTTGTTAAGCGGGGCTTTTGTTCCACAGGTTTCGCCCTGTTTAAAAACATTTCTAGCCACTGTTGTTAAGGGAATCATCGCCGCGGTTAAGTCAGGAGCCCGGTTGTAAAGTGAATCTGGCTTTCCCATTAACTTTGCTGGTCAGAAGGTCACAAAAGGAGATCACTGCAACCGTCACAAGTACGAACCAGCTTGTCTAGTGTCTAAACTTTGATCACATGACAGGTCCACTTTTTTCAGTGCCGTTGTAACTTGGAACGGTCACTGAAGGAATGATTGTAACTCAAGGACTGCCTGTACAATGAATCATCTCCCTTATCAGCTCTCATGGAGTCTATCAAGAGAGAAGTTATCATGTACAGGTAGACCTTGACTTACAACATTTAGTGACTGTTGGAAGTTACAACGGCACAAAAAAAAGAGAGAGAGAGAGACTTAGGACCATATTTCACACTTACGACCCTTCCAACATCCCCATGGTCAGGCGATCCGAATTCAGACATTTGACAACTGACTTGTAGTTATGACGGTCACAGTGTTCCTGGGAGCCATGGGATACATCCCCTTTTGCCACCTCCCGACAAGCAAAATTGAAATGGGGAAAGCCGGCTTCATTTAGCAACCATGTGACTAATTTAATGACGGGATTCCCCTTCACTGTTGTGGCAAGGGAGGCCGCAAAACTCACTTAACCTATTCGGTGCCCAAATTTTGGGCACCGTTGTGGTCATAATTCGAGGACAACCTGTAGCTATTTTGTTTTTGTTTTTTTTCTCCCAAATATTTTTATGGTACTTTTTCCTTTGCTACGAGGGTTCAACTGATGGATTCTGCATATGCCCAGAAACACTGGTGGAGAAAGCAGGCATGGGGGTCTTGGGTGTTTTTCCTGAGGAGGAAGGGAGCTGGATCTTTGAAGCTCTTTGAAGCTCTTTGAAGGTCCTTCCTCAAAGCGAAGTGACTCTTTGAAGAGATGCACAGCTGGGCAGCAGGAGCCGCATTGTCGCAGCAGCCTTGTTGGGTACAAGATGTCCATCAAAGGGCAGTTCTAGGGCACATGAAGAAAAAGGACGCTAGGATCCAGGGACTCCCAGTCAAGGAACCACCGAGGCAGTCGCAGCTCGGACAAAGGGAGCCGCTAGTATATTAAATGAGAGAAAACCCCGCTCCCTTCTAGCACTGATGAGGTTACCTAGTTGGGTCATGAAAGGTCGAAAAGAAAGTTACCAAGCTCAGAAAGCACCATGGACTCCACAATCCTCCTCCTCCTCTTTCCTCCTCCTCTCCTTTCCTCCTCTCCTTTCTTCCTCCTCCTCCTCCTCCCTCCTCTTCCTCCTCCTCCTCTTCTTTCCTCCTCTTCCTCCTCCTCTTCTTTCCTCCTCTTCCTCCTCCTCCCTCTTCTCCTCTTTCCTCCTCCTCCTTCCTCTTCCTCTTCTTCCTTCTTTCCTCCTCCTCTTTCCTCCTCCTCACCTTTCCTCCTCTCCTTTCTTCCTCCTCCTCCTCCTCCCTCCTCTTCCTCCTTTTCCTCTCCTTTCCTCCTCCTCCTCCCTCTTCTTCTCTTCCTCTTGAGTGTCTTGGGGTTTTGTGTGTGTCATGTGATTATCTTTTGCGACCTTTGGACAAGTGAAGTCAATGGGGAATCCAGATTCGCTTAACAACCTTGTAACCGCTGCAGTGATTCACTTAACCGCTGTGGCAAGAAAGGGCCACAAAACGAGGCAAATTTCAGTCCACTTGGCAACAATGACGTTGGCCTCGATTGGCATCGTAAAGGGCGACGACCTCTGTCCCCAGGAGGGACTTCATTAGGAACATTTCTAAATTGTGTGCCTGAACTCGGTGGAGTTCAGTGTAAAATTCCTCGTTCTGCAGTCTCAGCCAAAGATCGAAATACTAAAAAGCTGATTGGCAGCTTTGCTTTTCTCCACGGTTGTTAACACAGAGATGGTGCAATTGTAAGGAGAAAAGCAGTAGGCAGCTGGAATAATTCACCCTCAGTTGCTGGTCAGTTGCCAGTCTGACATTGTGCAATCCACACAGACACACACAGAGTTGTGTGTGCATTAGCACAAAGTTCTGCTTCTCTGCGGGAAGAGGAGAGTGGTGGATTAGAGGAGGAAGAGAAGAAGGAAAAGAAAAGGAGGAGGCAGGGAGGAGAGAAAGTGAAAGAAGAGGAAGAGAAGGTGAAGGACAGGGAGAAGAAGAAAGAAAGAAGGAGGGTAGAGAGAAGGAGAAGAGAAAAAGGAGGAGAGGGAGAAGAGGAGGAGGAAGGGGCAGAAGAAAAATAAAAGAAGGGGAAGAAAGAAGAAGAGGAGGAAGAAGAAGAAGAAAGGAGGGAGGAGAAAGAGAAAGAGAAGAGGGGGGAAAGATGAGGAAGAGGAGAAAGTGTGGTCAAGGAGAAAAGGAGAAGCATCACTGAGAAGCTTCATTTCCTGAACATTATATGTGGGTAACTTATTCAAAGCAGTGGAAGTTACTCATTTCCTCTCGTAACAGAAGAAAGGGGAGAATGAGGTTACAGTGTGGGTGGGAGAAACTGCTTTTAAAACCCTTCAATTAATCGCGTGTAAAGAAGGAGAAAGGAGATAACTTATCCTCTATGGAGATGCTTCAAAATCCCCAGGCTGAAGCCACCTTGCAAGATAGGCTGGATCAGGAAACGGAGGCGACGCTCGGATTCTTCCCTTTTTTTAAAACAAACAAACAAACAAATAAATAAATAAAAAATTAAGGGGTTTAGTAACACCGCCTTCCAACCCGCTTCCAAGGAGGAGAACCCAGTTGCAGCCTCCAAGGGCGAATCTGTCATTTGTTTTACCTGATAGCTCTCGAATCCACTTTTCAAGAGGGTCCCCAAAACGGTCCAGGGTCTCCTCTACAGCTGGGATGGACAAGCGAGATGGAGTTAGTCCAGACAAGGAGGTTGTCTTCTTAGCTTTCCCCAAATGGATCGCCACAAGCCACATTCTGGCCAGATCAAATGTGAGTTGGCTGATGGTTGAAACTCTATTGTATAGATATCAACTCTTGGGGATTGAACAGGTAGGCTCTTCTTGAGGAGGATATGGCCCAACCTTCAGGGCTTCCAACAGTGCACCCATCACTGCTCTAACAGTCCATTTGCCTTGTTCCTAACTGCCTTCTCCTCTTCCTCCTCCTCCTCTTCTTCCTTCTCCTCCTCCCCGCCCTCCTTTTCCTCCTCCTCCTCCTCCTCCACCTCACCTCCTCCTCCTCTTCTCCTCCTCTTCCTCTTCTCCTCCTCCTTGCCCTCCTCTTCCTCCTCCTCCACCTCTCCTCCTCCTCTATTTCTCCTTCTCCTCCTCCCCGTCCTCTTCTTCCTCCTTCTCCTCTTCCTCCTCTCCTTCCCACCCTCTTCTTCCTCCTCCTCCTCCCCCCGCCCTCCTCCTCCTCCTCCACCACCACCACCTCTCCTCCTCCTCCTCTTCTCCTCTTCCTCTTCTTCTTCTCCTCCTCCCTGCCCTCCTCTTCCTCCTTCTCCACCTCTCCTCCTCCTCCTTTCTTCCCTCCAGTTGTCTTCTTCTCTTTCCTTCACATAGTTGTCCTCTCCTTCTCGTTCCTTCCACCAATCCAATATTATAGACCTCTCCAAGGAATAATAGGATTGGGTGAGTGCCAGAGGTATCATTGGACTTCAGCAGAAAGTCCTCTTGAACAATTCAGTCCTTCCTCCTCTTGGTGACCCGTCAAAAGGTTTTGGGGTGAAGAAAGCATGTATCCATTTCCGGAGCTCACAGATATCCTTGGCCATTATTTTGGAGGTTAACTTCAAGGACAATTGTCTGAGGATTTAGAAAGACACAGGGAAAGCAGCCGCCAAACAATTTCTCCATCACTGCCTAGCATTATATCTCCAATTAAAAATATTTATATATCTCCCTCCTGCTGTCTGCACTGCTCACACTGGGCGATAAACCTGAAGAACAAGGCACAATGGCCAGAATACAAAATAAAGCGCGGCTCATTACAGACTAAGAAAGAGGCATCAGTGCGAAAATGAGATAGTTATCAAAGAAATATCAAGATGGTAAACGAGGCCTCTGCTGGATAAACAACATTTGAATCAAATAATCCTACGCTGCTCTTATCAATTTGCCCCCACCCCCCACCCTCCAAAAAGAAAGAAAAATAGATCAACGTAGAACATTTCCACATGCTACCTTGGGTTGCAAGATGTAATAAGGATTGATTGGGTGAGTCATTGAGTCATTTCTGACAATTAGTGACTATGTAAGAATAATTTGAGATGGAAGGGACCTTGGAGGTCTTCCAACCCCTATTGAAGCAGAAAACCCTATAACATTTTAAACAAATTGTTATCCAGCCTCTTCTTGAAAGCCTCCGGTGATGGAACACCCACAACTTCTGGAGGGAAGTAGTTCCACTGGTTAATTGTCCCCACTGTCAAGAAATTTCTCCTTAGTTCTAGGTTGGTTTTTTTCCTTGATTAGTCTCCATCCATTGGTAGAAGTTCTCCATGATGGACAATCCCCAACGTTCTCTTTTAGACCTCCCAACTGTGCCTCCAGCGTCACTATATAAGTCAGTCTATCCGTGGTTCTACAGGTTGTCGTCTTCTTCTCTGTCCTTCCATGTTCCAGCCTCATGGTCTTCTTCAAGAGCCTAAAACTTTACATGGAATGATTATGGGCCATCGGCTTGGTGATGACTCTTGGCGACCACAAGATAAGACCTTCCCATGACAATCTGACAATCTAACCTAGCCCTTCTGGTTTTCTAATGATATATCCATGGCTACTATAATCCGGTCCATCTATTGGTTATCTTTCCTTTCCTTCTGTCTTTCCCAGCAACGGTGCTCTCTGAACTCGGTTGCTTCCTTGCAAACATTTCATGACCCAACTAGGCAACATAATCAGTGATGGAAAGGAGTGAGGTTTGTCAGGGGAGGGGGGGGAGAAAAGACATGGAGAAGGAGGAGGAGAAAGACTTTGGGCTTCTTGATGCTCTCTGGCCTTGATAGTTTTCTTGCAGACATTTTATGACCCAACTAGGTAACATCAGCAGTACAAATCACTAATGCTGTTACCTAATTAGGTCGTGAAATGTTTGCAAGAAAAACCCCAATCTCAAAGAGCCCCAAGGACCCCACAGTCCTCCTCCTCCTCTTCTTCCTCCTCCTCCTCCTTCTTCTTCCTCCTCCTCCTCCTCCTCTTCTTCCTCCTCCTCCTCCTTCTTCTTCCTCCTCCTCCTCTTCTTCTTCTTCCTCCTCCTCTTCTTCTTCCTCCTCCTCTTCTTCTTCCTCCTCCTCCTCCTCCTCCTCCTCTTCTTCTTCCTCCTCCTCCTTCTTCTTCCTCCTCCTCCTCCTCTTCTTCTTCCTCCTCCTCTTCTTCTTCCTCCTCCTCTTCTTCTTCCTTCTCCTCCTCCTCCTCCTCTTCTTCCTCCTCCTCCTCTTCTTCTTCCTTCTCCTCCTCCTCCTCCTCTTCTTCTCCTCCTCCTCTTCTTCTTCCTTCTCCTCCTCCTCCTCCTCTTCTTCTTCCTCCTCCTCTTCTTCCCTCCTCCTCCTCCTCCTCCTCTTCTTCTTCCTCCTCCTCCTTCTTCTTCTTCCTCCTCCTCCTCTTCTTCTTCCTCCTCCTCTTCTTCTTCCTCCTCCTCTTCTTCTTCCTTCTCCTCCTCCTCCTCCTCTTCTTCTTCCTCCTCCTCTTCTTCTTCCTTCTCCTCCTCCTCCTCCTCTTCTTCCTCCTCCTCCTCTTCTTCTTCCTTCTCCTCCTCCTCCTCCTCTTCTTCCTCCTCCTCCTCCTCTTCTTCTTCCTCCTCCTCTTCTTCTTCCTCCTCCTCTTCTTCTTCCTTCTCCTCCTCCTCCTCCTCTTCTTCCTCCTCCTCCTCCTCTTATTCTTCCTCCTCCTCTTCTTCTTCCTCCACCTCCTCCTCCTCCTCTTCTTCCTCCACCTCCTCCTCCTCTTCTTCTTCCTCCTCCTCCTCCTCCTCCTCTTCTTCTTCCTCCTCCTTCTTCTTCTTCCTCCTCCTCCTCCTCTTCTTCTTCCTCCTCCTCTTCTTCT